>CM016624.1:101531826-102131826 GCA_005393395.2 Gossypium australe
GTTTGCTACTATTAAAGAGATTTCAACTTAAGTGATGGCTTGTGAAATTACGAAATGGGTCTACTACTAAATAAATTTAAACAAATAAACTATTATATCCTTACTATTATTTATCTATGTAATTTCATTTACAAATTAGATATATTTGTCTTTTTAATGTTTAATTTCAATAAAAATTAAAATTAAAATTATATTTATTAGAAGTTGTAAAGCAGTTATTAGAAGATGTAAATTGTTAGTTTGTTATGTAATACCCCTTACATGTATCCTATGCCGGAACCGAGTCCGAGACATTACCAGACTTAACAATACATTTGGTCAAATTAATTAACACAAATTCAAAATGACTTAGTCAAACCCCTATACATGCCATAACTTAAATCATTTATAAATAAAGATACCCATAGATAGTTTGATAGTGTGAAGCGATCTCCGACGACCTCCAACCCGAGCTTGTTTAGTAGGACTCTATAAGATGGGAAAGAAAAAGGGGGTAAGCTTATAAAGCTTAGTAAGTTCACATGAAAAATAATAATAAGCATTAGCAATGAATTTAGCTTACTACTAAGCTGTCATAACTTGCATAAATAATGCTAAGTTCTTACTTCCCAACTTATTTGTAACCTTATCAAAGCCTCAATATGACAAATCCTCACAACAAGTTCTCAAATTGATACAATCATTAAATCACATGCTTATACCTTATTACTCATGTTCATGTTAATCTGTCTACTTGAGTTGCTGTCACTAAATATTTATTTCTTGAGCTACAGAGCTCCGAATTTCAAACCGCTAATGTTTTCTGAAACTAGACTCACATATCTTCATACCATAAAATTTTCAGAATTTGGTTTAGCCAATTAGTACAGTTTATTCATTAAAGTTTCCCCTATTGCACTGTTCAACAATTCTGACCACTTTTCACTACGAATCAATTTTCTCCTGTACAGAATTCAAATGATGTTATAATTTGTTTCATTTGAAACTAGACTCATTAAGGATTTCAAGAATATAACTTATATCTCATAATTATTTTTTTCCAATTTTTAATGATTTTCCAAGGCAGAACAGGGATCACGTAATCATTCTGAACCAATCTCTCAAGAATTTAAATATCTCAAAATATAAAAATCCTTTGTTGTTTTGTTTCTTTTATATTAAAATAGGCTCAATAAGCTTAAATCAATATCCCATCCAACTTATAATTCAATTTTTACTAATATTTGCTGATTTTTCAAATTCACGTCACTGCTACTGTCCAGAGCAGTTCTATTGTAATCTTTGCTCTCTTTCACTTTAACTGTGTTCATCACTTGCTTATACCAGTCTTTCCAATTTCCGATTACATATCGAGCATATTGCTCATACGTTACACATGCATATACCTACACTTATCACTACAAGCCACACATAATTTCACTTAATCGATTTTCCCGATGAACTCATCGGTAACCTTACCAAGGCTCAGAATACAAAGGGCACCCTACTTAATAGCTTGCTTACATACCTGCAACATTCTCACTTAACGCATGAGCACTCTTTCATAATATAGGCATATTGCCAATCATGTCATAAAGTGTTACAAGCATAACTGAAAACTCATCATTTACTTAATACTTGATAATCTCAATTACTTACAATCTCAATATTAAATAAGCCTTAAATGCATACCTGTACTCTTTCTTCATGTTCTCACCTTGTCATTTCTTTGACTTGCTCTTTGGACTACTCGTGACCCTTTTTCGTTTTGAACTTACCATTGCCATGTCTTGACATGGTCTTACGTGGTATCCTTGCCTTATGAACTCACCAATGCCATGCCTTGGCATGGTCTTACATGGGACCTTTGCCTATAGTAACTCATCAATGCCATGTCTTGACATGGTCTTACATGATTTCCTTGCCTTATAGAACTTATCAATGCCATGCCTTGGCATGGTCTTACATGATATCCTTATCTTATAGAACTTATCAATGCCATGCCTTGGCATGGTCTTACATGATATCCTTATCTTACCAAATGCCATGTTCCAACATGGTCTTACATGGTATCCTTGTCTTAGTGCCAATGCCACATCTTGATGTGGTCTTACATGGAGTCCTTAATCAATGTCGATGCCATGTCTTGACATGGTCTTACACGGGATCTTTGCCTTACCAATGCCATGTCTTGACATGGTCTTACATGGTATCCTTGCCTTACCAATGCCATGTATTGACATGGTCTTACATGGTATCCTTGCCTTACCAATGCCATGTCTTGACATGGTCGTACATGGTATCCTTGCCTTAATTGCCATGGTATAGCCATGGACTTTGAGATATCAATTCCTTGTTAAGTCATAGCTGGAACATACATGCTCAAATTCTCAAGGTTAGTCACCTAACTCAACAATAACATTGCTAAAAATAATAATTGCATAAAAATAAAATACTACTCAACTTACATACTTACATTCTAAATCTCATCATGTCATCAACTTAACTTATTCTCCTCAAACTATGCTAGTCAATACTTTCTTATTATCATACAAAGCCATAATACAAAATATGGTCTAACATATAAATTATACAAGTTCTCTTTCCAATATCGAATTATTATCGACATTAATCATTATATCTGAAACTCAATACTAAAGTATTTATGTCCAAAATATCAATTTATCATCCAAATATGCATAATTAAATGCTTATTAAACATATGAACTTACCTCTAATGTCGAAACAACCGTTTACCAACTTTCCCAATTTTCAATTTTCCTCCAGTTCTAGGTCCAAATCTCATCTTTCGGGGTCTAAAACATCACATTTTACTTATTTAATTAATGCACTACTCAAAACAGTCCCTAACTCAAACTTTGGAAAAATTACAATTTTACCCCTAAACTTTTACATAATTACGATTTTTCCCTAGGCTCGAAAATTAAACTTTATTCCTTTTTCTTATGTTTATGACATGCTGAACATTTTTCCCTTCTATAGAAACTTCAAATTTCTACTATAACACATACTTATGAACAATAACAACTTTTACCGATTAACTCGTTTTACTCGTTTTCATCGAAAATCACTTAGTAAAAATTGTTCATCTACTCATGGACATGCATAATCCACCGTTAATCATCAAAATACACACTTAATCAACCATGGTAAAATTCACAAACTTCAACAATTTTGAAAATAAAGATTCGGGATAGCTAAATCGAGTTACCACGACTCCGAAAACGTATAAATCATTAAAAACGGGATAAAAACCACTCACCTATCAAGCTCCTTAGCTTGGCCGAATATGGCTTTCTCCATGGCTGCCATTTTTTCTTCTCACATCTGCTGGAGAAGAAGAGAAGAAGGGTGTTTTATATTTTTTTATTATTCTTTTACTATTTTTGTTATTATACCATTTAACTTAACTTCCAAATTTGCCCTTTTTCTTTTCAACTAACTTCAAAAATACCAAACAAATATCTTCCATCAACTTATAAGTGGACTAATTTCTTCATAAGGACCTTCACTTTAAAAACCCATCACAATTACACCCTTTATCATCTGAAACACACACTTCGCACTTATAACAATTTAATCCTACTAATCAAATTAAACACTTTTTCGATAAAATTTCTCAACGAAATTTTCACACAACAATTTAATCACATTGTAGACCTCAAATTGATAATCCAAGCTATTTCATACTTAAATCTTCTAAGACCTCATATTTTGCAACTTATTTAATTTAGTCCAAAAGTCAAATTGGACACTTTATGCCTAAAATTTCTTCATGAAATTTTTACACATGCATACGAACATATCATAAACCCCATAATAGTCATAAAATAATTATTTCTACTTTAGATTCATGGTCTCAAACCACTATTCTGACTAGGCCCTAATTCGGGATGTTACATGTTATAACTATTTCTGTTAAACAGTTTACATATCTAGCCGATCTAGTTGTGTATAAATACATTACATTGGTGTTCATTAAGATCAAGCAATAATAATTTCAGTTCATACATCTTTACAGTTTCTATTTTCTATAGTATTCTTTCAATATTTAATTTAATTATATATTAATTTTTAGATGAATTATCATCTTGAAGCCAACTAACCAACCACCACTTGGACCCCTTATCACTCCACCTACTGTCACCCTTGAACTACAATGGGAAACCGAATCATCCATGTTAACCTTGACCCATCCAATGTAAGAAGCTGCCAATGTGAGACCAATGCTCCAAAGCCCCTTCAAGATGTAAGGACTTTGTCCATGCACTAGCCATGGAAATAACCTCCCGACTTTATTATTGACTAGCTTTAAATGTCACATATTGTATGTCCCGTGAATTGGTTGAAGAATGAAGTGGGTACCATTTGCGATGGGGCTTTAACTCATTTGCATATTTGATGTTGACTTCAAACATTAACTCCATACTTGCAATATACAGTTATGTTTTTTTTTCCTTTGCAATTATTAAAATTTCAAGCTTACCATTATTACAGAATCTAGCTACCTATTATGTCTTAATGCTGTCAAATGTTAATTTGTTTTTTTCTTAAGATAATTATGTCAGGTTTTTCAGAATCAAATGTTTCTTCCCAAAGTTCTTAAGGAACCAAAGGGAAATGGGTTCCAGAAGAAGATGTTGCGTTGGTTTCTTGTGTGGTCGACTTGTGTAACACCCCAAACCCGGCCCACGAGTCTTGACCGGATCTGGTTTGTCACTGCGGAAAAATGTTTAAAATATTTTAACCTTAAAATAAAACATGGAAATTTATGTTTATTTAGAAAACATTGTTTATTTAAAATGCTAAGTAAAAATTTGATGTCATAAAGTATCCAGATTTGAAAACTTTAATATATATATAAATTTAAGAAAATAATATCATTTGCAAATAACATTTCATCGTCAATCCATAATGAAACATAATAATAAACTTCAAATACTTAAGTGGCCTTTATTACAATAATGCTTATCAAAATACTGAAATTTATAAAATACGGAAACAAATAAAATTAACTTCTGCATGGGCCACCTCGTATCCACTCCAACCCGGTCCGATCACCTAAAATCATCTGCGATGTTTGATAAAAATTGGGTGAGTCATACAGACTCAGTGTGTAATTAGACCACTAAATTCCATCCACATGTCAAACCATATAATAACCCATATAACAGATATTAAGATAATTTAATCACATGCTTTCACTTATTGGGCTTGGCCCACAACCACATCACATTCTTATAATAGTGTAATCAACCACATGTTTCCACATACTGGGCTTGGCCCATTTCCACATTAATTCACATAGCAGACAGATTTATGCAAAATGCACCCAACCCAGCCTAAGGTCCATCCTTTACACCTACCTTGGCAGACCCCCTGCCCAAGGCCGTGGCTAATCCACCGATCACATAGTGATCCACATATCTTACTTTGGCAGACTTGCTGCTCAAGGTCGTGGCTAGGCCATCGATCACATAAGTGATCCCACAT
Organism: Gossypium australe; assembly: GCA_005393395.2. NCBI lineage: Eukaryota > Viridiplantae > Streptophyta > Magnoliopsida > Malvales > Malvaceae > Gossypium > Gossypium australe. Next base: position 101,537,320 of record CM016624.1, read on the forward strand.
ATCAATCAATCTACGGTGATGCACACAGCTATCAACCGCCGAGATGTGGCACCTAGCCAACACCTCCCTTGATGAAGCACATAGCTAACATCAAGCGCTAATGTAGCACAAGGCTAACATTAGACCACGTACATAATGTACACCCTTTCTTCTTTCACATTCAGATCCCATCCCATGCACATGCAACATATGATAATGTCATAACATAATAAAATGATGCATGCACATGCTATTCGGCATACAAACATATTCTCATTGGCATATTCACATTCTTAATATTTAACACTGACCTGATTTTCGATATACCCCTTAAGGGTATCCATTCATAATTGTCACTGCACACATTAGCATTTACACCACACATACAATATAACATAAACCCGGAAAACAGTGGGTTAATCACACACCTTACTATTTAGCGAAATCCTTAGCTACTTGAATTTAACACGATCCCGGAACTTCCTTATGCCTGTCGATTTACCCTTAAAAACCAAAATACACAATCGGTCACCACTTATACCAAATATGGCCTATGTAGCAAATATAACATTTGGCCCATATAGCAATTATAACATTTTGGCCCATAAAGGGTATTTTCGTAGTTTGGCCCATAGGGACATTTCGTAATTCAGTAATCGTACCCACTAAGGGTAATTCGATAACTTACTCTCTAAGGGTAATTCGGTAATTTACCCTACAAGGGTAATTCGGTAATTTCATATTTAACGGTGTTTTCGAAGATTCACTATCGCCTCGAGTGATACAGAACTCTATTTGGGTCTCTACGGAACTATTGGTCAAAAATCCATTTTAAGCCCAAAACGGGGTAATTTCGCAACTAAAACTTAACTAGTAATTTGGGACATACAAATTTAAACTGTCCATTTGCGTCATACTGACTAAATTAGCTATAATTCGAGTTAGAAAACTCAAAATCTAGATCCGAAAATTTCCTTGAAACTAGACTCATGTATCTTCTTACTAAATTTTTCCAGAATTTTGACCTAGCCATTTAGTACAGTTTATTCCTTAAAGTTTCCCTTGTTTCACTGTCCAATGATTCTGACCTCTCTTAACTTAATTTCAAATATCTCACTGTACGGTTTTCATATACTGTTCCAACTTGTTTCTCTTGAAAATAGACTCATTAAGGAATCCATAATATAAATTATAACCAATAATTCATTTTGTACAATTTTATATGATTTTTCCAAAACAGATCAGTGAACCCCGAAGTTAATCAGAACCAGTATCACTAAAATCAAGATATCTCAGAATGTAAAATTCCTTTTCCTTCTCCGTTTCTTCCATATTAAAATAGACACAGTAAGATTTAATTTGATATCTTATTCACTTTCTAATTCCTTTCTCCTATTTTTAGTGATTTTTCAAAAACACGTCACTGCTTCTAACCGAAACTATTTTATTACAAAACATGATTATCACTACCATCAAACGCACGTCCGACTGATCACGGATACCGGTTATCAATTTCTTCGATATTTCTACCGAATCACAGAATATTCATGTAAACTTTCAGAGAGATGTGAGATTTTTTCTCACCATTTCAAACATATATTCGGAAGAGTATGAGATTACACACCTTATTCGGAATCCGTAACGGGATGCTCTCCGCTGCACCAAAAATCCGAGTCACTTATAACGAGGGATAGGTTTTCGATTGAACCTTTGATAAAGTACTTCGAGACCTTGCAACCAGCATAAACTCTCTCATGGAAAGTCCCTAGACTCTCAACCATATTACAAATTAGTCCCCTCATTAGCTAGCTTAAGCTTTGGGGCTCCAAAAATACAAAAATTATCAACTAAAGTCATCAAAATCACTTACTTGCTAAAGGATTTGTTTGCTGAAATTTTTGAGCTCTCCAACCCTTGTTTGCTACCAATTCTAGGTGGTGATGAAGAGAGAAAAAGATGATACTTCTCTTTTCTTTATTTTCATTTTTTTTTTTTCTCTTCTTTCTTTCTTTTTTTCTTTCTTTCACCTCACTACCCACTCCACAAATCTTTATTCCTTCATCCACCTACTCCACTCCTCAAATTTTTATTTCTTTTTCATCCACCTACTCCACTCTCCAAATTCTTTTATTTCTTTTATTTCCTTTTTTTTTTTCCTTATTTTCCTCCTTACCATACTTTTCCACAATTTAATAAGTCCACCTTACCATAATTTAAAAATCCAATTTTGCCATATTTACAAGCTTGGCCGAATTTTAGGGAAATAGTACAAAAATAATAGTCAAAATTTGCACCAATGCGATTTGAACTCTTCCCTCAAGGTACTTCACTTGATGCCATAACCTCCTTGCCATATGCTCATTTATGCTAGCAATTTACTCTTTTATTTCCATAAGCCTTGATGCCACTTACTATCTCTCCTTATTAGGCTTAAACACAAAACTTTACTAAGGCCCAACTTGAACTCGAAACTTCATAGAATTCGGTAACTTTCTAAAATCATCTTCTTAATAAGTCCAACTTGAAATAATGTCATTCTCTTGTTCTCAAAAATTTTAAACACTCCTATGCCCAAGGCCCATTGGGCCCATTCCTACTAGGCCCAATTTCGGGATGTTACAACTTGCACAATGTTGGAACCTTTAATGTTGATACGGGATTTAAAGCCGACTATTTAAATGAGTTGGAAAAAATGTTAGAAAAAGTTCTACCCAATGAAATGTTGAAGGCTAAACCTAATATTGAATCAAGGATTAGACTACTGAAAAGGGATTGGTCAATCATTTATGACATGCTTAATGGAAAAAAACAATAGCGGTTTTGGTTGGGATGAGCATAGGTAGCTCGTTGTTGCTGAAAATGCGGTGTGGAACTCATATATAAATGTAAGAATTCTTTCAAGTCTTTATTATCTTATTTTCACCAAACTTATAACTAATATGAATTCCTCTTTTTTATAGTCATAAAGAAGCAGGTCAATTCAAACATCGTAGTTTCCCTTATTACGACCAGCTTACTGCCATCTACGCAAAAGATCGAGCCACTGGGAAAGATGCTCAAACAGCCACTGATATCATTGAAGAAATAAATGTTGAGGATGTAGCTACTACAAATATTCATGAAGAAAGAAACTATTTCTATGGATGTGAAGCTAATATCTCTTTGGATGACATGGATGTTTCAACTACAGAATCGCAACCAGCTAGAAACCAAGGGGGTTCCACATCTTCAAAGAAGAAAAAAAAGAATTTTGATTCAAGTGATCATGTTTCTTCTTCATTTCATGATGCTACCACTTTATTGGTGGAAAACATACGGGCCGTTGGCGAACAAATTAGTAGGAGTATTGCCTCCGATGCGATAATTCAACAAAAGTCAAAAGAATTTCAGATCATCCAAGAAAAAGCTATAAATTTATATCCAACATTATGTGAAATAGAAGGTTTAACTATGGATGAGCGTTTTGGAGCATTGAGCAAAATTTCAGATCATCCAACGCAAATGCTCATTTTCTTTAGTTTACCTTCTTCTGTACGATTGGAATGGGTCAGATGATTTCTTGCTGACTATTAAAAATCATAGTTGTATTGATGATATTTTGGTAACTTTTTGTGTTTGTAATATTTGGGACGGTATAATGACATGATATATGTCATTATAATGTTGTAACTTTTTGATGTTGTAACATATGGATTATGACATATAAACTAATGAAATCATGTAACCTTTTGTTAATATATGAATATTATGTTTATGCAAAATATAATTCTCAAGTTATTTATTACTTCTAATATTTTTTTATTGTAGAATAATTAAATTATTTGTTTCAATAATGATATTTTAGCACATTAAATATGTATTGCAGTTTAAAAATAATAAAGTAGATTATATATATTTTTATAGTATTATATATTTTGATTTTTTAATTCATATAATAATTATATTAAGAATGTTATTAAATTATTTTTTATTAAATTATATTTAATAATAATTATGTTAAAATATGATTAAATTATTTATTATTTTTATTAAATTATTTTCAGTAATAATCTTATTAAAATTTAATAACAATAACAATAATCATCTACCTAAAAAAATTCTGCTAAGGGTATTCTAGTCATTTTAGTTCTTTTCCTTATGCTATTACAACATCATTCCATTCAACCAAACACAAGAATTCTATTACAGCTCTATTCCATTCCATTCAACCAAATAGTTGAATTACTTATTACAGCTCTGTTCCATTACAGCTCTATTCAATTATAGCCCTATTCCATTACAGTGAACCAAACGTATCCTTAGTATTCTCCAATCAAAGAACAGTATTTTATTTGCGTTATATTGTTTTAAAATGTATCTTTAATGAATGGTTTTTTATTCTCAAACAAAATTAAGTTTAATTTTTTTATTAATATTGAAGTTTTTCAAATTTTCTTTTTATTATTTATGAGGTAATTTTTAAGACTTTTTTATTTAACACTATACTTATCCACACATAAATTAAGAAAAACTCTTGTCATACAATCATGGAAACAAACAAAAAGAAAAAGGCACCCCTAAACTTATAAGCTTTAGTCTTTTATTGTAAATAAATCAAAAAAATATTTTAGATTAATTATAAAGAGGTTTCTAGCTTGATTAAAAAAAATATCACATCAGCAATTCGTTAGTAGATTAACAGAATTTTTAATGGCGATGACTATTTTGAACAATTATATTAATTAGAGTGATTAAATTGACAAAAAAAATTAGAATGACCAAAATAAGAACGACACTATTTTAGAATGACATGCGATATTTTACCCTTTGATTTTATATGGATCGAATGAATAGCTTAAACTTTCAAGAGACTTTATTATCCTTCATGGAGTAAATAACACATTTTTTAAATTTTAAAAATTTTATATTTTCATAATTTTAAATTATTTATTTTTTAATTTTAAATAGTTTTTAGTGTTTCAAAAAAATATTTTTTATTTAAAATATAATTTTTTTAATTTTAAAATATTTTTTAATTGTTTAGGTAATTTTAAAGAGCAATGGTCAAATTAAGAAAAGAAAACTGTATAGGAACCATTTTATTATAGTCACATCAACATTTTTAACAGGAAAATGATAAAAAATTTAAATAAAAAAGAAAGAGATTAAAATTTAAATTGGGTAAATTACACTTGTAGTCACTCAACTATTAGTAAGTTTCTTTTTTAGTCATTTAACTATAAAAAGGTTACAAATTGGCCACCTGACTATTCAAAACTTTCCTTTTTTACCAATTTTTAGTCATTTAACTATAAAAAAGTTACAAATTGGCCACCTGACTATTCAAAACTTTCGTTTTTTTTACCAATGAGAGTTAAATGATTGATAGAAAGATGACATGACAACTTTTTAAATTGGCATAATTGCAAATTTAACTCTCAATATTTATACATTTTTTTCAATTTAGTTTTGATTCCAAAAAGTTTAACTCTCAACATTTACACATTATATATTTTGGTCTCATTTTTTTCAGTTTTTTTGTGACCCTTCCACCTAAAAAGCTAAAAAAAGAAGCAAATTTATCAGCTAAATTTGATTAGAAATATACCAAAATGAAAACACCAAAAACTCCAATATAATATTTTTTTTATCTTTTCTCATTCTTTTAAAGTTAAACCTCAAGTCACAAATAAAAGCAAAGCTGCAAAAAAGAAGAAGATCAAATTACATAATGTGTACATGTTAAGGGCTAATTTGTTTTGGAATCAATACTAAATTGACACAGTGTATAGATGTTGAGGGTTAAATTTATTATTATGCCAATTTTAAAAACTGTCAAGTTATCTTTCCGTTACTAATTTAATGGTTGGTGACCAGAAAAGAAAAATATGAATAGTTGGGTGACTAAAAGGAAAAAGTTAAATAGTTGGATGACAATTTTGTAACTTTTTATAGTTGGATGACTAAAAAAAAAATTTTCTAATAATTAGGTGACTACTAATATAGTTTACCTTTTTAAATTTGAAAAGAGTATAAGTAACTTTGTTGTATCTAAACCTAATAAATATGGGTAAACTACAAAAATAGTCACAAACTTTGGTGAAATTTCTTTTGCCGCTAAAAGTTACATTTTGGTCATTGAAGTTATCGACTTATAACGTTTTAGTCACTCATCCATTAATGTTCATTACAACCTTAATGAAAAAGTGAGGTGGCACATTAATTTAAGGGTTAATATCTAATTTGATCCTTGAACTATAACTAAAACATTCAATTTAGTACTTTTATAACATTTTTAACGGTAATTCTAAAAGAAATTAAAAAAATATTAAAAATTTCTGAAAATTATTAATTTATTTTTTAAAATTATAATTATATAATAAATAAAAAATCATAAAAGTTTTAAAATTTATATAATAAACAAAACACGTATTTACAAATTAAAAAATTCATCACTACTTTATCCCACCTATAAAACCAACCCAGTAAAATGTACATGCGTTCTACTTATATCACCGTGAGATATAGATATTAGGTTGTTGAATTTGTGGTTTTAGTGGTTCTTGCTATACAAGAGAAAGTTATTCCTTTTAATTCCTCTCTTGCGTCTGAATTTTTACTTCTGTGGAATGATGAGTTGGTTATTAATGATGAATTTAGATAGACAGTGCGTAAAAATAATGGTAATGATGAAATTATATATTGTACTGTGAAATAAAAAGTACCCCGCCCACCCTAAGTAGACTATCATATTCTCCTCTCTTGCACTTCCTACTTTTTCTTGTTTTGGCATTCTCTATTTGTTTATTCACACACATATTCTTTACTGGCTTGGTTTTATAGGTGGGATTAGGTGAGGATGATTTTTTTTTTTATTTTGTAAATACGCCTTTGATTATTATAAAATGAATTTTAAATTTTCTACATAATTATAATTTTAAAAAGCATTTTTATAACTTTAAAAAATAAAAAATGAATTTTTAAGATTTTGTATATTTTTAGAATTTTTAATAATTCTTTTAGAATTATTGTTAAAAATGTTGAAAAAGTACCAAATTGAATGTTTTAATTATAGTTCAAGGATCAAATTGGATATAAACTCTTTCTTTAATGTGTCACCTCACTTTTTCGTTAAGTTATAATTGCCACTAACGGACGAGTGATCAAAATGTTATAAGTCGATAACTTTAGTGACAAAAATATAACTTTTCATAGTTTAGTGGAAAAAAAAGAATTTTTACCAAAGTTTAGTAACATTTTTGTAATTTACCCGATACATATCATTCTCTCCTCCCTGAAACTATCCATGTAAATATAAGGATAAACTACAAAATAGTCCCATATCTTTGTTTAAATTTACATTTTGGTCACCAATCTTCCAGTTCTAACAATTAGGTCACGAACATGATTATTGATAACAATTTGGTCACTTTCGGTTAGCAGTCGTTAAGTGTTGGACGGAAATTACAACTGACTCGTTAAATGGTGATGTGACTTTCGTGTCATCGCCACATAATTTAAATTTATTTTTTTATTTTTTTCTTATTCTTTTCCTTTCTTTCCTCTCATCTCCTCTCCTCTATCATTTGTTCCTCTTTGGTTTCTCTCTTCTTCTTTCTTCTCTCTTCTCCTCCCTTCACAAATCTATTCGCTGTCATTAAATTTGCCACTCAAGCTCAGAGGCAAAATCAGAAAATGTTTTAGGGGGGCCGAAATTAAATTGTAATTTTTATGTTAGTAAAAATGCAATTTCACCGTTTTAATAGCCTATATATTTATAATATGTAAATGATCAAATCAAATTTTTATATTTTTAGGGGGGAAAATACAATTTTATCTTTACTAATTTAAAATTTTAAAAAAAATTAAAGGGCCTAAATGGAAATTTTTCCATTTTAGGGGGGCTAGGTCCTCTACCAACCTCCCTAGTTGCCCTTGCTTGAGCTCCGATCAAAGGCCACCAAAATAAAGATCTCTTTCTTCTCTACCCTCTTTTAGTTTGTAGTTTTCAAAAATGTCTCAAAAAGTTCACAAAATAAATAGAAAAATCATGATTACTATGTCTCAAGCGAATTTGATATGCAATTGATCAGGAATTTTTTGAGCTTTGCATCCAAGGGAGATAAGGTTAAGCTGAACTAGATGCTGAGGGATGGAAATTCGCCAGACGTTGTAACACCCTAAACTCAACCTAGACAGAAAGGTCAAATCTAGAATGTCACGTTAAATTACTGGAAAACAAACACATTTAAGGCGAGTTTTACAATCCATAATTAAGCCATAAAATTATTTGTTGTCTGGAAACATAATTAAATCTTCGAAGCTTAAATACAAAATCAAATACATAGGTTCACACATGCAAATACATATATAATAAGTCTGATAGATGACCGAGTCTCACGTCTGCTGGCCATTTAGTCTTGTGACTTCCCTGAAATTCAATCAATTTGTTAATGTGTTGCAGAGTAGAATTTAACATGATAGATTAGCCTAAAATAAGAGTTCAGACATTATGGAGTGTTCAAATAACAATTTGATCTCATCAGTCATATTAACAACCTAAAACGATTTCAGACACTAAACAGTCCTAATGCTTAGCAAATCAGTTATTGATACACGAATAACACAAATATGATAGCAACTACAAATGTCATACGGGTACAAATATAGATGCAATTCCCTATTTCGTTCGCTACACACCATCTCCATCCGCCCTACACACCAATAGGTATATAAAACCCATCCATCCCTACACACCTCATAGTGTCGGTATGACATTTTGTACTGTTTACAGTCTCATTGCCAGGTCATACATAATTACGAGCGATTTAACCACCAATTCAGTACAGAACACTTCCTTCAATTCATAAATTCCACCCTAAACAGTTGCAGAACAGATAACAGACATGTATATATAATGCAATTGCAGATATGATTACACATTTCTAGTATAGCATAGTGTCGATATTATTAAGATCTAATTCATACCGATAGCCAAAATCAAATAATATCCATGCTAGTCTATCTCATACAGTACAATTCAATTCATACTCATCTTATGGACATTTTACTCCCGCCCCGCCCCGCACATCAACTACCTCACCACATGGCCTGGCACACGCGCGTGTGCCATGCATGTGTGTCCCAAATCTAAAATCAGTGAGTTACACGGCTTGGACACACGCCCATTTGTCTTGCCCGTGTGACTCTAATACGAAGTCAGTGAGTTACACGGCTTAGACACACGCCCGTGTGTCATGCTTGTGTGACTCTAATACAAAGTCAGTGAGTTACACAGCCTAGACACACGTTCGTGTGTTTCACCCGTATGAACCCTGCACCTCATTTTCCACACACGACCTCTCATACGTCCGTGCGGTTTGCTCGTGTAACTAAAAATCCACAGTCAGAGAGTTACACGGTCCACCACACGGCCTCCAAACACACAACCGTATGCCGTCGATAGTCCCGTTTTGGCGAAGAAGAAATGCAAAAAAAGAAGGGGTTTCAATACCCACCTGTTACACGACGCTGTAAAAGAACCCAACTGCAAATTCCAAACCTAAAACATGTTTCAAACACTCAATTCAACATTACATTCGTAAAACACGCACGTATCGACAATTAAGTTCTGTTAAAAATTTCGACTCACTACACGAAACGGGTGAAAGTCTACTTACCGCGAATTCCCAATTGATGTGTTTAAAACTAACTATGATCACAATGAAGGCAAGCGCACCTATCGTTCAATAGTATAGTTATGGTAAGACCGGTAATATCGTATCCACAAGGACCAAGAGTACTAGTAATTACTATCTTTTCATTTTCTAGCCTAAGAATTGGAAGGATTTCTTTTAAACTAAAACTTAACTAAAAGTACGACAGAGAATGAATTGGGAAAATACTTTTTAGACAACTTTATGAGATAGGCAATACCTAAGGAAGAATCCACCTAGACTTCACTTATTACTTTTGATTCATTTGATTTATTCACTTGACTTAATCCCTAGAAATCCCTGATTTACGTTAATATCTCTTTCAAGACTAAAAACAACTGACTCTAGGTTGATTAATTGAAATTTCTTTCTAATTAAAACCCCTATTGTCGCATTAACTCGATATATGGATCCCCTTATTAGATTTGACTCTAATTTGGTAGATTTTCGTCGCCCTATTTCTAGGGTTGCAATCAACTTCGCTTAATTGTGTTGATCTACTCTTAAACAGGGACTTTTGCTCCACTGAATAAGCACATTCGACTTGAATCAATAACCTAAATTATCAAAACAAATAATAACTCACAATTAAGAATAAGAACAAGTATTTATCTTATAAATCAAATAGTAATAAGATTTGTCTTAGGTTTTATCCCCTCAAGTATTTGAGGGATTTAGTTCATACTAATAAAAGGAAACTTCTTAAAATAAGGAAAACAACAAAACATAAGAAAACCCAAAAACTTCAAGAGAAATTGATAGGAGATCTTTAGTCTTGATGGAGATCCTTCTCCTAAGCTGCTCCCGACGGCTGTCTTCGAGTATTTTCTGCCTTCTACTCGGCGTCCCCCTTTTAGGTTGCCCCCTAGGGTGTTTATATAGGCTTTGGAACGCCTTTCGTGGCCCACAAGTAGCCTTTTCCGAATAGGATTAAACTTGGTTTCGGCAGGGACACGCCCGTGCTTGATAGCCTTAGACCGTGCTCGACTCTGCTCGCCATACACGGTCGTGTGATCTGCCCGTGTGCGACAGTCCAGGCCGTGTTCGATTCTGCTAGTAATGCATCATGTGGTCTAACAGTCTAGGCCGTGTTGATTCAAGTAGGCCTATTTTGTCCCCTTTTTGTCCCGTTTCTCGTTCTTTTCGGCTCCTTAAGCTCTCCTGAGTGTAAAACATGAAATTAAAGTATTAGGGGCATCGAATTCATCAAATCTAATGAAATTTTATCCAAAAATAAGCTAAGCATGGGGTTAAAATATGTATAATTTATGGTTTATCAAATATCCCCACACTTAAGCCTTTGCTTGTCCTCAAGCAAAATCCTCAACTCACAATTAAAATTAACTTTCTCAATTTATAATCCTTATTAATAATGTCTCATCATAGTTCATAGATAATTCATACATTGATAATTTAACTAAAAGAGTCCTAAAGATTTAAACAATCTAAGTCATAAATTTTTATAGCACGAAAGCATAGGTGTTTCCCCTTATCTAAATAATTACCTTTGATCCAAAACTGACAAGAATTGACATCCTCACTAAGGATTCACTCAAATCACTCAAAGTGTTTTAAGGTTCAAATTAAGCACTCATAAGCCAAACATGAAAAGTTAATCCCATAGGCTTGTATGAAAATCACGTCTCCACCACTATAAAATGAGATGATACACAAATCAAAAGGTCTGTAAAAAGGGTTGTAACGGGGCTTGGTTTAGAGGTGTGGATAATGGCTGAATTAGAAGGTTAGAATCGAGATTGAATTGACAATTTACTTCACTAGAAACAATGAAATAATGAATAATTATATTAATAACACAAGCTTCTTCTAAAGATGTGAAATTCACCGTTTAAGCTCATAAAACTAATAATGAATAAATTTTCAACTTTTTTTTAAGAATAAGAACACAATATAAGATGAATTTAACAATTGAAATAAAGAAAATAGATAGGCAACTAATCAAATCAAATATCGACAAAAGGGAAGTCAATAAAGTAGGAAAAGTAAAAATTTGGCTTTGGGTTAATATTAATGGGTGAGTCAAGAAACGGTTTATTAGGTTAAAAAGGGTTCACTAGGGGTTAATTATGAAGGTAGACTTTTTGGTGGAATAAGTGGGTTAAATCCTAGGTGCCTTTATCATCTCAGTATATCAAATCAAGGGTGTGGTCTAGGCATGTATAATCGAAGCAAGTTCTAGAATAACAAATCAATGTTGACATACTCATAATCAATAAAGTGAGCAAGAAAAATATATGCTCAACAAGGCTCAAAGTCTCACAAAATTATGGTTTTTGATGTCAACCTTGCAAATTTCAAACTTCAAAGTAATATTTAAATTTAGAGAAACAAACTAACAAATTTTTAATTCTGAAAATAAACTTATCATGCTTGATTCTCTAATGTCTTAAAGTTTAAACCATCAATGCACAATTATCTATGACTTAATCCAAAACATATCAATGAAAATCATAAGTCACTAGAAATTTCATTCTAATAGTAATATGAGAAAATTACTTAAGAACAAGACATAATTTAGGGATTTTCAGATAATACTATAATTAACCTCCCCACACTTAAGATGTACATTGCCCTCAATGTACAAAGATAGATAATAGCAATATAGTAATAAAATCATAAGATAGGGAGAGAAGTGAAACTTCCTGAATTTTGGATGGAGTCAAGGAAAAGAAATGGGAGAAGGTTCGACAGAGGTGGTGGATACTCTGGTGGTGGTGTGGTCGTTTCTTAATAGCCCCTTGAACCTAAATTAAAGAAATAAAAATATAATATTATAAATGAAAGACAAGAAAGATCAAAGGAAAGAATTTAAAAATGAAAAGAAAAGAAAAAGAAAAAATAAATGGACTCAAAGGTCCTTGTCTTGTCGAGTCAATGAAGCGGCCGGCATGAACTTATGTAGAGTGGTCGCGCACGGGAAGACTGCGCCAGGATCCTTTTGCTTTTTTGACATGGGGATGGTGGCCTTGGTCTTGCCTCTAGTATTATTCATTGTGTACAGTGGCAAGGATGGTGGTTGGTGTGGTGGCAGTGCAAAGAAGGAATAATGGAAAGGGGAAAAGGGAAAAGAAAGGAGAAGGTGGAGGGGAAGAGTGTTGGTTAGGGTTTGAGGGAGGAGGGATTTGGGTGAGGAAGTGAACAGAAGAAGGGGGTTTAAATAGAGTTTGGGGCACATGGTCGCGGCCCATGCCTGTGTGCCCTGGGCGTGTTAGGTCACACGGTCGTATCGCACGGCCGTATGATGCCTCGTTCGTTTCTCCCACGCCTGTGTAGTGGTTTCCACGCCCATGTTGATTGATCAATACCGACCACGGCCTACAAACACGGGCGTGTCGCACACCCGTGTAGATTCCTCAGTTTCAACCACGGCTTAGGGATACGGGCGTGCCACACGCCCATGTTACTTTCTTAGCATCGACCACGGCCATATTGCACGACGGTGGCATTTAGTCGGGGCCCGTGTTTTGGGGAAAATTTTCATCCTGTTTTCGCACGATCTCCACCATGCCCATGTACCTACCCGTGGTGGCCACACGGCCACGCCCGTGTGCTAGACCTTGTAGGTAGGGAATCTTACGCCTGTTAATTTGGTTAGTTCTTAGTTAGATGCTAATAATCGAAAATATAGGTGTTAGTGAGTTCCCGAAAAGCGCTCATTTAAAGTCTTAAGCTAGACTTACCTCTCATTCGCATACTCATGGTGGTTTGAGGATTTGATACTCCTCTCTCCTACTATCGGTTCTATTATCAATATATAGTTTGAGTCGAGTAGTGTTTACCTTGAAAGTGCCAAACTTAAGATTAGTTACTTCGACTGTTTCATATGGAAAGACATTGAGTACCGTGAAAGGGATCTCTTCGTTTGTATTAAGGTCTAAAGTGATGATTCGAGGGTCTGTCTTATCCAACAATACCTGATCCCTGATCTTAAACTGGTTTGTCCCATCCCTAAGCTTGTCATGGAGTCGCTTTGGTTCATCGTGTTTTCTTGGATTCTCCTTGGCATGTGTCCTCCACTCATATAGTTCATCGATCTGAAGCCTTCGCTCCTCATAAGTTATTTCATCATTGGCATAAGATCTAAGATGTGGCTCAGTTGTGTATTTTCGGGGTGCTTCTTGGAAAGAGGGTTGAACCAAATGGTTATTAATAAAATTTATGTTCTCACCTTTATTACTCAATGTCCTAGCCGAGTCACGAGCCTGAAGAGTGATCGTTTCGTCACCTATACGAAGTGTGAGTTCACCTGTACCAACATCAATTCTAGTTTTAGTAGTTGCTAAAAAGGGTCTTCCTAAAATTAAAGGGACGTTACTATCCTCATCCATGTCTAAAACAACAGAGTCTACTGGGAATATGAATTTGTCAACTTTTACTAGTACATCATCAATTATACCTCTAGGAACTCTAATGGTTTTATTACCTAATTGAATGCTCATCCTAGTTTGTTTAGGTTTCCCAAGACCTAGTTGTTTAAATATTTTATGAGGCATAACATTAATACTTGCCCCTAAATCAGCTAAGGCATTATTAACAGATAAACTACCAATTAAGTAAGGAATCGTAAAACTCCCTAGATCTTTTAATTTACGGGGTAGTTTATTCTGTAGAATTGCTGAGCACACTACATTTAGCTCCACAAGCGACGCATCGTCTAACTTCTGTTTGTTTGTCAAAAGCTCTTTTAAAAAATTCTTTGAATTGGGCATCTGCGAAAGAGTTTCAAGAAACGATAAGTTAATATGTAATTTTTTTAAAAAGTTTAAGAAATTTATCGAATTGTTCATCTGTGCGGTCTTTTTTAGTCGCATTGGGATATGGCACACAAGGTTGGTACTCTGTACTTGCCAGTTTTGGTCTATCATGGCTTACCTCAACCTTACCTTTTTCTACCGCATTCTCTTGCCTTGGGTTTGGTTCGTCTAACCCTTCACTATCGTGAGCAGTGATGGCATGAAGTTGCTCATTTGGGATAGTTTCAGTGTTGCTTGGCAAGCTAGCTTGTGGTCATTCAGAGATCAGCTTAGCAAGTTGACCTAATTGGTTTCGAGCCCTTAAATCGATGCTTGCTGATTTTTTAGTGCTGTTTCGGTGTTTTGGAAATGAGTTTCTGACACCGCGATGAATTTTGTTAGCATCTCCTCAAGGTTCGGCTTCTTATCTTGTGGGTAGGATTGCTATTGAAAGCCTGGAGGGGGCTGTTTTCTCTGATTTCCTTGGCCACCCTATGAGAAATTTGGGTGGTTCCTCCAACCTGGATTGTTAGTGTTACTATAGGGATTATTCTGAGGTCTAAAATTATTACCCATATAGTTCATCTGTTCGTTTTCTATGCCAGGCTTGTAGGATGGATTTTATGTATTGTTCGTCCCTCCTCCATTTGTATCGTACTGCATCACTGGATGTACCTGCGAAGAACCACACAAACCATCAATCTTTTTACTTAAAAGCTCTACTTGGTTTGATAGCATGGTCACTGTGTCGAGGTTGAAAACACCGGCTGCCTTTGTTGGCTTTGTCCTCATAACTTGCCACTGATAGTTATTCAGTGATATCTTTTTGATGAACTCATAAGCTGACTCAGGTGTTTTATTGTTTAGTGTATCGCCGGCAGCTGCATCAATTAACTGCCTAGTTGAGGGGTTCACACCATTGTAAAAGGTTTGAACCTGTAGCCATAAAGGTAATCCATGGTGAGGGCATCTTCTCAGTAGATCCTTGTATCTCTTCCATGCATCGTAAAGCATTTCTAAATCCATCTGCACAAAAGAAGAGATATCATTCCTCAACTTAGCCGTTTTAGCAGGCGAAAAATATTTAAGTAGAAATTTTTTGGTCATTTGTTCCCATGTAGTGATTAATCCTCGTGGTAACGAATTCAACCACTATTTAGCTTTGTTCCTCAACGAGAAAGGAAACAATCGAAGGCGAATGGCATCATCAGAAATGCCATTAATCTTGAAAGTGTCGTAAAATTCTAAAAAATTTGACAAGTGATTGTTTGGATCCTCATCTTGCAAACCATCAAACTGAATAAATTGTTGAATCATTTGAATAGTGTTAGGTTTCAGTTCAAAATTATTTGCAGCAACAGTAGGTCTAACAATACTTGATTCGGTTCCTGTTAAATTAGGTTTAGCATAATCATACATAGTACGAGGAGCAAAATTTTGATTCACCGGATTTGCCTCAACCATAGGAGATAGCGGATTATTATCAGCCATCTCTTCGGTAGTATTGGTTTCATCTTCTTGCTCTTCTTTTATGTATTGTAGATTTTGCCTTATTTCTCTTCGATTTCTGTGAGCTGTACTTTTAATCTCACTACCAAAAAGTAATGGTCCTGATGGGTTCCTTCTAGTCATAAACTAAAAGTCCCTGCTAGAAGCAAAGAAAGAAAAATTAGAAAAGTAGAAAAAATAAAAAGTAAAATTAAATTGCAATAAAATAAAAATGGCTACAGTAATAAAAATTTAGTGTTCCTAATATCTTAGTCCCCGGCAACGATGCCAAAAACTTGATGTGTCTAAAACTAACTATGATCACAATGAAGGCAAGCGCACCTATCGTTCAATAGTATAGTTATGGTAAGACCAGTAATATCGTATCCACAATGACCAAGATACTAGTAATTACTATCTTTTTATTATCTAGCCTAAGAATTGGAATGATTTCTTTTAAACTAAAACTTAACTAAAAGCACGACAGAGAATGAATTGGGAAAATACTTTTTAGACAACTTTATGAGATAGGCAATACCTAAGGAAGAATCCACCTAGACTTCACTTATTACTTTTGACTCATATGATTTATTCATTTGACTTAATCCGTAGAAATCCCTAATTTATGTTAGTATCTCTTTCAAGACTAAAAACAACTGACTCTAGGTTGATTAATTGAAATTTCTTTCTAATTAAAACCCCTATTGTCGCATTAACTCGATTTATGGATCCCCGTATTAGATTTGACTCTAATTCGGTAGATTTTCGTCACCCTATTTCTAGGGTTGCAATCAACTCCGCTTAATTGTGTTGATCTACTCTTAAACAGGGACTTTTGCTCCACTGAATAAGCACATTCGACTTGAATCAATAACCTGAATTATCAAAACAAGAATAAGAACTCACAATTAAGAATACAAACAAGTATTTATCTTATAAATCAAATAGTAATAAGATTTGTCTTATGTTTCATCCCTTCAGGTATTTGAGGGATTTAGTTCATACTAATAAAAGGAAACATCTTAAAATAAGGAAAACAACAAAACATAAGAAAACCCAAAAACTTCAAGAGAAATTGATAGGAGATCTTCAGTCTTGATGGAGATCCTTCTCCTAAGCTGCTTCCGACGGCTGTCTTCGAGTATTTTCTGCCTTCTACTCGGCGTCCCCCTTTTAGGTTGCCCCCTAGGGTGTTTATATAGGCTTTGGAACGCCTTTCTTGGCCCACAAGTATCCTTTTCCGAATAGGATTAAACTTGGTTTCGGCAGGGACACGCCCGTGCTTGATAGCCTTAGACTGTGCTCAACTCTGCTCGCCATACACGACCGTGTGATCTGTTCGTGTGCGACAGTCCAGGCCGTGTTCGATTCAGCTAGTAATGCACCATGTGGTCTAACAGTCCAGGTCGTGTTGATTCAAGTAGGCCCATATTGTCCCTTTTTGGCCCGTTTCTCGTTCTTTTCGGCTCCTTAAGCTCTCCTGAGTGTAAAACATGAAATTAAAGGATTAGGAGCATCGAATTCATCAAATCTGATGAAATTTATCCAAAAATAAGCCAAGCATGAGGTTAAAATATGTATAATTTATGGTTTATCACCAATACATGTTTCATTCCTAAGTAAAACGGGAGGCGTTAAACGTCCATTGAATCTCCCCTAACGTATCGAAACACAATGCAAAACAAGATTATCAACCTCAAGATTTTGGTAAAATCCCAAAGTCGCAAAATAATGCAATAGAACGAAGACAATCGATTCAACTTACCTTAAAGCACACCGAAAGAAGCAATAACACAACCTGACGCAACAACTGCACAAGATGAATAGAACAAAAAGAAAAATTTTAAGAAGAACGTACTAAACAAAAGAAAACAATTTTGGAAAGAATAAAGATAAATAAATAAATAAAAACATCTAAGTAACAGTAAATGGAAGAAGCATTTAAAATTTCAGTTTTTACAGAAAAGTACAAAAATTTAATCCTTGTTGCATACGCAGATACTCGAACACGGAACTAGGGAATAGACAGATGCTTAATCAGTGAACCATCAGGCTTATTCTTGACATAAAAATGCATCAAATTCAACTTAAACAAGGAATCGTAAGTTAAAGGTTCAAATAAAAAAAACTAACAAATTCCAAAATTTATGCGGCTTGAACCTCAAATCTCAAGTGAGCAAACAGAACACACAACCATAGAAGCAGACACATATTCATCGTCACAACTTAATGACAAAACTCAAATTTTTGGGCGTTACAACTCTCTCCCCCTAAAAGAAATTTTCAACCTCAAAATTTTAACTATTTCAAACAAATATGGGTATTGATGGCGTATTGAATCTTCAAGTTCCCAAATGGCTTCCTCAGAACTATGATTTCACCACAGAACCTTAACTAGTGGTACAGTCTTCTTTCATAAGACTTCAACATCCCGCTCCAGAATCTAAATCTGTTCCTCTTCAAAGGTCGGATTAGTTCTCACTTCGATTTCCTCTACAGGCGCTATATAGGAAGGGTCAGACCGATACTTCCGCAAACATCGAGAACAAATTATGTCATGGATCTGACCAAGTTTAGGTGGAAACTCAAGCTGATAAGTAACCGGTCCCAACCTTTTTAGAATATGATAAGGTCTGATGAATTTTGGGCTTAACTTGCCTTTTCATCCGAATCGGATAAATTTTTTCCATAGTGACACTTTCAGAAACACCTAATCGCCCATAGAATACTCAAGATCTTTTGTTTTTAAGTCAGCATACGACTTCTGTTGGTTTAAAGTAGCTTTCAAATGATCCCAGATCAGTCTAACCGTGTTATCAATTTCAGACACTAATTCATGACCAAACACTCGTCGTTCACCTAACTCGGTCCAACACAGAGGGGTACAACACCTACAGCCATAAAGAGCCTTGTAAGGTGCCATATGAATACTAGACTGATAACTATTATTATACACAAATTCAGCTAACGGCAAGTGATCCTTCCAACTGCCCCTAAAGTCAATTACACAACTCTTAAGCATATCTTCTAAAATCTAAATCACTCACTCAAATTGTCCATCAGCCTGAGGATGATACGTAATACTGAAATCTAGTTGTGTACCAAAAGCCTCGTGCAACTTCTTCCAGAACCTAGAGGTGAAACGCGGATCCCTATCTGAAAAGATCGAAAATGGAACCCCGTGTAACCTCACAATCTCAGACACGTACAGTTTAGTTATTTTCTGTAGTGAATAATCAGTTCTGATTGGTAGGAAATTAGTAGACTTGGTTAATTGATCAATGATGACCCACACCAAATCCTTCTTAGTTGGTGTCAAAGGTAAACCGCTAACGAAATCCATTGTCACACGCTCCCACTTCCACTAGGGAATCTTAATTGGCTGAAGCAATCCTGAAGGTAACTGATGTTCAGCCTTAACTTTCTGACACATCAGACAATGAGAAACGAAAGTATTCACTTCCCATTTCAACCCAGACTACCAGTACAGTTCTCGAAGATCACAGTACATCTTATTCCCACCAAGATGCATAGCATAAGGGCTGTTATGCACTTCCTGCAGGATTGGCTGTCATAATTCACGATCCTTAGGCACACAAACCCAACTTCTGAAGCACAGAACCCCGTCATTGTTGAAACTAAATTCAGAAACTTCACTAGACTCAACCTGATGCAAACGTTGAATTAAAAATTCATTATCCAACTATTTAGCTCTGATCTACTCAACTCAAGTTGGTTTAACTTGTAACTCGACTAACAGACTCCCGTCATCGAATAAACTCAGTCGAATGAATATCGACCGCAGGCCAGTTATCGCTCGACGACTAAGATCGTTAGCCGCCATATTAGCCTTACCAAGATGATACTCTATGGTACAGTCATAGTCTTTAAGCAGTTTCACCCACCTACATTGTTTAAGGTTTAACTTCTTCTGAGATAATAGGTACTTGAGACTCTTGTGATCAGTGTAAATGACACACCTCTCACCTTACAAATAATGTCTCCAAATCTTCAGAGCAAACACGACCATGGCCAGCTCGAGATCATGAGTAGGATAGTTACCTTCATGCGTCTTAAGCTGGCGAGACGCATAAGCTATTAGCTTACCGCCTTGCATCAGAACACATCCTAAGCCGACGACACATCACTGTAAACCATAAACTCTTTATTCGGCTCAGGCTTAACTAAAATAGGAGCTTGGGTCAAAACAAACTTGAGCTTCTTAAAGCTCAACTAATGCCCCTTAGACCACTTAAATGGAGCATTCAACACAGTAACATAGTTAAAGGAGATATTATTAGAGAGAACCTCTCGACAAACCTCCGATAGTAACCGGCTAAATTAAGGAAACTCTGAAGTTCAGATACATTCTTCAATTGTTCCCACTCAACCATAGCCTTAATCTTCTTGGAATCGACTCAGATTCCACCAACAGTTGCAACATGCCCTAGAAAGGCAACCTCAGATAATCAGAACTCGCACTTACTAAACTTAGCATAAAACTATTTTTCACGGAGGGTTTATATTATGATACGAAGAAGCTGGTCATGTTTAACTTCAATATTTGAGTATATCAGAATATCATCGATAAAAACGACTACAAACCAATCTAGACACGGTTGAAATACTCGATTCATTAAATCCATAAATGCAGCTGGAGAATTAGTTAACTCGAAAGGCGTAACCAGGAACTCGTAATGACCGTAATGAGTTTTGAAAGCGGTCTTGAATATATCTGCCTCTTTAACTTTGAGTTAATGATAACCTGAATGGAGATTAATTTTGGAAAACAAAAAAGCTCCACAGAATTGACTAAATAAATCATCAATTCTCAAGAGCAGATACTTATTTTTTACTGTTAACTTATTCAGTTGTCTATAATCAATGTACATTCTCATCGTACCTTTCTTTTTTTGAAAAACAACACCGGTGCCCCCACGAAGAAACACTCAGTCTAAAAAATCCCCGATCGAAAAGCTCCTGAACTTGAGCTTTCAGCTTAACAAGCTCTTTTGGTGCCATGCGATAGGGTGCAATTGACACCGGAGCTGTCAAAGGTATCAGATCAATACTGAACTCAACCTCACAGTTCAGTGGTATGCAGATAACTCATTGGAAAAGACATCCGAAAATTACAGAACTGTCCAAATGTCATAAATAGATTCTATAGCGAAATCAGAATCGAAGATAAATGCAAGATAAGCCTTACACCCTTTTCGGACTAATTTCTCAACTACAAGTGCGAAAATTACATTGGCAAGGTAATCTCATCGTTCCTCTATCATAACTACCTCACGGTTCTCTTCTGTTTTCAAAGTAACTCTCTTGGAAGCACAGTTGAGGTTGACTCGATGTTCAACGAGCCAATCCATGCCTGAAATCAAATTAAACTCCCCAAAAGGTAGTTCCATCAAATTAGTCGAAAACAGAACTCCCTGACTCTCTAACGGTACTCGTCAGTAAACCTTGTCAACCTAGACAGACTGACCTAAAGAACTAACCATAGAAACCTTGTTAGTAGTATACTTAGTAGATATATTCAATTTCACAGATACAGTACTAGTTATATAGGAATATATAAAACCTATATCAATTAAAGCAAAATAGGGTACATAGTAAATAAAAAACGTATCCGCGATCACATCAGCGTCGTCCCTGTCCTCGCGGCGTCTAGCTACGTAGACAAGTGTAAGCTGCTTTGCCTTAATCTGAGTCGCACCTCTATCCAGTGCTCATTGACCCCTACTAGAACTACTACCACCCCTACCATTACCCTGACCTCTAGGTGGTTGTAGAGTTCCCCTCGGAGGCTGAAAAATACTTGTAGTCATAACTGGTGCCGAAATTAGCACCTGATCAGGTCAACGAGGGCAATCCCAAACAAAGTGCTCCATTGTCCCACAACGGGGACAAACCCTAGACTTCCTCTAGCACTCGCCCGGACGGCGTCTCTCTCAATCAGCACAGTGCAAAATCATATTAGAAGTGACTGGCGCCTCATTCCTAGAAGGTCCGTCGGCTCTAGCCCGTTTCTTTGGACGCTGAACAGAACTAAAAGGACCTGAATCTTTCCTCACCATACTTTGTGCTCTCTCTTGGTTTTTCCTTTCACGTTCAGTGCGCTTGACTTCATCCTTTATGTTGGCCTTATCAACTAAGACTGCAAACATTCACTCCTTCTGAGGAGTTTTCTGAACACGCAGGTCATAACATAGTTCATCCTCAAACCGCACACATTTATTCTCTTCAGTTGTAACCAGTGCTGAAGCATACCTGCTTAATCTCATAAACTCGGCCTCATACTCAGCTACGGACCTTTCCCCCTGAACCAGATTCATAAACTCGTGTCTGCGAGCCTCATGTAGCTAGCCCCCACGTACTTACCTTGAAAGGCACTTTTAAAGTAGTCCTAAGTAATCAGTTCAGATTGGGTTCCCTAGTCAACTGTCAACCACCACTGGTAAGTCTCATCTCAAAGAAGAGATACTACACCTCTCAATTTTTATGCAGGTGTAAAGTCGATGTCATTCATGATGTGCTCAGTAGCCTCGAGCCAGTACTTAGTTACCATAGGAGTGACTCTAGTAACGCCCTTAAACAATTTGACATCATCTAATCGGAGCCGTTCTGTAACTGGCCCTCAAACTTCAGACATAGTACGAGTCCCTACGACCCTCTCCAATACTCGTAACATCGCCTGAGACATAGGATCATCCCTGGTTGGAGCAGTCTGAGACTCTGTCTCAGCAGCAGGAGTGCCAACGGTCTCACTAGTCTTCACAACGGGTATGCTACCCATGGAGGATGACTCAACTTAAGCTCCCTCACGACGCCCCCGACGCCCACTTGACCCTCGTCTACGACTTCCTTGTGAACTCATACTTTTCAGTGTCTACAATATCAGAAGTGCACAAATCAATCTAATATTCACATATCAATTTATTTCAGTTTGCAAAATTAACCAACAAAAAAAATTCAATTATTACTGTACAATTTACACACATCATATCAGAAAGAATATTTACATGTGCAACGTTGGAGACTCAGTCATTTACCAAACTAATTACAAAGTTCACGATATAAAATACATTATTTAAAACACCATTTACCAAAACAGAGGTCCAACTACACAGCCGAGTATTGTAAACCTAGCTCTGATACCACTAAATATAACGCCTTAAACCCAGCCTAGACAGAAAGGTCAAATCTAGAACGTCACGTTAAATTACCAAAAAACAGACATACTTAAGGCGAGTTTTACAATCCATAATTAAGTCATAAAATCATTTGTTGTCTGAAAACATAGTTAAATCTTCGAAGCTTAAATACAAAATCAAAGACATAGGTTCACACACGCAAATACATATATAACAAGTCTGATAGATGACCGAGTCCCACGTCTGCCAGCCGCTTAGTCCTGTAAGTTCCCTAAAATTCAATCAATTTGTTAATGTGTTATAGAGTAGAATTTAACATAATAGATTAGCCTATGAATAAGAGTTCAGATGTTATGGAGTGTTTAGATAACAATTTGATCTCATCAGTCATATTAACAACCTAAAACGGTTTCAAACATTAAACAGTCCTGATGCGTAGCAGATCAGTTACAAATACACGAATAACACAAATACGATAGCAAATATAGATGTCATACGAGCACATATATAGATGCAATTCTCTATTCTATTCGCTACACACCATCTCCATCCACCCTACACATTAATAGAGATATAATACCCATCCATCCTTACACACCTCATAGTGTCGGTATGACACGTTATAGTGTTTACAGTCTCACTACCAGGTCATACATAATTACGAGCAATTTAACCACCAATTCAATACAAAACACTTCCATCAATTCATAAATTCCACCTTAAATAGTTGCAGAACAGATAACAAACATATATATATAATGCAATTGTAGATATGATTACACATTTCTAGTATAGTACGATGTTGATATCATTAAGATCTAATTCATATGATAGCCAAAATCAACTAATATCTATGACAGACTAGCTCATACAGTACAGTTCAATTCATACTCATCCTAAGGACAGTTTACTCCCGCCTCGCACATCAATTACCACACCAACAGAGTTTCAGTATTCAGGCTTACATGCTCGTGTGGCTCCACACTTCTTGGCACACAATCGTGTGTCTTGCCCATGTGTCCCAAATCTAAAATCAGTGAGTTATACGGCCTAAATATACGCTTGTGTGTCTTGCTCGTGTGACTCTAATATGAAGTCAGTGAGTTACAAGGCCTGGAAACACGCTCGTGTGTCATGCCCATGTGACCCTAAAACGAAGTCAGTGAGTTACACAGCCTAGGCACACACCCATGTGTTTCACCCGTGTGATCCCTGCACCTCATTTTCCACACACGACCTTTCACATGCCTGTGCGATTTGCCTGTGTGACTACAAGTCCGTAGTTAGGGAGTTACACGGTCCACCATACAACCTTCCACATGGTCATGTGGCTCACACAGCTTGCACACACATCCATGTGGCAGCCCATGTGTCGTCGTCAGTCCCGTTTTGGCGAAGAAAAAATGCAGAAAAAGGGGTTTCAATACCCATTTGTTACCCGACGCTGTAGAAGCACCCAACTGCAAATTCCAAGCCTAAAACAAGTTCCAAACACTCAATTCAACATCACATTCACAAAACACGCAAGTATCAACAATTAAGTTCCGTCAAAAATTCCGACTCACTACACAAAACGGGTGAAAGTCTACTTACCACAATTCCTAATACATGTTCTGTTCTTAAGTAAAACAGGAGGCGTTAGATGTCCTTTGAATCTCCCCTAGTGCATCGAAACGCAATGCACAACAAGATTATCAGCTTTAAGATTTTGGAAAAAATCCCCAAATCGCACAACAACGCAATATAACGAAGACAATCGACTCAATTTACCTTAAAGCACATTGGAACAAGCAATACCATAACCCGACGAAACAATTGCACAAGGCGAACATAACAAAAAGAAAAATTTTAAGAAGAACGTACTAAACAAAATAAAATAATTTTAGAAAGAATAAGGAGAAAGAAATAAATAAAAAAAAGTCTAAGTAACAGTAGAGGGAAAGAGCATTTAAAATTTCAATTTTGACAAAAAAGTGCAAAAATGTAATCCTTGTTGCGTACGCAGAGACTCGAGCATGAAACTAGGGAATAGGCAGATGCTTAATCAGTGAACCAGTAGACTCATTCTTGACATAAAAAGGCATCGAATTCAACTTAAAGAATGAATCCTAAGTTAAAGGTTTAAATAAAGAAACTAACAAATTCCAAAATTTATGCGACTCAAACCTCAAATCTCAAGTGAGCAAACAGAACACACAACCACAAAAGCAGACACATATTTATCGATACAACTTAATAACAAAACTCAAATTTTGGCGTGTTACAGACGTTCAAGATTATGACCAGAGAACTACCTTGCATCTCACCACTAGTGAGGGTCATGCCTCTATTGTTGAGCTTCTTCTCCTTTATAAGGCCAATATTAGCCTCATTGACCGATGGAACAGTAGTGTATGACCCAACTTTATTGCTGTTTTTGCATTAATGTTTGCAAGCCAATTAGTTAGTGAAAATTACAAATTTAGGGTTTAATTTCTTGGTTTTTATTTGTGAAGCCATTAATAGATGCAAGACTTTATGGACATCAAGACATATGTAGGATCCTAGAAGTAAATGGAGGCAAAGACATGGATGATAAAGAATTCATCAAGGATCAACCAACATAGAATGATCAAGCTCCCAAGGTAATAATAATTTCAAAATTATAATACTTTCGATTCTATTGATATATGTGTTTTGTTGATTGTTATTGCAACCAGTTCGACATGAACTTGATTCAAGTGAAGTAATTGATATCTCAAAATTGAATACTGACAAGTCTTCACTAATTAACCTTTAGGTTGCTTAAATAATAAGAACTGTGTTTTTTTTAATGAACTTTGATGAGGATGAAGATTTTTGAAGAATGAAGATTTCATTTTGGTGGCCTTTGATAGAAGCTCTCGATAACGGCAGATAGAGTTATAAAAGGAAGTGAAGAGAGAAAAAAAAAAGAGATAAAGAGAGAGGAAAGGAAAGAAAAGAAAACAATAAGAAAAAAAATTTAAAAGTATATATTTAGATTATGTGATAATGACATGGAAGCCACGTCACCATTTGATGGGCCAGCTATGTTTTTGTCCAACACTTAATGGCTTCTAATGGAAAGTAATGGAAAGTGACCAAATTGTTATCAATTGATAACGCCTGTGACCTAATTGTTAGAATTGAAACATTGATGACCAAGACGGAAACTTAAACAAAGATATAGGATTATTTTTGTAGTTTAACCTAAATATAATATAGGGTTACAACGTTTTTTTTTTGCCACCAGAGTGCAGCGTTTAGTAACCCTAAATTCTTGTTCATTTATTTTGAACCGTCTTTCCTTTCTTTTATCATCTTCCTCCTACCATCGTCCCTCTTCTCTCTCTCGTCTCCGTAAATCAGTTTTTTTTTTCTTCTCTTCTCATCTTAGTTTTCATTCACCGCCGTGTCCGCTGGTTTATGCTGGATCTGACCCGTATCCCGTGTCGGAATCCGTGTAGGGTCGTGTCGACACAGGTAGTGCACCCCAGATTGCCGAGTCCTGGTAACGAAGGTGAGAACAATTAGGAAAAAAATTGTAGGACAACTAAAGTCACTCTCTGTTATATGATGTTAATTCTATGATTACAGAAATCACTGAGGATGAAGAGAAAAGCAGGGGATTTGAAGTCAAAAAAGGGGAACAAAATAAAGAATTCACGAATGCAGCTTGTTAAAGAAAATGATATTGTGCAACGAGTTAGTGAATTGAAGTCTGAGGAAGATCATGATGCTAATGAATCTAAGATAGCTAAAGCGAAGAAGGATTTGAAAAGAACATCGAAAACCAAGTTCGAGGAGTATCTTGAAATGGAGATGCCAAATTCGGACATGCTTGCACAAGAGGACTTGGAATTGGAGAAGAAACTTGCTAAGAAACTCAAGGTGAAGGGTGGTAAATTAAGTGGAGATAATGATGGACTTAATATTTTATTTGAAGGATTTTCTGATGAGGAAGCTGTGAACCATTCTTTAAGTAAGAAACGAAAAAAGAAAAAGTTAGTGCAGCAGGCTATCGAAGATGATATTGGAGATGACTCAACTAATGAAGCTTCCGAAGGGGAGGAGTATTCAGAGACAACAGTGGAAGAAATTCCTGTGAAGGCACCTTCACAAAAGAGGCGTAAGAAGAGGAAGTCTTTGCTTCAAGGACAAGAAAGTGACATGGTGGGTGAAACTGCCCTTTCTGTTACCCCGCATTCCGAATGTCACGAAGCAGAAGTAGCGTCAGGTGAAATTTCAACTAAGGCTCTTGGAATGGAGAGCAGCGTGAAATATGTTGCTCCTCACTTCAGATCCCAGACAAAGAATGAATCAGAGGAGCAGACTCGAGTGCGCAGACGTGTACGAGGTATGGATATTCACTTTTAATGAACTTTAGTAAGTTCACTTCTCGTTTTTGGGATTTGACATGCCACTTATTTTTCTCTGTGTTCCAGGTCTTCTTAATAGGCTTTCTGAATCTAACGTGGAATCAATTACAGGAGAAATGGCCACAATTTTTCGTGTATGCTGCTATACTGTCTATAGCTTTTTGTTTCAATAGACTTCATATCAAGCCTTCTGAATCTTACTGCAATTGATTTAAGCTATATATGCACCCTCACTCTGAGTAAATATAATTGGTTGTTATATTAATCTTTTCTAGCATAAGTGCATAAAAGTGGTACAGTTGTTTCCAACTAGGTTAATGCAGGGGCTGTGGTTTTACTGAAACTGCATTTACGAGTTTGTTGGTTAATTTAAGGAAGTTAATATAATACCAAAACAACTTCCATTCTTGTGATAGGTTTTCAAAGAAATTAGCATGCGGTTGCCTATGCAGTATCCTCTGCTTTTACATTTGGAAATTAACACGTATAATGTTAACTATATAATTTTACTCTTCGACAGTCTGTTTGTCGCAGTGTTATCTCCCAGATTATCAGTGAGGAGGTCTTGGCATCTTGTTATAATGGTCCACGTGGCAATGAACAGTTATGAGCAATCTTGCCTCTCTCTTTATTTGTATAATTCTCCATTATAAGTAAAAAAAACTCCTTTCTTTTTTTTTTTCCTCCTAAAAGGGTTCCTTCCTCTTTAAGTCTGTCATCTTTCCTTTAAAGTTCCTAATTTTTCAGTTTATATGTATGCTATGTATGGGAATTTTGTTTAATGTGCCTATACTTATTGTCATTGATTGTTAATTTGCACTTGACATTGTACTATGACAAGTAAAGTAAATTTTAATTCTTATGAAATTTTTGCTTACTAAACCTGATGTAATTGTTATTCTAATAATCAATCTGATATATGTTAATCAGAGGAAGAAACAGTTGAAATATTAATAATGGAAGGTAAATCACTATTGTTTATTTTAATTTGTCGTTATTTTTGGTTAGAATAGCTATAATGGAAGTCAGATGAATAATAATTATTGTTGCTATCTTTCCACAATATATATAGCCAAAATAGTAGCTACACAGCTGTGGAAAGCATATTTATATTGTGATTTGAAACTCCACTTTCTCATTCCAACAATACATTCTTCATGTGGTAATAACTGTATTCCTTATCAAGCACAAGTGATTTACCTTCTAGATGCAATACTTGTGATCCTTATTAGAGTACATTAGCACAATATCATGCTTGTTGCATTCTACCATTAGTCGGGTTAGCTAGGATTTTGTTGTCGTAGTTGTTTTCATTTTTCTTCTCCTTGCAGCAGTTGTATATGTAGTTAATGTTGTTTGTTTCTTTGTAAAGGCATGCTGCAGTTTTTGCAGCTTTCATTGCCGGCATGGCTTCTTTAGTTGGTGTGGATTTCAGCGCAAAACTTATGGCTTTACTTGCCAAGATTTTTGAGGTAAGTACTTCCACATTAAGTAGTAATTTTGTATAACGTACTTTCATTTTTATTTATACTTGTTTATCAATCATTACTATGTATGTATAATATATATGATTGGTACTTTGGACCTTCCAGAGTATTTGATATTGAACAGAAATAAGTTAATTATAGGATTAAGGTACTTAAGACTTTATTTTGTTACTGTTGTATTTGTGGGGCCAATCTATCTAGTATCTTATAAATCTAGGGTTATGTTTGGTTTTATACTTTCATATTAGGGTTAGTATCTTCGTGTGGTTCCTTTATGCTAGTAAGTTTTGTTTTGAAGTCTAGTTTAGCAATGTTCTTTTAAGGGTCTCAAGTATTTTCTTTGAAATACTAACACTTCATTAGAATGCTGATAAACTTGACTTAAAAAAACCAAACCTAATAGGATAAATAAAACCACACTAAGATGCTAGACTCTAATATAATTGAAAAATTCCAAACATAACCCTAGACCTATAAGATATTACAATTTGCCTATAAACACAAGCAGAGTGACAAAATGAAATCATAAGTAAGCTATAATCCCACGGTTAGCATATTTGTGTTCTACATCACTATCCTAGTTGCACTGCTGCATTTTTAAATGCTTAACTTGTTTTTCCTTTTCAGGAAGAGTATCTCAAAGAAGACAATCTTTCGTTGAGAAATCTCACTCTTTTGCTATCTTATCTCTGCATTTTTGGAGTTTGCTCGTGGTAGGTGCTTTCAGCATATCTTTTTTTTTTTTTTTTTCATTAGGATACTCTTAATGAAAGCATTTCCAAGGCAAGCAGTGAATAGGTTCATGGTTAAGAGCATTTCTTTAATGCTCTATTCTCTATCATGATGCCAATGTGGTCAGATGCATAGGATGCAGGCCATCATGGCCGCCAGAAAGCATTATTATAGTCCTATGTAGAAGGATATTGGACGTTGTTATCATGCTTCACAATTTTCTGATTCATGAAATTACCTACGATATTTTCATACATTTATGAATGCTCTGTCATGGCAATATAAGCGATTCTTCACCCAATTCGCATTTCTATCATCTTTGATACTAGCTGCTTCATGGTCATTACATTTTTGTTCTAGAGCTGGCTGCAGTAATCTAACTTAGCATACATTTAAGTATGCCTTTTGATGTATTAAAAACACTATTCTCACAGCAGTATTTCTGATGATTGCTTCCCAGTGACTTAATATATGATTTTCTGATCATGTTGAGCAAGCGGTTGACAGAGATTGATGTTTCTACCATCCTGACAGTTTTGCAATGTAAGGCTTTGCAAGTCCCTTTTCTTTTATTCTTTCTTTAATTATAAAACTTGATTGTTAAGAAGTATTTATCGAGATCAGAATGCTTAAGCTTTAAACATGCCATACCCATTAGTTTTCCTGTTTATTTGTTGACATGGATTATCCTTTCCATTTCGTTCTTTTGCAAGTTTTAGGGTGCATAAAGCAATCCTTTTATGGTATTTGATGATAGCATAATGTTGATGCTTGTGTAGATAGAAATTGCCCAGATGCTGGACAAGCAAGCTTTTTCTAACATTAATTTTCATTAAATGATAGGCTGTGGGATGAAAATAAGGGCCGATGATCCGGTTGCCATGAAAAACTTTATTCTTTGTGTTCAAAATAGGGTGAATGAGTTAAAGGCTTTGTCCGGAGATGGCGAGGCTAAAATAAACGGCAAGAGAGTAAGATTTTTTAATTTTCTTTTAGATCTGGTATGCTACTTTTTCTTTTTATTTTGCAAAATCTTATTGCATTGTTACTTTTGCAGATGGAATTCATGCTTGAAACGATATGTGATATAAAAAATAACAAGAAAAAGCCCAAGGAGGATACAGTGCAACACACTCGGATAAAGAAATGGCTACAGAAGGTATTGCTTCTTTTATTTTGACTTCGAATTAGACTTGCTTCAATTGTCTCTTCAATCAGACCTTCAGTTTAGTTATTGTCGGCTATAAACAATGATAATATATAGGATCTTATAGTTCTTTATCTCCGTTCTCAAGATGGTTCTTAAGTTGTTAATAGGTTTCATTTGTGCACTTCTGACAATGATAATATATAGGATCTTATATTTCTTTAGTTATTGTCAGCTATAAACAATGATAATATATAGGATCTTATATTTCTTTATCTCCCTTTTTTGTTCACGTATTGTTCCTTGGTCCCTGATATTTTCAGTTAAGGGTTGAGGATATTTTAATTAGAGGGCTTAAATGGAGCAAGCTGCTTGATCCTGACAAAAAGGGTCAATGGTGGTTACCCGGGGATATCGCCTCTGCTACAGATAATGTCAAAGAGGTTGCCAACAGCATTGACAAAGAGGCTCTTGAAGCTCAGAAAATGCTGGAGCTTGCTGCTGCACAGAGGATGAATACAGATGCCCGGAGGGCAATCTTTTGTGTAATAATGAGTGGGGAAGACTACATCGATGCATTTGAGAAGCTTTTACGGTTGGATTTGCCTGGAAAGCAGGTAGGCTGCTGTTATTCAGATTGAGAAGAAATGCTTATTTTTTTTGTCTATTCAATAGAAAAGTTAACTCGAATATCTGCTTACAGGACCGAGATATTATGCGGGTTCTCGTGGAATGTTGCTTGCAAGAGAAGGTTTTTAACAAGTACTACACTGTTCTTGCTGCTAAGTTGTGTGAGCATGAAAAAAACCACAAGTTTACCTTACAGGTAGTCTTCTCTTTTCCAATTGTGGATTAAATGTAAGGAATGCACAAGATCAACCTAGCGAAGATATTAGGAATGCCTACCATTTTTCTTGTGTAGTGTGCATACGAAATGAACTTTTTTGCAATGCTAGTATCTGACCTTTTAATTTTGATATGTCCCACAGTATTGTCTCTGGGATCACTTCAAAGAGTTGGATTCAATGCCACTTTTAAGGTCGATGCACCTAGCGAAATTCATGGCTGAAATGGTTGCATCTTTTACTCTTTCCCTTGCTGTCTTGAAAACAGTTGAGTGGAGTGATCCCCAGATGCTAAGCCCAAAAAAGATAATGCATTTCCGAATGTTTTTCGAGGCCATATTCGAGTATCCTGATAAGGTTATATGGAACATGTTCACCCGTATAGCTGTCACCCCCGAGCTTGAAACTCTTCGACAAGGTATGGAGTTCTTCATCAAGGAGTATGTCGTGAAAACTAACAAGAAAGTAAATGATAAATTTAAGCTTGCAAAGAAAGCCCTTAATAACACCGAGGGAGTTTTAATGTGAGCATTAATTTTTGAGTTTTAGTTTTGAATCGCAATGTCCAATTTTTTAGAGAAAATTTTGACCAGATTTTGCAGTGTTTAGGGGAACTCAGCACCTGGATGAGGTGTATACTCTTTATTTTTTTTCCTGCCTTTTAAAGAATTTATCAAAAACTTGCCTTGTGTTCTACTTATATTTCAAAATGTATATAAATCAATTAAAGCACGAGTAATCCAGAAGCATCATGGAATCAAATAGAAATTTTTGTAATGAAATACTTGGAAAGTATTTCTAAGATTGTTCTTACATTGCAATTACGATCTTAGTAGCTAAACAAATAACAATCTATTAGAATCTAGGATTATTATTGCAATCAAATCATGTATTATCATAAAATTGAACTATAAATTCTGTAAGCAATCTAACCTAAATGATCCTCTTTCTCACTGAAGAATTTAACGGTTGATTGTTTGGCTAGTAGAACATGAGCTTGATGCTTAAATAAATTACCAAGTAAAAGTTTTCTAACCTAAAGATTACGCCTGGTTAATGAATTGCCTTTTAGTCTCAGATTTACCCGGTAAAATCTCTTTTCAATCTCACTTATCTCGGTTTTTAATTTAACTCAACACTTTTCAATTCACAATCAACCATCAAACTATTTAGTTCATTATAGAATTTACAAGCAAAACATTCATAATTCCAAACATTATATCAATAAGATGAAAATTGAGAACGTAAAGATAAAATCAATTTCTGTACAAAGGAGGCTTCAATGAATCTTTTACACTTGCATTATCAACTTCAGAGTTTTTCTAAAAGGAACTTAAAAGCAACAAATCTCTTAAAAGAAAATAAAGAAAAACTCTCCAACTATTTAAACAACTCCTCAAATTCTGCTTTTCCTCTCTACTTTCTTCTTCTAAAAAATTGATACATAATTGAGGTATATGTATTATTAAAAGAGTTTAAGTTGGTTAAATGACAAGTATACCGTTAGTTATAATGCACTGTTCTGTCATTAGTCACAATTTTGTGCCAAAATTCCACCAAATTCCTCTTGTAACCGTCAAGATTCCGATAGTTGGGTCACTGCCACGCCCTCATGCTTTGACTATAATGTCGCAACATCACAACAATGTGACGGCATCTTAGAATATAATGTCGCAACCTCGTTGACTTCAACCCATCAAGCACCGGCTTTTTTATAAAATTAACCCAAAAAATTTAATTAATCACATAAATGATTTATCTTTTTAACACTTAAATGACCTAAAATTTACAGTGAAAATTGGTAGAGCCAAAGAGTTTGGCGCCACCAACATGCCATTTCAGCAACCGGGATAAAAAAATTAATTTTTTGGTGGAGTTATGTAGAATGGCGCCACCTGTATAAATATCAGAGAAATACTATAATTTCTAAAAAAATTGGGGGACTTTAATAAAAATTTTCTATTTTCTGGTGGAGCCAAATAAATTAGCGTCACCAATTCCCAATATGATTTTTTTTAAAGTTTTCTAAAATTTTAAATATATTAAAAAACCTTTTTTTGTCTTTACCTATTAAAAAATATATTAAAATTTTAAAAATTTAAATTTTCTTATACTTAAATTAAAAATTTAAATTTGCTTATACTTAAATTTTTTTAATATGTTTTAAACTTTTAATATATTTAAATATATTAAGTATATTAAATTTTAAAATTGATTATACTAAAAATTTTCTTTATACTCAAAATTTTCTTTAATATATTTAAAATTTTTAAGTTTTTTAAAATTTTAAATATATTAAAAAATATTTTTTTCTCTTTACCTATTAAAGTTTCTAAAATTTTAAATATATTAAAAAACCTTTTTTTTGTCTTTACCTATTAAAAAATATATTAAAATTTTAAAAATTTAAATTTTCTTATACTTAAATTAAAAATTTAAATTTGCTTATACTTAAATTTTTTTATATGTTTTAAACTTTTAATATTTTAAATATATTAAGTATATTAAAATTTAGAATTGATTATACTAAAAATTTTCTTTATACTCAAAATTTTCTTTAATATATTTAAAATTTTTAAGTTTTTTAAAATTTTAAATATATTAAAAAAATATTTTTTTTTCTCTTTACCTATTAAAAATATATTAATATATTAAAATTTAAAATATTTTTAAAAAATATATTGAATATGTTAAAATTTTAAAATTGGTTATACTTAACATTTTTAATATATTTAATTTTTTAAAATATATTAAAATTTTATATATTTAATTTTTAAATTTTTTAAAATTTTTATATTAAGAAAATTTCTTGTCTTTACCTATTAAAAATATATATTAAATATATTAAAATTTCAAATATATTAATCTTTAAAATTAATTATACTTAACAATTTTTAATATATTTAAAATTTTAAAAAACTTCAAAAAAAAAATGACATTGGGATTTTATTAAAGTCTCCCATTTTTCAAAAATTATAGTATTTCATTGGTATTTATATAAGTGGTGCCATTCTATATGGTTCTACTAAAAAAAATATTTTTTTTATCCCGTTGTTGATGTGGTATGTTGGTGGCGCCAAACTCTTTGGCTCCACCAACTTTCACTATAAATTTTAAGTGATTTACGTGTTTAATTTAAAAAATAATTCATTTATGTAATTAATTAAATATTATAGGTTACCTCAGTGAATAATGTCACGTGGTTAACTCTTGACATTTCTTTTTAAAATTTCTAACTCCAATGCAAGAAATAGTGAGTGAAGTCACGACTTTATCTTTGATGACGTCGCAATTTTGTATTCTATTTTAACCTCATGACAGAAACAATCGATTAGATTACAACTTCACATATTATGATATCACGTCATTATTCTGTTTACTCAACACTGCTTCAAAATTTGTATTTGTCATCCAGCATTCCCACTTTAAACACCAAGTCTATTTGGTTCAAAATGTCAAATATTAGTTATTCCGACTAATAACACTGAATTCACCTATTTTCACTCAGGAACAAGACCATATCTATAATTATGACACGTCATTATACTCTCCTTTAATTCTTTGTACTGAGATCTCTCACTTTCAATCTTCAATATTTCGATTTTGGTAATAATTAAATATAATTCATTTAGTCCGTTTTTGTTTATGACTTTAAAATTATAATTAGTCTAATCAAATTTTTATTATATAAAAGTAATTTTTTAAAATTCAAAAATATTACGCAAAATACGTATATAATTTATAAAACCAATTTGAATATATTATATCAATTCAAATAATGTACATCAATTGCAACTTTTAAAAACCAAACTCTGTTTAAAAGTTCAAAAATAAAAGGTAATAATTCTTTAGAATAACAAGAGATTGCAAAGTTCGAACCTTAGGTTGGACTTCGAAATTTTGTGTGTTAAAAAGAGTAATTGTTTTTAATAATGTGTAGTATGTTTGAGTAATTTGGTCCAATTCTTATGATGGAGAATTGAAAAAAAATTACAAGAAATAATTAGCCATAATAACTTTTACTACTTAGTATTGCGGTTACTCTTTAAGATAAAGAGCCACTGCCAAATGCTAGGCTTTCCAATAGTAAAAAATATAGTCCATTCAGCTGGTTCTGTTTTCATCAAGCACACTAGCAATAAAAGCTAGTCATAGGAGTCCCTGGTTTGGTTGAGGTCCAAGTTTGGCACACAGCGATGAGCCACCACTGTATTGCAGGATAAGTTACTAATTTCAACCGGCCGGTTCATTGAATCCTCAACCGATTTGGGCACTTCCAGAAGGCATTAGGTGGATGCTTGAAGACGATTCCCTGCTTTTCTTCTTTCGATTTGTCCTCAACTGTTTAGCCTCACAAATTAGTCACCCGCCGTGAGGTTACTCACTAACAGACGATATGTTCCCTTTCATCAAAGCTATCCGCTACTATTGACAGGTCATTCGCTTTTCTGTGTGAGCATTCCTCCAAGTGCAAACACTCTCTTTAAGGACATTGGAGTCCACCTAAGCATAACAACCTTTTACTAATAACAGAATGGGTCTCCCCGTGTATTCCCTCACATACATCATGATGATAGACACCTTGCCATGTCACCAATATTAGACAGGAGGACTTCCCCCATAAATACTCTCTAGATCGAAGAAAAGGGGATTTTCTTCCCCATTAGCAACCTTGAGAACTTACTCCCTGTACACAACCTTCCTAACCTTCACATCAACCTTTTTCCTCTTATCCTTCTTCGGCTCTCTACTTGCTTAGGTGAACCGACCTCCTTTGCACCACAACATTCTCCTCATTACCTCCTCCATTGTTGATATCCCTTGTCAACAATATACAATAAACTAGTAAAAATTAACAATCAAAGTTTATGTATTTACGAACAACTAGGCTAACTTCTCAATTATCTTAAGATATGATGATGAAATTCTTACAAATTAAAGTAGAAAAACTAACTTTTGATTTTTTGTAGAATAAAGGGATGAAATTTATAATTAAACAAAAATCAATTAAAACTTAGGTAACCTAAAATTAAGTTAAGAATAAAGCAATATCAAATATTTAAGACAAATCAAATTCAAATTTAATTTGGTTCACAAGTTAATATTCTTACTCAAATTTTAAAGTTAATATTTATGGAGGTGCTTAAACTTATAAACTTGTACCTAAAAGGTATCTGAACTCTTTTTTTCCCTTAATTGATACATAAATTGGAAATCGTAAAATTAAATTGGTACTTTTTATTGGTGCTTGAGTAACACCGATAGATTTTGGGTTGATAGCCAAAAGAATGTTTACACATCATAAAAATAATAAAAAATATTTTTTTAAAAGTTAAAAAAATTAAGAAATTTACTTTTTTATTTTGCATGCATAATGAATCTAGATAAATTATTGTCCAAATTCATTTACATTTAGACAACCATATGTCCAGGTTCATTCTAAAAGTTTTTTTAGTAATTTTATATTTTATAATTTCAAAAATAAAAATAAAAATAGAAATAAAATTTATAATTTTTTATATTTTTAGATTTTTTTCTGGAATTTTATAATTTTTATTTTTTTTTAATTTCACGGCACAATGAATATAAACAAATGGTTGTCTAGATTTAAACGATATGGACAACCATATGTCCATGTTCATTTTAAACATGTATTACTTTAGTAAATTTATACTTTTTTATAATTTCAAAAAAATAATAATATAAAAAATATTTTAAAACAAATTCCAGACTTAAAATAAATTTAATTTTTATTACTTAAGTAATAATCAATTTAAAATAAATTTAAATTTTATTCTAGATTTAAAAAAATAATTTTAAATATTTTTAAAATAAATTTTTATTATTTAAGTTGTCAATTTAAAATAAATTCCAGATTTGAAAATGAATTATAAATAATTTAAGTAATAAAATTGAAATTTATTTTAAACTTAAGAGTACATGACACAATCTCAACCTCCTTGTGGAATAAAAACTTTTCACTACTATTATACCAAAGAATTGCTTAAATTATTTTTATATTAATTTTTTGAAATTATAAAAAATATGTTAATTTACTAGAGATGAATCAGTTGAAGTGAAGATCAGTGGTCTAACTAGATTGTACTAACTTGAATTATGATTTCTAAATTTAGACACTTTAGTATATATTAACCCATAATTAAAATAGAAACAAATTATACAATGAATCAAATCAACCTAATTAGCAAATCATGAATAAGACCATGTGTATAAATTGTGATAACTAATGTTCTGTTTTATGTTTGAAATTTAGAATTAAGAGTGTTGCTCCTTTTATCTTTTTAATTAGTGATGATATATGTAATTAGCCCAATTTGTCTGGGCCCATTAAAACTAAAATAAATATAAAAATAAAACAAAATAATTAAATAGTCTAGCTTCTTTTTTACAAACTCAAACTCGAAGCCCAAAATTTCAGCCTAATACAGAAATGCCCAACCCTAAATTATAAGGCCCAAATGGCCCAAATTTTTTTTAACATTCTCAGAAACCCTAGGAAACCCTAATGCCATCGCCTCTACCTCGCCACGTCGGCACCCTCTGTACTCCTCCACATGCGCGCCACCACACCAGTTGGCCTCCGTACCTGTAAGGACAAACAGCACAGCAGAGAAAAAAAACAAAAAGCAAGAAGTATTGTAGATTTTTTTATTTTTTTCTTCAACATTCGGCTATAAAACCGAAAAGAATTCCTTTGTAATTTTTTTGAGATACACGAAATCAATACGAAAAAATCACAGAGCAGATCAGCAAAGGTTTTTTCTTTTCTTTATTTTTCTTTCTTTGTTTTTTCTACTTTTCGAAACTGTTCTTATATACCTATAAAGATTTTTTTTTCTTTTCTTTTTTTCCTTTTAAAAATATACATTCAATATTAAAATATAATATGAAAAAAGAGAAAAAAAATACCTGAAGGGAGTTCGACCACCGCACACGGTGGCACTGATGGCGGCGGATGGCGTCGATCGGCGTCGGAACTCTCGCCGGACCCAGGCCGGAGGCGGTGGGCTAGAGAGCAAAGAAAGGCTCTCAATTTTTTTTTTTAAAAAAGGGTGCTGCAAATGAAATTTTTTTTGGAAAAGTTTAGCTTTTATAAACGATCAAAATGGCGCCGTTTTAGGCCTTAACCTTTTATGCCAAAATGACGCCGTTTAGGCTTCAACCCGCGTGCCGACCCGACCTAGTCTCAGGGTCCGCATGTTTTCGATGGAAGGGCTAATTGCATTTTTAGCCCTTCCACTTTTTAATCACTTTACAATTAAGTTTTTTCGATCATTTAATTTTTACCCCGTATTCGATTGCGATTTCAATTAGGTCCATATTCAAACGACGTCGTTTTGGAGGGCAGGGATTAATTTCCCTTTTGGTCCCTCTTTTTTATTTGTGTGTTCAATGTGGTCCTTTTCCTATTATTTTTTTTAGATTTGCCCCAAAATTCCGTTTTAAGATCAATTTAACTCTTCTTTGGTTATTTTTGTAATTATATTATTAATAATTTTATTATTATTATTATTATTATTATTACTATTACTATTAATTTTAATATTACTACTATTATTGTTATTATTATTACTATTATTATTAATGTTATTATTAACAAATTATTATTATTATTATTATATATTTAATTAACTTTGTTATTATTACTATTATTTCCATAATATTTATTTGCTTAATATTTTTAAATACACTTATTCATTTATCAGTTTATTACTTATTTATTTATATCTTTTTATATATTTTAAAACTTCAAAATTTATTATTATTATTAATGCCACCATCATTATTATTAACATTATGATTTTTTAATTTGTGTTACGCTGCATTTGTTTATTGATTTGTTTAATATTAATCCTTTAGTTCTAAAATTTTAGTTCTTTTTTAATTATTATTTTTTGTGTATTATGGTTTCTTATTTGATCTTCGTCCTTTATATTGTCATGCATTAATACATTTATTATTAGCCTGTTATGCATATTAGTATCGTAATTCATCTTTTTTACATTTTACTATAAAATCGTGTTACATTAATCTTTGTCCGATACAAATTTTTTCATTAAGCAATTTTTTTGTAATTCGAGATTTGAGAAATCGTACCCTAACTTACTGGGTTTCGATTTTTTCTCGTCGAGCCTAAATAACCGATTATCTTTTTTTTAAAAAAAAATCAAAGCGTATAAGTTAAATAAAAACTCATTCTCGAGAACTCAAAAATGTTGTGTCCTAACTCACTAGATGTGACATTTTGTTATCTCGAGGTAAGGATTTCTAAAAATAAAGGCAATAATCTGTATTCGAAATTTTAAGAAATTGTGCCCTAACTTACTGGGTTCTGATTTTTCATTTGACCCAAATAACCGAATATCCTTCTTAAACTTAAATGCATGAGTTTTAAAAGTTAAAAGACAAGCTTAGTTTCGAGGATTTGAAATGTCGTATCCTAACTCACTGGACGTGACATCTTACTTCTTCGAAATAGGAGGGTCTTAGTATCCGATTTAATTTATTCAAGTTTTCTTTTAAAGAGGGTCGTGTTTTAAAATCTTTTCAAATTTTTGACATTAAAACGTTAATTAATCTATTAGGTACCAATTTTGGACGTTATGAGGGTGCTAATCCTTCCTCATGCGTAACCGACTCTCGAACCTATTTTCTCAAATTTCGTAGGTCAAAATCATTGTTTTAATAAATCAAAATGTCTTAATGATTAATCTCAAGGTGATTCGATCACACCTCAAAAAAAGGATTGGTGGCGACTCAATTTTCGTTTTAAAGTCGACCCTGTGTTTTTTTTAAAAAAAATGGTTTCGACAGCTTGACGACTCCACTGGGGACATTATAAGAGAGTCAAGCCGTAAAATTTATTATTTCCTGTCTTGTTGTTGAAAATTGAAAATCTAATTTGAAAAATTACGATCCTTTTATTGCATTTGTTTGTGTTGCTGTGATTTGAGTCTTTTAGAATATTTTTGCATCATATTGCATAAGGACCGTTTGGTCTTACCTTTTTAAATGGGAGTGAGAAGCTACTCTTTCGTAAGGTTTTCACCTCCGTGCAGATAGTGGATCGCTTTCGGGATACCGTACCTATGTCTTCGTGAGATTTTCATCTTCGTGCAGCCATAGGGAAATGTATTCCCTTGAATTGAACTCAGTCCGTAGGAGCCTATAATGGGTAAGGATCGAGGAATCTGCTAGTTCGGGTACCTCAACTTTAGAACCAAACCGCATGTAGAAGACCCTAGGAGTCCACCCTAGATAGTACTGCGAGAAACCCTAGCGGTTACCCAGATAGGTGCTTGATTCTCTTTGAGTTTTGTTTTTGTATAATGTACTGACTTATTGTGTTTTTGCTATCTTTGCATGTCATTTCATATTCGAAAGAATGTCGATTTAAGTTTGATTACTAAATTAGAGAGCTTATCATGGAGAACAAATTTCTTGATAAAGTGGAAGATAATGCTGCTGTCCGTATGTGGTCAGAGAAAACACAATTAGAGAAAGGAGATAGTCTAGCCGATGGGTATACATCAGAATTATGGGACTACAACCATATTAGTGTGACGCGAAATAGCCTTCAAGAATTAAAAGAGATACGTGATTAGTGGAATGATGAAACTAAGCAGTTGTTCTACTATAATTATGGGGACTTGCCGTATCTACTCGACATCAAGGTAGATAAGCATTTATTCCGGGCCATCGCTCAGTATTGGAACCTTGCTTACAGTTGCTTTACCTTTGGGAGGGTTGATTTAGTGCCCACTGTGGAAGAATATACAGCCCTACTGCGTTGTCCAGAGGTTCAATTTGATAAAGCTTATTCTAGAGCCGCTTATGTCCCGACCTTTTGGAAGAGATTGATAAACATTATAGGAATGATCGAACAGTGGATTACAGCTAGGATCAAGCAAAAAGGCGAATGTAAGTGCATCCCATGGAAGAATTTGAGAGATTTG
The DNA here is from genome assembly GCA_005393395.2 of Gossypium australe. Taxonomy (NCBI): domain Eukaryota; kingdom Viridiplantae; phylum Streptophyta; class Magnoliopsida; order Malvales; family Malvaceae; genus Gossypium; species Gossypium australe. The sequence goes on from CM016624.1 coordinate 101,578,960, forward strand.
ATTCTAGCGCATCCTGATACGAAGAAGAGAGTCGATGTGTTTGCTTTGAGCATCTACGGATTAATGATCTTCTCTAGGGCATTAGGGTATGTAGATGAGGCGGTCTCGGATCTCTTTGATCGACTTGATAAAGGGGTCACACTTGTTTTGCAATCTTAGCCGAGACATTTAGATCTTTAAATGCATGTAGGAGGTCCGGTGAGGGCAGATTAATAGGGTGTGCACAGTTGTTGTTAGCTTGGTTCCATAGTCATTTCTAGAAGGTGGATAAGGTTTCTTATCGGTTTTCTCCGGGAATTACTCCCCATTAAAGGAGATAGTGGCCACGCCAAGAAGGGATGACATATCAGAGGAAAATTGGATAGCGCTTCTCCAAAATCTCCAGGAAGAAGACGTCGAGTGGAAAGCTCCTTGGTTGATTCCCGACGAAATTCTTTACCGATGTGGGAGTTTTAACTGGGTCCCTTTGCTTGGGATTTGGAGAGCCATTGGGTATGCTCCTTTGCTCATATTGAGGCAATACAGATCAAGACAGTTCATACCGGCAACACATAGGCTAGCCCAATGTGAGTTTTTGTACAAGGGAGACAACTACAAGAAAAAAAGGGTAAAAAAGATTTCTAACTCTTGGAATCAGACTCGTCGAATGAAAAGGCTGGCCATAGGTTCAATGATGACTCCCGAGTATAGTGGATGGTGGAGTAAAAGAATAAATGATAATATCTCCGGGCCAAATTTAGAAGGCGTTCGACCAATGGAGGAGTACTTACAAGTGGTTCTGTCAGAACTAGAAATCATAAAGCAAGACTTCGAGAGGAGGAATTTGAAATTTGAAAAGAAGATAGAATAATTGGAGGAAGAGAATATGCATTTAAGGTTAGATGCTGATGTTCAAAAGCTAGAGGCTGAGAAATTAAGGAAATGGAAGAATAAAGTCGATGACGACTTGGATAGTTTGAAGACGAATTATAAGAAATTACGTCTATCGATAAGAACCGTCGGATTGAGAAAAATGTCGAAGCAACGGCGACAAGAGATCCAAGAAGAAAGAACCAAAGCCGATCGGTGGGAGAGAAAATTCCATGAGGCTCAGGCACATAAAGAGGCTCTAGAAAAGAGTTTGTTAAAAACCCAGAATGACAAAAGAGAATTAAAAGCTAGAGTGGCAGAACTTGAAAAATCACTTCATCAGTATAGAAATCGTAATTCTACGGTTGAATTGAGGGCAAGTTTGAACAAGATTGATAAAATGAAAGGAAAGATAGAAGAACTAGAGTCTACATTACAAAACTGTGAGCTCCGGGTAGAACTTCTTGAGGTAAGTGAGGAACGTTGGAAGGAACAACCTCACCATTTTCAAAATCAAGTTAGGAACAGAGATTACATTATGGGCGAGGCCGTGGCTCAGATTCGGGAGGTAGCTAATCATTTATAGACCTTGGCAATTCAGGTCGACATGCTAAGCGTGAAGTATAAACTAGAATTAGATCAGGGTTAAGGGTTAGCTTCGTTGCTTAAGAAAGTTAAAACTTTGAGCATTAGGGCAAAACCATATCTATAACCCGTTTTATGTAAAGAATTTTGTTTTCTAGTAAAGTTTTCTAAATGAAATTGAATCAGAAACGGTGCCTTATTACATTCATTTCATGCGTTAGCATTGCATTACATCATATGCAATAAAACTCACGAAAGATCCTAAAATCTTGACAGTTACCCTGAAATATCGATACACAAGGAAAAACTAAAGAAATGGACCAAAGGTTGGAGAGATTAGAGCAAATGCAAATACAGATGCAAGAGCAATTGACCAAAATTCAACAAGATATAAAAGCTCAGATGCTAGAATTCCAAAGAAACATGATGAGCCAATTAACCCAGATACTAGCTGGAGGGTTAGAAAAAGGGAAAAGCCCTATGGTTAATTCTGGGGATGATAACGAGGATCTCACTTATCATTCAGGCTTTACCCTAACAAACACCCAAGCACAACCAAAGCGCATATCCACAAAGGGTGTCTGTTAACATCATACCATAATACCAGACCGGTACCTCGATACTGGTAAACTTCCCGACAAGTCCAGGTTTTAGTTTAGGGGATGATCCAATCAATCCTATTGTCCTTGATCTGGATGATCTAGCAAAAATAAAAAAGGCGAGAGTGGAGCTCCTAAAACAATTTAAAGATCGTTACAAATGGAAAAGGTGAGAGAGGAGCTCCCAAATCGATACTTTAAAAGCCCTAAGTAAGAGGGAAAATGAGGCGAATAATACGAGTATGTATGACAAGGGCTATTCAAAGCTGATTATTGTAAGCCAGCCAAGGACGGCAACTACTAGCCATCAGGTCCCTCCAAAGCAAGATTCCAATCCAAGACCGAGCTCAGAAAAACTCCGGTTCACGCCCATCCCAATCAAGTATAGGGAGTTATACCAAATTTTATTTGATGCACATATAATATTTCCTTTTTACCTAAAAATTATGTAGCCTCCGTTCCCCAAATGGTATGATGCGAATGCCGAATGTGAATACCACAAGGGAATCACAGGACACTCGATTGAGAATTGCACTGCTTTAAAAAAGATAATCGAAAGACTCATTAAAATGGGTATTGTGAAATTCGATGATCCATTTGGTGTAGAAAATCCGTTACCCAACCATTCTGGCAAAAGGTTAAACGCGATAATTGAGAATACGGGGAAGAGAATCAAAATAAATATAGCAAAAGTGAAAACCCCACTAAGAGAGGTTTGGAAGAAAATGGTAGAAAGTGGATTAATCACACAGGATTTAGGGGAGAAACCCGAAGAAGTAAGGAATTACTGTGAGTTCCATGATGAAAAGGGTCACGTGATTCAAAAATGCATTGAATTTAGAGCCTTGGTGCAAGGCCTAATTGATAATAAGGAACTGGAATTTTATGAATATACTGAAGGCTCGGATGGAATGGTCAGAAATGGGAGCATCAATGCTATATCCGAAGAAGGAATCGGAGGAGAAAACTTATCAGGCATTCGCCCTTATGAGCCTGAGAGTGTTTTGAACAAAACTTATCAGGCATTTGCCCTTATGAGCCTGAGAGTGTTTTGAACAATGGGACTATGGAAGAGAGCCCTGTATTTTTTAGTGCTAATTTAGAGTGATATTGAAAACACACTTGTTACTTTAAGCCTAGAAGTAATTAAGAAACCTTTTGTGAAATAGGCTCATGTCCAACATCTTTATTTCAATAAAAAAATGCATTTTTGTGTCTCACTTGGAGCAAATATTCTTTCATTCCTTTATTTCATTCATGTTCATACAACATAAATAATTATTCTTAGATTCATTTGTTCTTTGAATATTCCTTCATACCTACAATAGGTCCCTAGATATTAACGACATGAGCGACGCTACTACTGACTCAGAATCAACTTTTGAGTAAGATATGTATCTAGATGGATCTCAAGACTTCGAAGACGACAAAGATTATAACCTATCTCCTGATTTGTTAAGGATGGTAGAACAAGATGAAAAATAAATCCTACCTTACAAAAAGTCATTGTAAGTCTAGGAGAAGAGAAAGAGGTGAAGATTGGAGCCTGTATCACCACAGAGACAACGCGAGACTTCATTGAAGTTATTCAAAAAATTCAAAGATGTTTTCACATGATCGTATCAAGAGATGTCTGGGCTACTAAGACGTGAGGATGTTGTTAAGGCTAAAAAATCTTAGAAGAGGTCCATAAGGGTGTTTGAAGAACACATGCTAATGGTTTTATAATGGCCAGGAAAATCATGAGGTTCGGGTACTGCTAGTCCACCATGGAAGGGGATTGGATCAGTTATACCAAGAAATGCCATAAGTGCCAAATTTATGAAGACAAGATTCATATGCCTCCTTCATTTCTTCTCCATAGACTTTCTCTATGTGGGGCATGAATGTTATTGGGCCGATCTTGTCGAAAGCTTCTAATAGGCATTGATTCATTTTTGTGGTCGTCGATTACTTCACTAAGTGGGTGGAAGCTGCTTCATATGACAAGGTCACAAACTCGATAGTAGCAAATTCTTGAAAAAGAGATCATATGTCAGTATAGAATGCCAAAAAGGATTATATCTGACAATGCATTAAATTTGAACAATAGCACGATATCAAAAGTTTGTAGTTTGTTCAAGATTAAAAGACCATATCGCCCCAAAATGAACGGTGCAATGGAGGCAACAAAAAAAAAAGATCGTGGGGAAAATGATTGAGACTCATAAAGACTGGCATGAAAAGTTACCATTCGTCTTTTATGCCTATTGGACATCTGTCAAGACCTCTACCGGGGTAAAGCCTTTCTCATTAGTTTATGGATGGAGGCGGTTTTAGCCATCGAAGTCAAGATTCCTTCTCTCTGAGTTTTATCAAAGTTGAAGTTGGATGAGGCAAAATGGATCCAATCCAGATATGATTAGCTGAACTTGATCGAAGAAGAGAGGCTAAGGGCTATCCTCATGGTCAATTATACTAAAAGCGAATGATGCGGGCCTATAGCAAGAAAGTTCGCCCTAGAGAACTCAATGAAGGAGACCTAGTTTTGAAAAGGATCCTTCCCATACAAAAGAACTTCTGAAGAAAGTGGATGTCAAATTGGGAAGGACCTTATGTGGTAAAGAAGTCCTTCTCTAGAGGAGCATCAATGTTGACCGAAATGGATGGCAAGAGCTTGCCTAATCCTGCGAATTCAGATTCAATCAAGAAATACTTCACTTAAAAAAAAGAAAGAAAGAAAGAAAGAAAGAAAAGAAAATAAAAGAAAAGAAAATAAAAGGAGAGGCCAAGGCGAAAACCCGCAAATGGTGATTTGAGACCAAAGGGGTTTTGAATTGAAAACCCGTAAAGAGCAATAAAAAAATGGAGCATGCGGTAGTCTCGCTTTCTCCGAATTAACAAGAAGGAGAGATGTTACGTCTTGGGGCATCAATAGAGTACTCTAGATTCCCTAAACACATATTGAGCTCAAAATGGTCCTCAAGAAGTTCGTACAGAGAAGCTCAGGCTGCGAAATCTGTGGCACTTATTTTTTTTCCCTCACCTATTTTGTATTCAACAATGTTTGCTTTCTTTAATTAACCTATTCTTTTCAGATTTTGTTCTTAATAAATTTTAGTTTTGTCCATTATTATGATCATATTCAAGCATTTTGCATTGAAATAACGATTAATGGACTAATAAAAGAAGTTCTGCATATTACTCTGGGAGCTTCTAAATAGTGCAAGAACCTGAAACAAGACTATTATTTAGAACTCACCAAACCTAAGGGTTGGAAATATTTGAGAAAGAAGAGTCTAAATTGTGACTATTTCTTTGGATTTTCTATCAAGGATATCAACTGAATAAGAAGACAGGATATTGCGTCAGTGATACAATCTTGATGAACAGCGAACAATAACAACTTAAGCATTAGAAAGGGATTCTTCTCGCAAAATAATATTCTACATTCATGCAAATATTATTCATACATATCCAATTAGGAGCATTTGATTCATCCTGATCATGACGTCCTAATCATTTGGCATAAGCATAGGTTCATAAAATTGATTCTACACGTCATGTCCCCAAGAGGACGGTGTAGCAAGATTGGTGAATCCATAAATCTCATCTCCCTAAAGTAGCAGTGGAGCAGATTGAAGTTGTAGATTTATCTCCTTGAAGTTGTAGTGGAGTAGATCGAAGATGGTGGATCTTATTTTCCTGAAGTTGCAATGGAGCAGATTGAAGCCATCAGCCTTATCTCCCTGAAGTTGCAGCGGAGCAGATTGAAAACAGTGAATCTTATTTCCCTAGCGTTACAGTTGAATAGATTAAAGTTACAAATTATGGCAAATCTTATCTTCCTGAAGTTGCAGTGGAGCAGATTGAAGCAACCAGCCTTATCTCCCTGAAGATACAGCGGAGCAGACTGAAGATAATAAATCTTATTTCCCTAGCGTTGCAGTGGAATAGATTAAAGCTACAAATTATGGCGGATCTTATCTTCCTGAAGTTGTAGTAGAGCAGATTGAAACCACCAGCCTTATCTCCCTGAAGTTGTAGTGGAGCAGACTGAAGACAGCGAATCTTATTTCCCTAGCATTGCAGTGGAATAGATTAAAGCTACAAATTATGACAGATTTTATCTTCCTGAAGTTGCAGTGGAGCATATTGAAGCCACCAGCCTTATCTCCTTGAAGTTGCAGCAGAGCAGACTGAAGACAGCTAATCATATTTTCTTGACGTTGCAGTGGAACAGATTAAAGCTGCAAATTATGGCGGATCTTATCTTCCCGAAGTTGCAGTATAGTAGATTGAAGCCATGAGTTATAAACCTTATCCCCCTGAGGTTGCAGTGAAGCAGTTGCGGTGGAATAGATTCAAGCTACAAGTCTTATCTCCCTGAAGTTGCAGTGGAGTAGATTCAAGCTACAAGTCTTATCTCCCTGAAGTTGCAGTGGAGCGGATTGAAGCACCAATTCTTATACCTCTGAAGTTGTAGTGGGTTAGAGCAAGGCTATTTGAAGGATAGAAGCACCAAATAAGTCAAGGCTCAGCGAGGTCGGGCAACATTGACCCTTTTTAAGTCTTTGCTCCGTTTTCGTTACACGACAACGAGCAAAGAGGGGTAGCTGTAATTAGCCCAATTTGCCCGTGCCCATTAAAACCAAAATAAATACAAAAATAAAACAAAATAATTAAACAGACCAGTTTCATTTTTACAAACCCAAACCCGAAGCCCAAAATTTTAGCCCAATACAGAAATGCCCAACCCTAAATTACAAGGCCCAAATGGCTCAAAAAAATTTTAACATTATCAAAAACCCTAGGAAACCCTAATGCCGCTGCCTTTACCTCGCCACGTTGGCACCCTCCGTACTCCTCCACATGTGCGCCACCACGCCAGCTAGCCTCCGTACCCGCAAGGACAAACAACACAGCAGAGAAAAAAAACAAAAAAGCAAGAAATATTGTAGATTTTTGATTTTTTCTTCAACATTCGGCTATAAAACAGAAAAGAATTCCTTTGTAATTTTTTTGAGATACACGAAATCAATACAAAAAAATCACAGAGCAGATCAGCAAAGGTTTTTTCTGTTCTTTATTTTTCTTTCTTTTTTTTCTACTCTTCGAAATTGTTCTTATATACTTATAAAGATTTTCTTTTCTTTTCTTTCTTTTTAAAATATACATTTAATATTAAAATATAGTATTAAAAAAGAGAAAAAAAACCTGGAGGGGCTCCGACCACTGCACCTGACGGCGCTGACGGCGGCAGACGACATCGATCGGCGTCGAAACTCTTGTTGGACCCAGGCCGGAGGCGGTAGGCTAGAGAGCAAAGAAAGGCTCTCAGATTTTTTTTTTAAAAAAGGGTGATGCAAATGAATTTTTTTTGGGGAAAAGTTTAGCTTTTATAAACGATCAAAAGGGCGCCGGTTTAGGCCTTAACCTTTTATGCCAAAACGACGCCGTTTAGGCTTCAATCCGCGCGCCGACCCGACCCAATCTCAGGGTCTGCGTGTTTTCGATAGAAGGGCTAATTGCATTTTTGGCCCTTCCGCTTTTTAATCACTTTACAATTAAGTTTTTTCGATCTTTTAATTTTTACCCTGTATTCGATTGCGATTTCAATTAGGTCCATATTCGAACGACATCGTTTTGGAGGGCAGGGATTAATTTCCCTTTTGGTCCCTCCTTGTTATTCGCGTGTTCAATGTGGTCCTTTTCCTTTTATTTTTGTTAGATTTTCCCCAAAATTCCGTTTTAAGTTCAATTTAACCCTTCTTTGGTTATTTTTACAATTATATTATTATTATTATTATTAATTTTTTATTACTATTATTATTACTATTAATTTTAATATTACTATTATCATTGTTATTGTTATTACTATTATTATTAATGTTATTATTAACATATTATTATTATTAATATATTTAATTAACTTTGTTATTATTACTATTATTTCCATAATATTTATATGCTTAATATTTTTAAATACACTTATTCATTTATCAGTTTGTTACTTATTTATTTATATCTTTTTATATATTTTAAAACTTCAACATTTATTATTATTATTAATGCCACCATCATTATTATTAACATTATGATTTTTTAATTTGTGTTACGCTACATTTGTTTATTGATTTGTTTAATATTTGTCCTTTAGTTCTAAAATTTTAATTCTTTTTTAATTATTATTTTTTGTGTATTATGGTTTCTTATTTGATCTTCGTCCTTTATATTGTCATGCATTAATACATTTATTTTTAGCCTGTTATAGAGCTGAGCATGGGCTGGGCCACCCGGCTCGGCCCAAAGGCCCGCCCGAGAAATGGGAGGGTTCGGGTAAAAATATAGGCTCGAAAAATGGGATTGGACAGAAAATCAGGCCCGTTTAAAAAAGGGCCTGGCCTAGGGTAAGAATTTTTTAGCCCCGAAATATATATTAAATAATTTATTTTTAATCGTTGTTTAATTTTTACCTTTACCTTTCATAGTTTCATTTGCCTGACTTCATTTACCTTTGCCTGACTTCATTTTCCATCTTTACATCTTTGCCGATACCTTTGCCTGACTTTAGCTCCTGCGTTACCAGCCCTCTGTAGCTCAACTCGGATCCAGCAGTCTCCACCTCCCGAACACCCATTCACCTCCACTCTCCACCTCAAGCTCACCTCAGCTCAGCTCATTTTCTCTACCCACGGCCACAACAATACAATAAGCTGTAAGCCTCTTCTTCTTCTTTTTTTTTTTTAACTTTATCACTTAATGAAAATTTTGTCTAATTTGTAAGTCTATTATAAGACCTTTATAAGGTTTTAAGGTCATAATTCCCAAAATAATTGTCTAAAACAGCTTAATAAATTATATTGTTTTTCTAGTTCTTTTAGGTTTTCTTCCTTTATTGTTTCATTTAATGTTTCATCATTTCTGATTTTCCATTGTTCTTCTATTATTTTGTAACTTTCTTCACAAATTAACTGATCGTATAAGTTTTTTCTTTCTCTCTTAAAGTCTATTGTTTTTAAAATGTTGGTTATTTCTTTTATTGCTTCTGTATCTTTCATTTTATTAAGTTTTTTAATTTTTCTATTTGGTTATCTAATGTTTCAACTGTTTATGTTTCTTTCCTATCTCGTTTTAAGTCTTCTAATCTTGGTGATGGTTGTATTTGTATAGGTTTTTGTTCTTGATAAATTTTTGAGTTTTTTGCTTGAACTTGGTTTGATGGTTTATAATTTTAATGTTTTTCTTTGTAATGTTCTAAGTTTTGTGCTAGTTTTTTGCAAATAAGTCTTCTATACATATTTTTTCTTCATGTTGAAAATCTATTCCGTGTAAAGAATTACTTAGTGCGTATCCAACAGCATAAGTAATAGTGAATGGTATTTCTCATTGTTGCATTAAATTTTGTCTTTTAAAGTGATACGCTATACCTATGGATTGATTAAAGTTTTTAGTTGAAAGAGGTATTCCATATTGTGGTAATACGTTAAATTTTATTACTGGGTATCCTAAGTTTCCTTCTATTATTCCTAGAATTCTTTCGTTTTGATCTAGTATCCTTTTATCTAGAACTGCTAGTAGAACTGGTGTATCAATTCCTTTAGCAAATGTACTTTGAAGTATTATTTGTATTGTTGATATGTGTACGTATTCTATTTTGGATCTATCATCAGATTCCATCTTTTCTAATTTTTTAGATATGTCTTCATACGAGACTAACATAAATTCTCCTTTTGCTTCTGATATTTCTACGTTTTCTTCTCTTTGATATTTACCTAAGTAGAGTATATATTTTTGGTTTAAACAGTCTTTCCATGAATTTTTTATATCTTGTCCTTTTTCTAATGCAAGTTTTCCTTGTTTTTCTAGTTTAGCAATTTTAGAGTTTTCTATCAATATATCTGCTGAATAATATCCTTGAGTTTCAATTTTATCAATATATTCTAACAAATACATGAATAGATATAAGTTTTGGAACGTACCTGATCTTATGTCTCTGTTTTCTGAAGTGTCTGAGCTGCGATCTCCATATGTCTCTGATGTCTTGAGAAAACTATGTTTAATATGTTTGGGTAACTATGTCTCTACCTACGGCCATATCCTTGTGTCTCTTGTTAAAGTCATTGAGTTCCTCTTTCAAACAGTAAATTTCTTGTTGAAGAGCATTCCTCTGATCCACTCTAAGTTCAACCTCAGCATCAAGTTTTGATATAGTCTCCCTTAAGCTTAAGATTTCATCTTGCAAATTCTTGATGGACATTGTTGAACTTAAATTGATTTCATCCAAGCCTTTATTCTCTTCCTTGACTCTCTGTAGTTCATCCTCCAAACCATGATTACGAGTTTCAATGTCCTGTAAAATTTGAGCCCTATTCTGAATCTCGCGGCCATAGCTCTTAGTTCTTCCTGAGATTGAGAGTGCAGATGCTGGAGAGTTTGAAATGCTGTTTCGGCCTCCATAAATCTCAAGTGTTCATCTTGTACAGAGGTCCAAAGTCTCCCCAACTCCTCCTGCTTCTCTGTAATTTGGTTGCTTTAACAATTTTTTTTATTCCTGACATTAATTATGTAATAAAGATTTAATATTTGTTACTATATATAATTCCCCATAAATACACTAACATTCAGCATTTTGGTTGATTTAGCAATGTTTTTTATTGCTTCTATTAATTACGTAACACATTTATAAATTTGAATAATTAATTAAACTAAAATCTATATTAATTAACTAGTTAATTTAATTATGTTAAGCTATAAGTATAGATTGAAGGTAAGTGAGAACAATAGTGATGCATTAGAGGAAAGTGAAATTTTTTAAGTTATTCGTATGTTTTAAAACTATTTTTGGATAAAAAAATTAAAATAAAAAACAAAGTGTATTTAAAATCAAAATAAATTGATATTTTGATTGTAATAATCATTGTTAAGCAGTTAATGTAATTGATAGAATTTTAAAAAAATTCATATCTTAAAGGAATATAAAAAATCTGTCTTATCCATACCATTTGAATCTTAGTTTTGAAACATTAAAGTGTTTTTTTTGGAGAATCCAATGCTTCCCACTGTAATGGCTTCTAACTAAATTTGTGGCAGGAATAATTTGGGCTAATTTTAGCTAACATTTTATGATAGTAGTAAATAATAATATGGAATGATTCATATATTATATATATTTGTTTAATATTAACTTTTGGTTTATTTGGATTCCAGGACATGAGTTTTTATGACTATGGCTAGTTCGAACACTCCTATACCTGTGGACGATGGGTCTAATGAGTATGAAAGTGCTACCAAACGTCAAAAGTCTACCACTTCAAAGGTGTGGGATGAAATGACAAAGCTTGAACGCGAGGACAAAAATGAATTGAAGGCACAATGTAATCATTGTAAGAGTATCTTTTCTGCTAAATCTTCTAGTGGAACCTCTCATTTAAGACGTCATCTAAATCAATGTTTGAAAAAAGGTAATAAGGACATCATTCAATACACCATAGCCAATCAACCATCATTAGGAGGTGGTCCATCTATAAAAAACTACAAGTTTGATGCTGATGAGTGTCGTTGAGCTGTTTCTACTTTTCTTGTGTGTGGCAAGCATTCATTTAGGACAGTTGAAAAACCAGGATTTAGGTACATGATGAGAATTCCTAGTCCCAATTTTAAGAATATAAGTAGATTTACAGCTGCTAGGGATGTCCTAATGTATTATGCAAAAGAGAGAGATCATGTTAAAGAAGAGTTAGCTAAAGCACCCGGTTTAATTTGTCTAACTTCTGATAATTGGAATTCAGAGCATACTAATGATGAATATATTTGCATTACTGCTCATTGGATTGATAAAGATTGGAAGCTACAAAAGAGAATCATAAGGTTTAGAGCTTTATTACCTCCGTATGATGGTTTGAACATAACGGATGAACTTGTTTTATGTTTATCTCAATGGGGTATAGACAAAAAAATTTTTAGCATCAGTTTGGATAATGCTTATTATAATGATGTGCTAGTTTCTTGTCTTAAAAATCGTTTTCGTGCGAACCGAGCTATTTTGTGTGATGGTGCTTTTTTTCAAGTTAGATGTTGTGCACATATTTTGAATCTTATAGTTAAAGCTGGTTTGGAACTTGCTGATGATGTTGTTGGTAAGATTCGAAATGGAATTAAGTACATAAAAAAGTCAGGAATTCGTAGGAAAAGATTTTATAATGTGGTCGACAAAAGTTTTCATTTTAATGTGACCAAAAAGTTGCGTCAAGATGTGTGTGTGAGATGGAATTCTACTTATTTGATGCTTGAATCTTCTCTCTACTATAAAGATGTGCTAGATTATTGGGGCCAATGGGATAAAGACTATCAAATGTTTTCACTTTCTGACGAGGAGTGGAGAAATGTTGCTATTCTTTGCAAATTTTTGAAAGTCTTTTATGATGTGACTTGTATTTTTTCTGGTTCTAATTATCCGACGGCCAATCTTTATTTCAGAGGGGTTTGGAAGGTTCACAAAGTCTTGCTTGATACAGTTAAAGGTCCTTATTCTTTTTTTAACTCCAACGGTTAAACAAATGCAAGGGAAATTTAATAAATATTGGGCTGAGTATTCGTTGATATTGTCATGTGCTGCAATTTTAGTTCCTCGTTATAAGTTGAATTATGTGCAGCATTGCTTTACTACAATTTATGGTATTCATGCTTCAGATTTTGTTGAAACCATTCTTAGCAATCTTAGACTCTTGCTTGATGAGTATGCTAAGAAATCCAAATCCACATCTTCCTCTTTGGCCGAAAATTCTAATGTCTCAGATAAAGATCCCATTGATTCTAGTTTGCATCAATATAATGTTAATAGTGTTGGTTTTGGGGGAGATTTTGATGAGAGTGATGATTATAAACGGTATTTAAATGAATCTATCACTAAGAGTGAAAAGTCATAGTTGGACATTTATTTGGAAGAACCGGAGCTTGAGTTGAATAGTCAAATAGATGTTTTGGATTATTGGAGCAAAAGTTCAGTTCGATATAATGAGCTTTCATTATTGGCTCGTGATCTTTTGGCAATTCCAATATCGACTGTAGCTTTCGAGTCTGCTTTTAACATGGGTAAGAAAGTTATCACACTTTTGAGAAGTTTAGTTAAGCCAAAAATGGTTCAAGCCGTTATTTGCCTTGATGATTGGATGCGAGCTAAGGGATTTTCAATGGGTAATTATTATTTTCGTTTTATTTTTAATTTTATATTATTTTTTATCAATTTGATAATCTAATTATTTATTCTTATTTCATGTTAGAAATTGGTGACAAGAATGACGATGACGATGAGGATGATGAGGATTGTAACACCCTGCTCTAAGGTTGGTTGCAGTGTATTTTAGTTATAGCTTGTTGCTTATATAAATATATGTGCTATGGCTTAGTTAGAAATCCCGAGTTAAGTCGGGTTTAAGGTTAAGGTTCTTTTGGTGCTTGAGCAGACTAGGCTAAGAGAGGAAGCCTTATGAATGTTTTAAGGGCGGATCTGACACAAAGAGTCGACTGGCAAAGTGGCGTGGGAGCGCCACATAGGGGCCCTGGTGTTAGGGGGCTCGGGTTCGAATCACAATGGGCGCAAATAGGGAGTTGTTTTGTTTTGGGGCGTTGAAGTGAATGAATTGTTAAAAGAAAATGCTGCCGAGTTGGGGTACGAACAGCACTTTAGAAGAGTGGCTAGAGGCTTGGAATTATTCCTCCTGGCCTTGCGTTCGAGCCACGGGAGTTATACTTGGGGCGTTTAAATTTTCGCTTTTAGTGCCTAAGCGAAACGAGCCTTTGGGGAAGGATTTAAAGAAAATTTTGATGAATTCATGTCACAAATAATACCTTGGCAAAGTGGCCAGGGGCGTGGCGATTCGTTGCAGCTCGGGGACTCGCTTTCGAATCCCATTAAGCGCTCGGGTGCTTCTAATTTCTTTTGTTTTAACGCTAAAGCAATAAGGATCAGCGAGCATAGGTTAAAAGAATTTGGCAACGCATTTTGTCACGAATTTTCAATTGGCCGAGTGGCTAGGGCGTGGTATTGCTCCAGGTCTCGGGTTCGAAACCCCTAGGTAGCAGTTGGATGTTTTTGTTTTTCGTCTCTGGCATTAATGCGTGCAGGAGCCCAGGAACCGAGTGTTTAAAGGAAATTTCCGACGCATTATGTCATGAAAGACAAGCTGGCCCGATGGCTGAGGCTTGGGGAGAGTCGCTTCGGGTCCGGGGTTCGAGACCCAGCAGCGCCTGGAAGCATTCTCTTTTTTCTTCTGCCTTGGCCGACGTATTTTGGGCGCCAGCATGCACATGCACGCGTGGGGAACCAAGTTGGATGGCTGCCTCATGTTCTTTTATTATTATTTTATCTATTTTACTTGTTATTTTAGATGATAATGGAAGCATGGGTTAGTTGTCTCTCTTTATTTTATTTGTTGAAAATAGAGAGAATATTATGGGAATTAAGACTTTGAAATTAGAAAGGGGTGGAGTTGTTGGCCGGCCATGAAGTTTTTGCAAGGGATTATTATTTCCTTTTTCTTTTCAAATCCATTGCTTGGCCGAATGTTTGGCTAAAGGAATCACCATTTTTCTTGAAGCATGGCCAAAAATGCATTGCTTTGTTCTTCCTTCTCTCCCTTTGGGCATGGCCGAATATGAAGAAATTCCTAAAGGCCTCAACATTCGGTTTTGAGAGCTTTAGAGGTGCTATGATTTCTTAGTTTGGTCCTATTTCCCTTCAAGTTGTGACTTGGCCAAAATTCTCGAAATTTTGCTTTCTTCTCTTCATCTTGTGGTAGCCGAATGTGCATAGAAAAGGGGGGGTTAAAATCGGCAAGCTTAGAAGGTTTTGATCCTTTGCATTTAGTGTTAAGCCGAAAACTTGACTTGTAAACCCTCTCTCCCTGCATTTCTCCTTATCTTCTTAGTGCCGAAATCAAGGTAGTTTTAAGGTCAAGCCGAATCTTCTGGTAAGGGACCTTTTTCTTCCCTTGGGACGATTTGAGTAGCGCCGACCCTCTGCTACTCCTCTCTTAATATTTCTTCATATTGTAACAATCGAAATATTGACTTATTTCTGTTCCATATGATAGCCGAAGCCTCTAAACACCAAAAGGAGTGCCGAATCATGGTGTTTAAAGGGGCAAGTCAGTTGTTAAGGTAAGGGACAACAAACTCCTTGGTTGTGAATACATGCTAGGGCCGAATGGCCTTGGGTCTCTAAATGAACACTAAATCCGATTTCAGGGAAGGCTATAGCCGAATGTTGTGAATCTTCGAGATTTGGTTAGTGACCAAGTTGGTGTAAGGGGCATTACAAGGACAAGTTCGAGACTTTTAAAATACCGCGTAGATCCGGAATTTCTTTTAGACCTCCGATTAAATAGGTGTGTAAGCTCTTACACACTTTATTAGTAATAATTGTTATTATGATAATATTATAATCTCTCATGTGGTAACTTTGCCTAGCGGGCATAAACTTGGTTTTCGGGTAAGTTCCCCTATTACTCAATTTATGATGTATGTTGTATATGCCATCATATGCGGAAAAATGCTATGCTATATACGATTGCATGATATATGGAATCATGATATTTGTGATATGACCATGATGATGGTGGGATTAATGAGAGGGAGTAATATTCGTGTCGACGGACACCAGTGTTTTGGTAACACATTGTGACTACGGTCACCAGAGGTTTGGTACCTCCAGAGGTTTGGCACCTCATAGCGTCTCGTCCCTGTGGCTTAGTACCACCGTGGGTTGGCCCCACATTTGAGATACGGGATCGACGCCAGTGATTTGGTATCACACGATGGGTTGGCCCCATCATTTGAATGTGACTTCGGGTCACCAGTGGTTTGGCACCACCAGTGGTTTGGTACCACACGGGGTAGAAAAGGAGCATGGATGGCTAGGTTGGGTTGCATAATTGCATGTCATACTAATATCTTGTGTATGAGTGTTACTTTCGGGTCGGGGATTTATACACTGAGTTTTGGTGACTCACCCCTTCCCATATCATCTTGCAGGTGAGTAGAGCACGGATGCGGAGCCGAGGAGAGCTCGAGGCGGCCATGTTGGTTTTGTGGACTTGAAATTTTATTTTGCCCCGTTTTAAGTTTAATTATTCACTACAATTCGATTGGGTTGTAATATGGCCGTTTATTATTTTGGAGGGTTAGGTAGTTGTTTTTACTTTACCTTATAACTGATGAACTTACGGACGGTTATGCAAATCGGTTAAAAGTAACGTTTTCAAAAATAAGTACTTGTACGCGTTTTCAAAAAATGCTACCATCGGGTAACGAAATTTTCTAAGTTATCGATCACTCTATTGTTCTAAAATTAAGGGGGTCAAATGGTTTTAAAGGAAGAAAGGATTTTCAACTCAAATCGGACTTACCTAATCAACCCACTTGAGTTTTAACGAACACCGTTTTTATACCCTTAGCAAAATTTTTAATTTCTACTACTAATCCAAACCTTTCAAACTTCTTTTATTCCGTGACATACCAGATTCGGTCATGCTTGTGGGCCGGGTTTGGGGTGTTACATTTTGGTATCAGAGCCAGGTTCAAAACTCGGCTGTGAGGGCCTAAGGCCTAAGAATGTTCTTCTAGATAGACTTTTGAAAACTTCTATAAAAATGGTTTTGGATGAACAACATGGCGTCGAGTCTCCGGCACCGATCCGCTCTTGTAAGTACTTTTAATCTATGTATGGATGGTTATCTGTAAATGGGTAGAAAACGGGACGTAGATGGTACGAAAGGCATATGAACCCTAGGACTAGTTTACCCCAAACAATCACATAAGATTTATAATTGCCTAATTAAACAAACCCCTGACTAAGTCGCCGAGTTAAGGTGTGGTAACCCTTGTACGCATGTCTAGGATTGGATCCGGAAGAGCTTGGTATTTAAGTGGTCTTAGCGACTCACCTCCTCTTCGTAGGAATCCTACCTGGTGCGTAGCTTCGGTTCACCCTAACCGTGAGGACTTGTTCATGGGCTAAACCCCTATTATTAAAACCCGAAAGGGAATTAGCCGCATTTTTATAAAGACTCTAGTTTTAAAGACTTCCCTCAAACTTATGAGATTTATACTACAAAATTCCTTTGATTTATGGACATTTTAAAATACCCTTAGGGGTAAATTACAAAAATGCCCCTAGTTTTAAAAAAAAAAAAATTTCTACCAAACTACCCCAAAATTTCTTTTTAAACAAAATTTTCCTTATTTTACAAGCATACCTAAAATCCCTAATTTGCAAAATGTCAAAAATGTTGTGCTTTTGGAAAATTACAAAATTGCCCCTAAATTGCAAATTACCAAAATGACCTTGATTTTCAAAGTTTTTGCAACACTACCAATTTGGGAAGACAATTTTTTTCAACAGGAACCCCCAAGTTTGGCAAATTTTTAAATTTTTTAAATTTCCTTTGATTTGTCAAACTTACATTGTTTTATTACCAAAAATACCCCTGTAGAGTAAAGGACGAAAATACCCCCGGGTTAAGAATTGGACATAGAGAGTGATGGAATAAGTGAATGTATATCTTCGAATTACGATAGAAGACTTGAAACTTGTTTGATCGAAAGAACAACTTCTTAATTTCGCCCATAAGATTCTTTGCTAATGATCAGTGGAACATTGACTAACTCATAAAACTTTTTAGATTGCGCCATAAGAAATGAGTTCTAGAGGTCGCGGCCGTCGGGGACGCGGTAGAGGCCGGATGGCCATGACAGAACCAGTTAGGTCGGGCCAAGGATCGGATAATGAAATACCACCTCCACCGCCACCCCCAACTTTTGGTTATGGACCTCAGGATCAGACGGGGGGTGAGTCGGTATCGCAGGCTATGCTACGTGTGCTAGAAATGATGGCTGAGACCAGTAGAGGTACAGGAGCTCGAAAGTCTGTATCTGAGCGGCTCCGATCCAATGGAGCTGAAGTATTTCGGGGTGTGTCAGGTGTAGCACCCAGTACAGCCGAATATTGGTTAGAATCAACCGAGAGGATCATGGACGATCTCGACTTAACAGATGAGGAGAAGCTGAAAGGAGCAGTGTCGCTTCTAAAAGACGAGTCATACCAGTGGTGGCTCACGGTTCGAGACGGCGCTACAGCAGACGACCTTACTTGGGAATACTTCAAAGCTACTTACCAGAAGAAGTATGTGGGCACCAGTTACACTGATACTCAGAGGAAAACTTTTCTGGGATTAGTACAAGGAAATAAGTCGGTATCTGAGTATGAGGCAGAATTTCTGAGGCTGAGCCGCTATGCTCGGGGAGTCGTGTCAACTGAGCACGATCGTTGTGTCCGCTTTGAAGACGGACTTAGGGATGACTTGAGGCTGTTGATTGCTCCACAACAGGTACGTGAGTTTGCTGTTCTGGTAGAAAAGGCTAAGATAGCCGAAAGGGTCCGGGAGTCTGTGAGACAGAGCTATGATAGGAGCAAACAGAAGAGAGGTGTTGGGTCATCTGGATCCGGAAATAATGCACAAAAGAGGGCCAGACAGAGTGGGCCAAATCAGGCTGGAAGGACCATGGCTACTAATCAGAGGCCGGCTCAGTGTAATCGCTGTGGGAAGTCACATTGGGGAGGTTGCTACACCGATGAGAGGGGTTGCTTCGAATGTGGATCTCCGGATCACCGTGTAAGGGATTGTCCTCGGAAGTTGGCAAGGAATCAGCCAGAGGGTCAGAACCGTACTCCAGCAAGGAACGTGGGACCACCGCAGAGGGGTCGTGGTAACGGTAGAGGAGGCAATGGTCCTAATCGAGGTCGCAGAACTCAGGGCAGAGGAGCAGGCAACACCGAAGCTAGGCAGCCTGGCTTGGTCTACGCGGCGAGACGTCGCGAGGAGGGTGACGCACCGGATGTCATCACCGGTACGTTCCTAATTTTTGGTCTTCCATATGTTGCATTAATTGATGTGGGTTCGACGCATTCATACATTGCCAGTAGTGTGGTAGAGACTATGAACTTGGATTTTGAGACTGCTTCTAGCGAGATGACTGTAATTAGCCCTCTAGGACACTCTGTGAGGGTGAACATAATATATAGAGATATACCCCTAGAACTCCAAGGGGTAGTGTTTGTGGCTGATCTGATGGAACTGCCGTTTGGGGAATTCGACCTAATTCTTGGAATGGACTGGCTGGTTAAGTATCAGGCAAGGTTGGATTGCGCTGCTAAGCGCATAATTCTAAAGACGACTGAAGGTGATGAAGTGGTCATGATAGGTAACAGAAGAGATTATCTATCCAATGTAGTGTCTGCCTTGAAGGCCAAGAAAATGATCAAAAAAGGGTGTGAAGCATTGTTGGTTCAAATTTATGCCTTAGAGGCTAAGGAGTCAGCAGTTGAGAAGGTCCGAACTGTAGGGGAATTCCCTGATGTGTTTCCTGAAGAACTTCCGGGTCTACCTCCAGATCGGGAGGTAGAGTTCGGTATAGACTTGTTGCCCGGGACGGCACCTGTGTCTATAGCACCCTATCGAATGGCACCAAAGGAGTTGGTGGAACTGAAGGCTCAAATTCAGGAACTCTTGGATAGAGGGTTCATCCGACCTAGTATATCTCCGTGGGGAGCACCTGTGTTGTTTGTCAAGAAGAAAGACGGGTCAATGCGGATGTGTATCGACTACCGTCAGCTTAACAAGTTGACGATCAAAAACAAGTATCCGTTGCCTCGGATTGATGACTTGTTTGATCAACTGAAGGGTGCATCGGTGTTCTCGAAGATAGATCTTAGGTCAGGCTATCATCAACTTAAGGTAAAGGAGGCTGATGTGCACAAGACGGCATTTCGTACCCGATATGGGCATTACGAGTTTTTAGTGATGCCGTTTGGGTTGACCAACGCACCGGCAACATTCATGGACTTGATGAATAGGGTGTTTCGGCAGTACTTGGATCAATTTGTCGTGGTGTTTATAGACGACATATTGGTTTACTCAAGAACGGAGGAGGAGCATGATAGGCATTTGCGCATAGTTCTACAAGTGCTAAGGGAGGAGCAGTTGTATGCCAAATTCAGTAAATGCGAATTCTGGCTTAGAGAGGTGACCTTCTTGGGTCACGTGGTGTCAGCTGAAGGGATTAGAGTGGACCCCCGCAAGGTCGAAGCGGTGTTGGAGTGGAAACCACCTCGGTCAGTGGCGGAAATTCGAAGTTTTCTGGGTCTGGCCGGATACTATCGAAGATTTGTGGAAGGATTCTCCTTAATCGCAGCACCGTTGACTAAGCTATTAAGGAAAGGAGTCCCATTTGTTTGGTCAGAGAAACAGCAAGAAAGTTTTGATAAGCTAAGAAAGATTCTGACGGAAGCTCCCGTTTTGGTGCAGCCTGAGGCGGGGAAATTGTTCACGGTTTATTGTGATGCGTCCCATAATGGGTTGGGATGTGTGTTGATGCAGGAAGGGAAGGTAGTGGCCTATGCATCCCGTCAGCTAAGACCGCATGAGGTTAACTATCCGACTCACGATTTGGAGTTAGCGGCAGTGGTCTTCGCTTTAAAAATATGGAGGCATTACTTGTATGGGGAAAAGTCGATAGTCTATACGGATCATAAAAGTTTGAGGTACCTCTTGACTCAAAAGGACTTGAATCTGAGGCAGCGCCGATGGATTGAACTGTTGAAGGACTACGACTGTTCAATTGAGTACCACCCAGGCAAGGCTAACGTGGTGGCTGATGCGTTGAGCCGAAAGGTCGTGACAGACTTAAGGGCGATGTTTGCTCGTCTTAGTCTATACGACGACGGAAGTCTTTTGGCAGAGCTGCAAGTTAAGCCAACTTGGATCGAGGAGATTAAGGAAAAGCAATTAGGGGATGACAGCTTAAACGCGTGAAGGTTGCAAGTTCAAGATGGCGGTTTGGAAGGGTATAGTTTGACAGGTGAAGGGGTGCTGTGTTTTCAAGGACGGCCTTGTATGCCGAATGATGTGGGCTTGAGGCAAAGAATTCTTCAGGATGCACATAGCAGCCCATACGCTATGTACCCTGGAGGTAGCAAGATGTATGGAGATCTACGAAAACAGTTCTGGTGGCCAGGGTTGAAGCGCGAGGTAACTGATTTCGTGGGAAGGTGTCTCACGTGTCAGCGAGTAAAAGCGGAACATCAGTTTCCATCTGGGTTACTTCAACCGGTGAAGATACCTCAGTGGAAATGGGAGAGGATAACTATGGACTTTATCAGTGGGCTACCCCTCACGCCCAGCAAGAAAGACGCAGTTTGGGTGATTGTGGACCGTCTGACCAAATCGGCTCACTTCATACCGGTAAGGGTGGATTACTCGCTCCAGAAGTTAGCTAAGTTGTATGTGGCAGAGATAGTGAGGTTGCATGGTGTGCCAGTGTCGATCATCTCAGACAGAGACCCCAGATTTACGTCAAGGTTTTGGAGAGCGCTACATCAGGCTTTGGGCACATTGTTGGATTTCAGTACAGCATTCCACCCACAATCTGACGGGCAATCGGAAAGGGTTATTCAGATTCTAGAGGACATGTTAAGAGGCTGCGTTTTGGACTTCAGAGGTAGTTGGGAGGAATTTTTGCCATTAGCTGAGTTCGCATACAACAACAGTTATCAGGCAAGCATTAAGATGGCACCATACGAGGCGTTGTATGGCAGGAGGTGTCGTACACCTACTTGTTGGACGGAGTTGGGTGAGCGACAGATGTTAGGACCGGAATTGGTTGTGGAAACTGAGGATAAGGTGAAGAAGATCCAAGCTCGGTTGAAAGAAGCCTCGGATAGGCAAAAGTCTTACGCTGATCTCAAGCGGAGGGACATAGAATTTGCCGTAGGAGACGAAGTTTTTCTGAAGATCTCGCCATGGAAGAAAGTGTTAAGATTTGGGAAGAAGGGTAAGTTAAGTCCAAGGTTCGTTGGACCGTTTAAGGTGTTGAGACGAGTGGGACCAGTAGCTTATCAGCTCGAGTTACCTGCAGAACTGAGTCAGATTCACGATGTGTTCCATGTCTCCATGCTTAGACGCTATCGTTCTGATCCATCACACGTCTTGGCAGTTGAGGAAGTTGAGGTGAGTCCAGATTTGACGATGGAAGAGGAACCTGTGCAGATCCTAGATCGGGATGTGAAAGTTTTGCGTAGGAAGTCAGTTCCTTTAGTGAAGGTCCTATGGCGGAATCATGGCGTAGAGGAAGCCACGTGGGAGCCCGAGGATGCGATACGGCAGCAATACCCCCAACTCTTCTGACCCAGGTAATTTCGGGGACGAAATTATTTTTTTTTTAGGGGGGTAGAACTGTAACACCCTGCTCTAAGGTTGGTTGCAGTGTATTTTAGTTATAGCTTGTTGCTTATATAAATATATGTGCTATGGCTTAGTTAGAAATCCCGAGTTAAGTCGGGTTTAAGGTTAAGGTTCTTTTGGTGCTTGAGCAGACTAGGCTAAGAGAGGAAGCCTTATGAATGTTTTAAGGGCGGATCTGACACAAAGAGTCGACTGGCAAAGTGGCGTGGGAGCGCCACATAGGGGCCCTGGTGTTAGGGGGCTCGGGTTCGAATCACAATGGGCGCAAATAGGGAGTTGTTTTGTTTTGGGGCGTTGAAGTGAATGAATTGTTAAAAGAAAATGCTGCCGAGTTGGGGTACGAACAGCACTTTAGAAGAGTGGCTAGAGGCTTGGAATTATTCCTCCTGGCCTTGCGTTCGAGCCACGGGAGTTATACTTGGGGCGTTTAAATTTTCGCTTTTAGTGCCTAAGCGAAACGAGCCTTTGGGGAAGGATTTAAAGAAAATTTTGATGAATTCATGTCACAAATAATACCTTGGCAAAGTGGCCAGGGGCGTGGCGATTCGTTGCAGCTCGGGGACTCGCTTTCGAATCCCATTAAGCGCTCGGGTGCTTCTAATTTCTTTTGTTTTAACGCTAAAGCAATAAGGATCAGCGAGCATAGGTTAAAAGAATTTGGCAACGCATTTTGTCACGAATTTTCAATTGGCCGAGTGGCTGGGGCGTGGTATTGCTCCAGGTCTCGGGTTCGAAACCCCTAGGTAGCAGTTGGATGTTTTTGTTTTTCGTCTCTGGCATTAATGCGTGCAGGAGCCCAGGAACCGAGTGTTTAAAGGAAATTTCCGACGCATTATGTCATGAAAGACAAGCTGGCCCGATGGCTGAGGCTTGGGGAGAGTCGCTTCGGGTCCGGGGTTTGAGACCCAGCAGCGCCTGGAAGCATTCTCTTTTTTCTTCTGCCTTGGCCGACGTATTTTGGGCGCCAGCATGCACATGCACGCGTGGGGAACCAAGTTGGATGGCTGCCTCATGTTCTTTTATTATTATTTTATCTATTTTACTTGTTATTTTAGATGATAATGGAAGCATGGGTTAGTTGTCTCTCTTTATTTTATTTGTTGAAAATAGAGAGAATATTATGGGAATTAAGACTTTGAAATTAGAAAGGGGTGGAGTTGTTGGCCGGCCATGAAGTTTTTGCAAGGGATTATTATTTCCTTTTTCTTTTCAAATCCATTGCTTGGCCGAATGTTTGGCTAAAGGAATCACCATTTTTCTTGAAGCATGGCCAAAAATGCATTGCTTTGTTCTTCCTTCTCTCCCTTTGGGCATGGCCGAATATGAAGAAATTCCTAAGGGCCTCAACATTCGGTTTTGAGAGCTTTAGAGGTGCTATGATTTCTTAGTTTGGTCCTATTTCCCTTCAAGTTGTGACTTGGCCAAAATTCTCGAAATTTTGCTTTCTTCTCTTCATCTTGTGGTAGCCGAATGTGCATAGAAAAGGGGGGGTTAAAATCGGCAAGCTTAGAAGGTTTTGATCCTTTGCATTTAGTGTTAAGCCGAAAACTTGACTTGTAAACCCTCTCTCCCTGCATTTCTCCTTATCTTCTTAGTGCCGAAATCAAGGTAGTTTTAAGGTCAAGCCGAATCTTCTGGTAAGGGACCTTTTTCTTCCCTTGGGACGATTTGAGTAGCGCCGACCCTCTGCTACTCCTCTCTTAATATTTCTTCATATTGTAACAATCGAAATATTGACTTATTTCTGTTCCATATGATAGCCGAAGCCTCTAAACACCAAAAGGAGTGCCGAATCATGGTGTTTAAAGGGGCAAGTCAGTTGTTAAGGTAAGGGACAACAAACTCCTTGGTTGTGAATACATGCTAGGGCCGAATGGCCTTGGGTCTCTAAATGAACACTAAATCCGATTTCAGGGAAGGCTATAGCCGAATGTTGTGAATCTTCGAGATTTGGTTAGTGACCAAGTTGGTGTAAGGGGCATTACAAGGACAAGTTCGAGACTTTTAAAATACCGCGTAGATCCGGAATTTCTTTTAGACCTCCGATTAAATAGGTGTGTAAGCTCTTACACACTTTATTAGTAATAATTGTTATTATGATAATATTATAATCTCTCATGTGGTAACTTTGCCTAGCGGGCATAAACTTGGTTTTCGGGTAAGTTCCCCTATTACTCAATTTATGATGTATGTTGTATATGCCATCATATGCGGAAAAATGCTATGCTATATACGATTGCATGATATATGGAATCATGATATTTGTGATATGACCATGATGATGGTGGGATTAATGAGAGGGAGTAATATTCGTGTCGACGGACACCAGTGTTTTGGTAACACATTGTGACTACGGTCACCAGAGGTTTGGTACCTCCAGAGGTTTGGCACCTCATAGCGTCTCGTCCCTGTGGCTTAGTACCACCGTGGGTTGGCCCCACATTTGAGATACGGGATCGACGCCAGTGATTTGGTATCACACGATGGGTTGGCCCCATCATTTGAATGTGACTTCGGGTCACCAGTGGTTTGGCACCACCAGTGGTTTGGTACCACACGGGGTAGAAAAGGAGCATGGATGGCTAGGTTGGGTTGCATAATTGCATGTCATACTAATATCTTGTGTATGAGTGTTACTTTCGGGTCGGGGATTTATACACTGAGTTTTGGTGACTCACCCCTTCCCATATCATCTTGCAGGTGAGTAGAGCACGGATGCGGAGCCGAAGAGAGCTCGAGGCGGCCATGTTGGTTTTGTGGACTTGAAATTTTATTTTGCCCCGTTTTAAGTTTAATTATTCACTACAATTCGATTGGGTTGTAATATGGCCGTTTATTATTTTGGAGGGTTAGGTAGTTGTTTTTACTTTACCTTATAACTGATGAACTTACGGACGGTTATGCAAATCGGTTAAAAGTAACGTTTTCAAAAATAAGTACTTGTACGCGTTTTCAAAAAATGCTACCATCGGGTAACGAAATTTTCTAAGTTATCGATCACTCTATTGTTCTAAAATTAAGGGGGTCAAATGGTTTTAAAGGAAGAAAGGATTTTCAACTCAAATCGGACTTACCTAATCAACCCACTTGAGTTTTAACGAACACCATTTTTATACCCTTAGCAAAATTTTTAATTTCTACTACTAATCCAAACCTTTCAAACTTCTTTTATTCCGTGACATACCAGATTCGGTCATGGCTTGTGGGCCGGGTTTGGGGTGTTACAAGGATGATTTTTTTTGGTTGCTTTTTAGGTTACCTTCCTTTCTAACTGTTGACAATTTAATTTAGCTTACAATTTATAGTTTCTTATAAAATTAAATATGTTAATTGGTTAATGTATAGATATTTTGGTTGGTTGATTATATTTTGCAGGTTTTTGGTACTGTTTTGGGGATGTTGGTGATGTTGTTTTTCTACTGTTTAGTGCTGTTTTTATGCTGTTTGGCACTATTTTGCTGCTGTTTGATGCTGTTTTGGCCTCGATGGGCCCAATGGGTGAATGCAAGTCACACTGTTAAATGGGAAATAGATAGGCTTATCACATCACGGACATTTCATCTGTGTGGGCCCACAAGCCCATTGGGCCCACACGGCCCCCTTTCAGCTTTACGCGGCCCAAAGCACTAAGTCATGTGTGCGACATGATAAGCCTATCTATTTCCCATTTAACAGTGTGGCTTGCATTCATAGGCCTACGACCCATTGGGCCCATCGAGGCCCATTCCAGCCCAAGTGACCCACTAGGGCCCAAGCCCATGAATTCGTTCATGGTGGCCTTTCTCATCACACGCTCACACTCCGTAAGCTCGGTTCACCACACGCGTGATCGCACGCTCGTATGGCATCATTCACTGGTGTTTTGGCTTTTTGGCATAATGCCGATCAACAGTCAAGATTATACAATATATGCACATTCGGCTTTTCAACCGATTAACAACCAGAACAGTGTCTATGGATACACACCTTATCACGTAGAGTACTAAATAATCACGAGCACCTCCACCTTCACTTGAACGATCAACTGCGATTTGCCTAGTTAAACCAAAGTTTGATGCCGTCACCCTTCCGCATCCAGGCGGATAGTCCCGAACCGCTGACACCCTATGCCGCTTAAACTTCGGAGTGGAGGCTATGACATAGTCTCGGCTGGCACCTTTGCCGCCACCCTATGGCTAGAATCCTCTTTGCTCATCAAGAACACGATCTTACAAAACCGAAGTCAACACGAATGCTTAAATCACAATCACAAAGTAACCGATCACCCTAACAAGAAGAAACGAGATAACAATGCGAATAAGCCTAGGACCCATTCTCCGTCCAAATGGGCCCACACGCTTGTGTGGCCCATTTAGCCCAAATCTAGCCACAGATATGAGTTTCATATAGTCCAATCCAATATTTACTACACAATCACACAACTTATCCGATTGGGCCCACGGGCCCATTGGCCCCACATGGCCCTTTTCGGGCCATCGTGGCCCAAACAGCCTAAACCCACAAGAACACTCATGATGGCCTCAACTATCGCGCCGAAGCTCCCACACGTGCGTTCGCACGCTCGTGTGGCTACCATCGCCGTGTGACTAGCATTTCGGCATTTGCCGCTTTACAGTTAGAGTAGTGTGAAATACACGCCTGATAGGAATCTGGAGTTAATCCACCCTCCGAACACTCCTATGCCCAAATGCCAACCAAGGTATGCTTACTCTCCTCATAGATCGCTCTATTTAAAGCCAGCTTTTTGCCTACTCTCATGATAGCTTCCCGATGTGGGATTTCACCTTCAGCAGAGTTTAATTCCATCACAACCGTCTGCCGTCCCAACTTAGGAAAATACTTATGATGGCCTCATGATGGCCTCAACTATCGCGTCGAAGCTCCCACATGTGCGCTCGCACACTCGTGTGGCTGGCATTTCGGCATTTGCCACTTTACAGTTAAAGTAGTGTGAAATACAGACCTGATAGGAATCTGGAGTTAATCCGCGCTCCGAACACTCCTATGCCCAAACGCCAACCAATGTATGCTTACTCTCCTCATAGATCGCTCTATTTAAACCCGATGTGGGATTTCACCTTTAGCAGAGTTTAGTTCCATCACAACCTCCTGCCATCCCAACTTAGCAAAATAAATATCCCTTTTTGCTTGCAATGGGATTTGAACCCTTGCCCTCTCCTATGCTCCAGACGCTACATGCCACCACAACACAAGCTCCTTGTGTAACAAAACAAGTACAACTAAATAGAAGCCTATGGGCCAAAGTCTAAGTTCATTTAAAAGGAAATCAAAATGAATTGCAAGCGTCAAGACTTGAACCTAAGCTCCCTTACACCCTTAATGACGCATTGCCACTAGACCACTCACTTCCTTATTTCATTTTTTTCCACATTTTATTCTTAAAGCCTACTTACTTACTCCCAAGGTTTTATTCACCTAAAACCAAAATTTTTCCTAAAGCCCAGGTTTGAACCCGGGACTTCATGGAAGCGCCCTAACCTTCCAAAAATCACTCACCTAATAGGTCCAACTTGCATTAGTGCCGTTCTCTTATTCTCAAAAATTTTAAACGCTCTCATGGCCAAGGCTCAATAGGCCCAATTCTACTAGGCCCAAAAATTCGGGGCGTTACAAGGAGGGTCCTAGTATCCGATTTAATTTATTCAAGTTTTCTTTTTAAGAGGATCGTGTTTTAAAATATTTTCAAATTTTTGACATTAAGACTTTAATTAATCAATTAGGTACCAATTTTGGGCGTTACGAGGGTGGTAATCATTCCTCGTGCGTAATCGACTCCCGAACCCGTTTTCTCAAATTTCGTAGGTCAAAATCATTGATTTAATAAATCAAAATGTCTTAATTATTAATCTCAAGGTGATCCGATCACACCCTAAAAAAGGATTTGTGGCGACTCCATTTTCGTTTTAAAGTCGACCCTATGTTTTTTTTTTTAAAAAAAAAGGGTTTCGACAATATATATACATAGCGAGAATGTGAATACATGATGGATAATATGCAATTTTATAAAAAATCAAATTGGTGGTCAATCTAGTTAGACCATTAATCCTCACTTCAACTGATTGATCGCTAGTTCAATCATGAAAAAATTAAAAAAATCTTTAAATTCATAAAGAAAATTAGAAAAAGTAAAGAAGATAAGGAAAAAACAAACACACATAAATAATAGTAGAACATTCATTTTATAAATTATACAATAAAATTAAATATTTAAATTAGCTTTAACTCAATTCAACTAGTTTTTAATATGTTCAACTGGTTTTCAGCGGTTCAATTATTTTTATTGGTTTTATGGTATCGGATGAAACCATCGGTTCTTGGTTCAATCGATAGTCTAGTTCGGTTCTAGCAATTATGGACAGGTGATCATAAGCATACATATATACTGGCTTATTTATAAAATTAAATTTGATATACCTAAAAGAAACTTGAAAGAAATTGTTTAAATTAAATTAAAAAAGAAATTAAGATAAAAAAATGCTCCATACTTATATAAAGCCTATGACTGAATTAACTACATAACGACTCAATTAGTAATGACCAAAATAACTTTATTCAAATTTAACATATATAAAATAAAAGATATAAATGTTATTTAAAATAAAATTTTAATATTTTTGGTTATCACCTTTAAAATTTAATGTTATTTCATATGTATGCATATCTATATATAAACTAGTGATAATATGCATTTATATGTATATGTGTGTATATATATATATATATATATATATATATATATATATATATATGAGCTAACTAAACTTTTATCTCCAAATAGAGTTGTTCATGAGTAAGGTTGGACTTATATAGGTGATATTAACATACCTTATACTTGCCTAAGCTCAGCCACACTTGAAATATGTATGTAACCTCCCCAACTTGGCCCAGATGTTAGACCCAAATTTAGAATATTACTAGTCACCGAAGTGACCCAAATAGCTATCGGAGTTTTGAAAGCAGTCATCTTAAAACATTTATTTTAAGTTAGTAGAAAACTTAGATATTGATTTATTATTCCTAACACTTTTAAATTACGGTTTAGCAGTGGAAAAAGACGTTTATTTATTTATGTTTTTAATAAAAGTCGGGTTTATGTGTAACGAATTGTTAATTAAATATCCTAGAACTTAATTAAATGCCATGTGATATAAAAGAAATAAAACCCTAAGTTCCATGCCACAGTTTGAAATAAATAATACAGTTTTTGAAAAATAAAAATTACGAATAATAATAACTCTAAAATATTTTAATAAAAGCAAAGTCGAGATCCTCCAAATGCCTGCCCGCGTCCTAACCTAGTGGGTTATTTGAAAAGATGGAAAATAAAAGGGAGTGAGTTATGAAGCTTAATGTGAGTTCCATCATAAGAAAATCTGTGCAACCGATTAGCATATAAAATTACAACACATAACATAATTCACATTAGCAAATTTAGTATATTGGAATAACAAAACCGTTTAACCATGTATAAACAAATACACATATATCATATCATATCATATTAGAGGTTTCAAAATTTCAAGCTCATGCTTTAAAAATACAAATAGATTCGGTTTAACAGATAACGTCTTACCCCATCGCTACACACCATAAGAGTTTCCAAGAACTCATCCATCCCTACACACTAAGTTGTGGATAAACCACAAAAGTTGCAAGATAATACGCTACTAGATGATTGTGAATACGCAGCATAAATGTAGATAAAAGCTACTAAATAATGGGTGGATGAACCACCACTGTCGCAGGTTAATAATCAGTTAGAACTTCCTCCTTTCAAATCGCCCCATCCCATGCAATAAAATAAGCATGCTTTAAACAAATCATGACATAAACGAATAACATGCTTACAAATAATCAAATATGGCAGCAATAATCATGCCTTCAACTACTCGATATAGTAGTCAAGAATATTCTTTCCAAGGATCCAATTTAGCGATGCCATAAGGCATGTTATACAAACAATCACAAGTACATATAAAATAAACATAAGTATTCATAAATCACGCAAATATATAGTATTAATTCAGTTAATTAAATCATGGATTCAAGCATTATTCATACTATTAAGGAATTAATTGAATAAATTAAACACTAAAAATATTTCAGGAATCAATCAAGGACTAATCTAAATAAATCATAAATTTCTAGGTCAAAATGGTAAATTTGAGTTACAATGGACACATAGCCGTGTGATCGGACCATGTAGGAAGCCCTAGACCATGTGGAGGG
Organism: Gossypium australe; assembly: GCA_005393395.2. Lineage (NCBI taxonomy): Eukaryota > Viridiplantae > Streptophyta > Magnoliopsida > Malvales > Malvaceae > Gossypium > Gossypium australe. Next base: position 101,609,522 of record CM016624.1, read on the forward strand.
GGTACACGACTATGTGTCTAGGCTATGTGACAGACTGTGGTAGTGTGGCTAAGCCGTGTAACAGACTGTGGCCGTGTGGCATTCTTAAAATCAACTTATAGAGGAGACATGACAGTGTGTCAAGTCATGTGGAGGGCTATAGGTCATTTGAGAAACGAATTTCCTAGGATTTCAGGGTGAACATGACTGTGTAAAGGGGAAATGTGGTCCACATGGGTGACCCACACGTTTGTTTGGCCATATTCTGAGGCATGGTTTGCCTTGAGTCGCTTGTAAAGAAACACACACTTGTTATCGAGAGATCGAACGACGTCCTTCTTATTCAAATTTGGCTTGTGATACCTAAATAGGGTCCTTCAAATGACATTTACGTAAGAATTAGATATTGTTTTCAAGATTTATCAAGAATGTCAGCAAGATTCAAAAAATATACGTTAATGTAGATGAAAGATTAACGTTGGATGTAGTTACTACGAGAATTTGAGATTAACTACTAGGATTGTATTGAACTTACAGGTTCTTAGCAAGACTAAAGTTGAAATTGACAGCGTTATGCTAAACCAATACGAAGAACGGGTTGAACAAAGATTGGTTTTGGGTTCAAGATGCAAAAATTAATTTCAGCAATGTAAAGAAAATATTTGCAAAGGAGAAGATAGAAAAGTAAATAGATAAGAAATAGGGGAAAATGATTAAAAATACAGTTCAATTTAGAAAAGAAAATTGTAGTTCAAGTTAAATAGCTAGGGTTTTCAAAAGTTGTGGGAGTTGAATAGCAATTTTCCCATTTTGCCAAAAATAAAAGAGAATGAGGATAGATTTGGCGTGACTTAAACTTAGGTTTCAAGGAAAAAAGTAAAAATGCTTAACCAATTGGATTGCTATCCACACTTAACATGGTTTTACACTAATTAATATATATTCTAGTATGGTTTTGATCATAGGTTGCTAAAAAAAAGAAAATGAAATGGGAGAAGTATAATTTGAACCTTAGGTTTCTAAAGGATTACACTAACTATTTAACCACTAGACCAAAGTCATTTCTTGATTATATATTTCCTCTAACCTTATATATTTTGGGGTGTTACAATAATATTCAAGTTTTTCTCAAGCTCACTCATGTTTAAAAATGGTTAACTCAAGCTCATTATAGATCAACCCCATATTATTTTAAATTCTTTAAAAAAATATTATTTTCAATTTAATATTTATTAATCAAGTATTTTTATTTTATTAAATTTTTGTGAATTTATTTTAAACGTAGAAAATCTAAAATACCTTTTAATGTTTATGTTATAATAGAATGTTTATGTAACGCCCCAAATTTGGGCCTATTGGGTTGTAACGCCCAAAAATCCCGAAACTTTAAATTTCTGTGCAATGAGGTTGGTATATATGAGTAGCACTTAGAATATTAATTTTAAGGTATTATCAGGATTATTTGAAGTCTTAGAGATGGGGATGACCATAGGGAAAATTTTATTTTTTCTTGCTTTAGTGGACCCTAGTCTCAGGCATTAGGTCTCTTAACCAGATTAAGGGAAAAATAGGACACAAATGGGCTTGTGGTCCAGTGGCAAGGTGGCGCCACTAGGGGAGCTACAAGCTAGCGTGGAGAGGTCCAAGGTTCGAGTAGTGGTAAGGTGTTTTGGAGTGTTTATTTTGCATAGTGGACTGCAAGAGTTGTGTGGAATTTGGACTCTTTTGTTTAAGTGTTTGAATTGGTCTTGTGAGCTGATAAATGAGGGAATTTCGGATGAGATAAGGGAGATATCATGGAGAAAAATTAAGAGATAAGAGGTGGGAAGAGTTGGTGCCGAATTGGACTGTGGGGGAAGGTAGGATTCGACTATTGGCTATAAAAGGAGGTGCCAAATTCCTTTGGGAGGTTCCTTGGGTTCCATTACATTTCTTTTTCTCCCCCTTAGCCGAATTCTTCCATTTGCAAAAAAAAAAACCCACCATTCCTTTGCCGAAATTTTGGTTTTCTCTCTAGCCGAATTCCCCATACCTTCTCTTCTTAAATTCCTTCTCTTGTTCACCTTTGGTTCTAGCCGAATCACCTCTTCTCTTCCTCTTCCTATTGGTGCCGAAATGTCCTTGTCACCATACTAGTCTCAAAAGTCGAAAGTTTTCTGGGCCGATTACTCCTTGGGTAAGTACTTAGTCAATTTTTCCTTTAGTATGTTCGGTAAAAGCCGAAGGGCTATCTAACTTCTCATCATCGTTAACCTGGTATTAACAAGGGTAGGATTCAGAGATTGCAAGCGTGGTAAGGATCGTTAGCAAAGTGATAAGTGTACTCATCAAAGTTATGGATTAATGGATGGCCGAAGGTAGGTATGAATTATAGGGGTGACTTATGTGAAAAATGAGTCACTCGATTTTGATGATATATGTTTGGGTGCAGATCTAGGGATATTCGTGAATAGTAGCTAAGGAAGGGCTATTAGAACGTGTGGCACATGGTAAGGTTACGGTGAGGTTTTGGTTTTTGATAAAGTGTGTATTAAGCCAAGATTAATCGTTAAGTGGTGACAATTGTAGGTTTGTGATTAAGGGGTTTACAGCACGCGTTGTAACCAGGTGTGTACAAACACTATGCACACATGAAATCGAAAATGCCGAAAAGTCAAAAAGCCGAAAGTGGCTAAATGAGCCCGGTGGGCCCTAAGGCTGAGTTTGATGAAATGGATTAATTTGATTATATGAGTTGGGTCAGGCATGCATGTTACATGATCTAGATTTATTTTGGGCCTAATGGGTCATATGACTGAGATTTGGGCGTAGTGGGCCATAAGAATGTGATGTGGCCATTATGGGTTATATGAACGTGAAATGGGTTGATAGGCTTTATGGGGACGTAGACTAGTATGCTAGGGTTTTATGGACTTTAGGCTTAGTACTGAGCAACTCGTAAACCGCATAAGACTTTCTAATAATTAAACACGTCCGTGGACAAGTAGTTAGGTTAGAGTGTGGTAACGGGCATGTGCATGTCTAGGATTGGATCTAGGAAGAGCTTGGTACTTAAGCGCCCTAGCGGCCCGCATCCTCTTCTCTAGAATCCTACCTGGTGCATAGTGTCTGTTCACTTTAGCCGCAAGGACTTGTTAATAGGCCAAAGTTCATAACTAAAACCCGAGAGCGACCAAATATCCCTAGATTTGTAAAATTACTAAAATACCCCTGATTTGAAAATAACCAAAATACCCTTAGTTTGAAAATTACTAAAACATTCTTAGATTTGTAAAATTACTAAAATACCCTTGATTTGAAAATAACCAAAATACCCTTAGTTTGAAAATTACCAAAACATTCTTAGATTTGTAAAATCACTAAAATAGCCCTGAATTGTGAAATCACCAGAATACCCTTGATTTGCAGAATTACCAAAACATCCCTGATTTACAAAATTTCCCAAGTACCTCTGTTTTGAAAAATTACCTAAGTACCCTTGTAGAGTAGATTTACAAAAATACCCTTGGGTTGTGAAATGACGAAAATACCCCTACGTGATGAGTATGAGTTTTGTGGATGTTATTCATGTGCATGTTGCATTCATATGATATTTTGATTAGGATGCATATGGGTGGGGATTATGGTACGGATGAAGATTTGAGGATCGCATCGTCGCTTGACGACCATGGATCCACCGGTGGCTTTAAGCCCATTATATGATTAGCAGCTTTGCTACAACGTTGAGTAGTACCGCTGTGAGTGCTACCTTTGGTGTGTAGAGGATGGGTGGGTCGATTTAGAAATCCCCACAGGTGTGTAGGGTTGGAAGGGAAATGGTGTGTAGCGGATGGATTTTTGGGGAGGGTTTTGCATTACCTTGTTTTGTATATGATATGTTATGATATGATATGATATGATATGAGGTCATTGTGGGCCAAGGCCCAAGACCATCGATTTTGATAGGGCTCAGGCCAATGTGATAATTGTATTTTCAATTGAGTGCCAAGGGTTGTACACACTGAGTTTCGAAACTCACACCCTTTATTTAATGTTTCAGGTGATCCTCAGTAAATGGCTCGACGTGGGAGAGGACTCGGAGATGGCCACACTACAAGATGTTTAAATTTTTTTATTTGTTTCAAAAGACATGTTTAATTGCTTTATTTTCGTTGGATGTAATAAGGCCTTATACTCCGATTTGACATTAGATTTTGAGTTTTGTTATGATTGTTTCAACTGTTTACTTAGTTATTAAACCTAAGTAAATTTCTTACGTTTAAACTTGGTTTCCGAAGTACTTAAAATTATAAAATGGTTTTTTTTTCATTACTTAACAAGACTCAAGGATTTTGGGCTTTTGGGCCTTAAATTTTTAATTAGCAAAATCGTTTGAATTATGCCTTTGATGTGACACGCCGGATTTGGGCCTAACTTCTAGGCCGGGTTTGGGGTGTTACAGTTTATTATAAGCTAGAATGATAAGGTGATAACTAATGTAATTTAATGGAGTATTGATCTTGGAGTTCCCCTATTTCATCAGAGGGTGACAAACAACACTTTGAAATTTGTGGTTGAGAAAGTACGTGGGAAATTACGAAGTTTAGAAGCCAAAAAACTATCTATTGCTAGTCGTATAACTTTTATCTCAGTCGGTTCTTTTATCCATTCTAGCTATTTCATGCAATCCATGATGATACCTAGGAAAATCAGTGATGAGATTGAAAGTTTGGTAAAACAGTTTATTTGGGGTTCTTTAAATAGGGAAAAGAAGATGTCTCTTGTAGGATGGGATTCCACTTGTCAGCCAAAATGGTGTGGCAGTCTTGGTTTGAGGAAACTTCGCGATCAAAATATCTCCTTTTTGTTGAAGTTGGGGTTTAATATCGTACCTAATAAGGAGGCTTTATGGGATCGTGTGCTTAGATAAAAGTACTAAATGACGGATGACTTACTAGTTTGCATTGCTAGGGATAAGGGTTCTTTTCTTTAGAAATCTCTTTCCAAAATTTGGTTGTTACTTCAGGAGAATTTATTCTGGTCAGTAGAAGATGGCAGTAAAATTCATTACTGAAAAGATAATTGGATTCCAAGTGTAGGGCCACTGGTTAGGCATATTCCTGCTAATGCTAACCTCAACTTAGACTATCTTTTTAAAGATATGATCACTGGGGAAGGTTCGTGGAACTTGGATTTATTTTGGGTTTGGTTATCGAAAGATTTGATTCAGCTTATTGAGGGTATCCCTCCTCCAAACCCTTCTGAAGGATCTAATAAAATCCCTTGGAGCCACACTTCGTCCGATGCTTTTTCTGTTAAAACTGATTATAAGGTTTTAAAGAAAGGTGATTGGAATCCAAAAGAAGAGAAAAGAAAGAGTGTTTGGAAGACTCCAGGTCCCCAAAGGGTTTAGGTTTTTATCTAGACTACTTTACAGGGAAGACTCCTCAGTAATGTGGAAAGAGTCAGAAGAGGGTTAGCGGTTGATCCCACCTATCCTATTTGTGGTCATCACTCGGAAGACATGTTGCATATTCTAAGAAACTGTACAGTTTCTAAGGAAGTATGGAATTAGGTCATCCTATGTACTCACCTTACGAATTTCTTTTCTAATAGTACACAGGATTGGTTTCTTTGTAATGTGCAGTATAATAGTAAGGTTACGATTAAGGCGTAGAACCAGAGTCAATTAATCTGAATCTCTAGCTTTACCCTGATCTAAATCCATACGAGGTTTATCTTGATATAAATAGGTAAATTCAATCTATTTAATAGACATACTATTCAATTTAATCCAAAATTCATACTTTTGCAAATTTACATTTTTACCCCTAATATTTTAACTTATTGACAATTTAGTCCTTAAGCTCATAAATGGAAATTTATGCAATTTCATCCTTAACCCATGCTAGCCAAATTTATCATGAACCCATACCAACTCATACAATTTTTCATTTCACAAGTTCACTATGTATTTTACTACTTTTACAAATAAGTCTCTAATTGGCAATTTCATCAAAAATCCCTTTACAAAACTTGTTTATTTAACAACAATGACTCATAATCTTTCATAAATTTTCAAGAATCATGCAAACGTGTTCATGGTAAAACCCTAAAAATTTAACAATTTTGCAAATTAATCCCTGGGCTAGAAAGATTAAGCTACAACGATCCCGAAAACATAAAAATCATTAAAAACGAGCTCAAAATTTACATACATGCACCACCAAAGCTTGTCAAAAGCTCAAGAAACCTAAATGGTTTTCTAACCTTCAATTTTCAGTGATGAATGCCCTTGGAGAAGATGAGTTTGTTTTATTTAATTTTAACATTTATTTACTAAATTACCTTTATAACTTTTAAAAATATTTAAAATTTCATTAATACATAGCCATATATATCCACTAACCTCATTAATGATCTATTACCATCTAATTCTTTTTACATTAAAGTTATATAGCCATTTAATATCTTTAGCTACTAGAACTCTACTTTTACACCTTTTATGATTTAGTCCTTTTTATTTAATTAAGCATGCAAACATCAAAATTTCCTAACAGAATTTTTATACGACATTACTAACACATCGTAGACATTAAAATAATAATAAAATAATTTTTTACTCATCAAATTTGTGGTCCCAAAACCACTGTTCTAATTTCACTGAAAAATGGGTTGTTACAAGTAATGATCAACATTGCTCTATTTTTTCTTTGTCATTCTATTCCATTATGTTCGGTAGAATATTCGATAGTATAACTCATATGATGCTATTTTTCTACTTCTACTGGTTGTTTCTCTGCTTTATATATATGCAATTTATGTTGTTTATATCACAATTAGTTCTGGTGCGTATGAACGATATTCTTCTTCTGGACTTTCTTTGGAGTCTCATCGATCCCTTAATCATTCAATTTGAGTGGTATTCTTATAAATTCAAAAGAGCTTTACATTTTGGACTTCATTATCTCGGTTTTCTTATTGTTCTTATTGTCTATTCCATCATATATGGTTCATCTATAAAAGATATATATTGGCTTAAGATAATTATATCTGTTACGGTTAGAATTCCTAGTTGGATCATAAGAGCACGGTGATACAGATCTTAGAGTTATAGAGGTTGTGTTACTGCACTGGTTGTTAATGGAACTACATTTGATTTTTCTTTTTGTTTTGGATTGCACTATTGATGCTTGAGGTATTGTTTTATCTATACGGTTGTAACGTTAGTCTTATTATAGCACTAAGGTTTTAATTCATCTGATGATTAAGGTTCTGGTATGGTTCAAAGCTTTGATGTTAATAATTGAAATTGTAACACCCCAAACCCAGCCTAGACGTTTTGACCGGATCTAGCGTGCCACATCAGGTGTTGTTTGAAAACTTTGCGTTCATTGGAAAACTCATCTACGAATCAAAACTTTCTATCGTTTAAAAATCCCGATTTTTGTTGCTTATTACCAAAACAAGTTTTACTCGAAAACATTTCCTTTTGTAAAACATTATTATGCATATATTATTTTGTTTTTAAAACCTTGTCTGTTACAAAAGTTTGTTTTAAACAGTTGCGGAAACGTGATATTTGAAAAACAATAGTTATTGTTTTAAAACCCATGTTTAATAAATTAGCATGTTGTAAGGAAATACCAAATTTAAAGTTAAAACAATTCCAATGGCCTTATTACAAAAATTATTAAACTAAAATTAAAATAAACTAAAATGGAGTCGTTAAATTTAACCCAAAAACATAATGGACGTGTGGCCACCTCTGAGTCCCTCGCAGCTCCAAATCCTCTGAGGCTGGGGATTACCTGCACAGTTAAAGAGAAAAGGTGAGTTATGAGAACTCAGTGTGTAATCCCCATATTGCAACCACAGTTTGGGCCCAAGCCGATACAGTGTCAATCTGGGCCTAAGCCCTATTCAGTAACGTTCTGGGCCGAAGCCCTATTCAGTAACAGTCTGGGCCGAAGCCCTATGATATGCAAAATAGTTATGCACCCAACCCAGTCCAACCGACACACCACCCGTACCAACCAACACACCTGTGGGACCCAAGTCAACCCACCCAACCATCACACCAATAACGCAGACTAGCTGCTAATAACAGTATACGTGGCTCAGCCACCAAATCAGTATAACGTGGAAGTGCCACCAGTACAGTGCTACCTCCAAATCCATAACCCAACCCATGCAGTATGCCATGTCATAATTAAATCATGTAATTAGTGCATCAACATCGATAGCAATCATACAATTACTACTCATACATCGACGATCCTACCACTAAGGGTAAAACGACAATTTGGGGTAAAACGGTAATTTCGTCCCTCGAGAGTATTTCGATAATTTTACCCACAAAAGGTATTTCAGTAATCTACCCATCAAGGGTATTTCGGTAATTTACCCGTCAAGAGTAATTCGGTAATTTACCCATCGAGGGTAATTTGATAATTTACTCATCTATGGCTTTTCTAGAGGCCAACTGTCGCCTTGAGCGACACAGGTTCCATTTTGGGTCAAAATGGTGCAATTGGGCCTAAAATCCAATTTCGGCCCAAACGGGCCCACACGCTTGTGTGGCCCATTCAGCTCGTTTTCAGTCTTGGTTCTACGGACTTCGCAGTCGCATCAATCATCTGACACTTTTCATCGTTTTCGCTCATATGGGCCCATTAACCTGTTGGGCCCACTTAGCCCGTTTCGGCTCAACAAGGCCCATTACGACCTTAGTTCCACGAGAGAGTTCACGATACTCCAAACGGTCTATCGCTATCACCAATGGCTTGGTTAAACTCTACGAGAGCTCGCACACTCGATAGCTCTCAGTTGCCGATACTTTGGCTTTTCGGTATTTCAGCTTTTAGCCGATTCACAGTACAACACATATCAAAATAATAGTGGTGTGAGATTACACACCTTGATTACGAGTTATGGTTTCAATCGCTTCCAAGCCACCTATAGTAATAGTTGATCAACAATTAGTCTCATCCCTTGATAACCTTAACATTGAAACACCCTACTAGACTAACTTCACTTACCACAAACGCGATCTCCTTCAGTGCACCCAGTAATCGGCCCTATCCCTTGGCTACAGAAATCAAGACCCTAACAATATTTGATGAGCAAAAGAGTGTTAGTAATCATCCAACATTCGACCCCCCATAGAGGAGAGACCCAAGCCTACTTGAATAGTCACAAGCAATCTAACTTTAACCGAGTTACAAAAATTACTAGCATTACTCCACTCTTACCAAAGGACTAAAAAATTCGGCAGTTGTCCCACAAGAAGTTTCGACCCTCACAACAAAGAACAAATGGTTCACAACGAAAAGAGTATGCAGGTTCGACTTACAAGGTTCGGCCAGCAAAAAGGAGAACCAACACTTCAAGAAGAAAAGTATTCGGCTTAGAAGCAAAGAAAAGGACGAATGATTAGGAAGATGAGTGATGGGAAATGTAACACCCCTTACCCGAGACCGTTGTCAGAGTCGAGCACGAGGTATTACTAAACTTAACTACAAATTTTTTTTATATATATACTTATACGTACCCAAAACCAAATCAACCAAAACCACAACCAAACATGATAATCAAACCAAAATATAAATACCAAGATTTAACAAGATGGGCAAGCCATTTTCGCATGACTTAGACATATATATACAACTTCAGCCATATTCAAAAAGTACTATAGCCTATACATGCCATAAATTTCTAATTCAGCTTTTGAAAACCCCGAAAGCAGTCGATAGTGTGATAAACTTCGCTAACAATCCCCGAGCTTGCAACTAGTCTCCAAAATCTATAAATAAAGGTAAAAATACACACATAGGGTAAGCTATCATAGCTTAGTAAGTCATAAGCAAAAAATAACCCAATAACAATAATAATCTAATAAAACATAACCAAACCATACTTGTAAATTCAAATATCCACATGCAACTAAACATGAAATAAGTTTTGTCCAAACAAGCATCTCTTTTTACTCGGTAGCAATAGAAATTTCATTTGACAAACACATAATATCATAATACATTTATACAATTCGCATTTCCCTTGTCATAATCTCACATTCAATTACCTTATAGACAAATGCACATATAAACTTTGGCATGAATATAAATTTCGCATCTCCATATCATATATATATTTATAACATTAAAACGAATATAATCAATCATATGCTTAAAATATGGTTTCATTCACTTAATTCATAGCTTAATTTAATTCAAATATTACCTCAATGGCATTGATAATTTATTTAAGTACAAACAAGCCATACTTATGAAATTTAACTGCCAAACATTTATCCACGCCTGAATTATAACATTTCCAAACACATATTGATCATTAATATGTTTAATATCCCATAGACCTTATTTTCGCCAATATATATATATATATATATATAATCCCTATAAACACGTTAAAGGTTCACATTTGAAATACCTACTAATCGAATGCACATAAATCTTTTAATATTAATATGAATTTTACAATTCAATTTATTCCTCATGTAACATTAGACCGAATATAAGCTCAAAAATCAAACATTAATATCACATATTTATGCATTAATCCATATATGGCTTTTCATGTACACATTCACTACCATTAACGTCATTTTTACTTGTATCACATGTCAAAAAATCAACTTACCTTATTTCTAAAAAGAAAATAAATTGTTACATACCTGTTCACTTTAATTCATTTAGCACGTTTGATTATTTTACCATTGCTCCCGTAAAATTTGCTAGGCATAGAGCATCATGTAATACACCGGCACAGAGTCTGCTAGGCTTAAAGTCTGTTATTATACATCGGCACAAAGCCTGCCAGGCATAAAACCTGTTATTATACACCGGCACAAAGCCTGCTAGGCTTAAAGCCCAAATACTATCCACCGGCACAAAGCCTGTTAGGCTTAAAGCCCGATACTATCATATTTATAAAGCTGTTTCGCAACCAATTCATATATCGAAACTTTTATATACTTCATGATCCTTGTACGAATTTTTTTTTGAATATCATATCTCAATCGAACTAAACGTAATCATATTAAATTATACTTTTTAAAAAAATAATGATCCATCTAAACCACCCTTTAATATATATATTCACATATTAAAATATGAACATACACCCATACGCACATTCAAACCAACTCTTTCTTCCTATAATTTACCATCACATTCAGTCACACTCAAATAAACACATTTTTATTTATTCAATCACCACCATCACCTATTTCATGGTCCACTATTAAATATTACTCAACTCATAATTATTTATCCAGTCCAAACATATCAAAATTTCATACATAAGGCAAATATACATTCGGCCAATACCAATATTTAATCTTATACCCTATCACATTGGTAACAATTATATATATATATATATATATATATCTTTATACATATTTCAACCGTCCAAGGTATTTATATAATAAACACATGTTCATGATACTATCATAATCGGCAAACACATTTAAAGTCACCATACCACATTTGGCATCACACTCACACATATCCGAATATTCTATTCCCATATATATAATTATATATATTTATCCCTTATCACAAGTGCATATATTTTGCCAACTCAATTATTCAATGGTTATAGATATATACATGTATTTATTAATCCGTATTCAGCTATCACATATAATAATTCTTATGCCTTATTCGGCAATTTGACAATAAAATTTGTTATGTCACTCAAACATGTACAATTTAATATAGCGATAATTCAAATTAATCCAATTGCTTAAAAACTTACCTCGATAGTTGTCGAATTAAGCTTCCCGGCTACTCGTTAATTTCCTCGATCCAAAGCCTTTCCCTTTTTATACTTGATCTAAATAATTTAAATTGAACTCAATAATTAATTTAATTTTTTTTATAATCATTCAATTTGATCCATAACACAATAATTTAGTAACTTTACGAATTTACCCTTAACTTTTACAATATATACAATTTAGTCCCTAATACAATACTCATAAATTACTCAAAACTTGTCCAATACCCTTTAGGGCCGAATCTTTCTAAGGGTCATATACATCAACACAAAGTAACTATTTAGCATTATAATCCCTCAATTATTTATTTTAACCTTAATTTCTAGTTTACTCTATTTTATCAAAATGCAAGAATAGAGCTTACCAATCTAACACCTAACATTAATATTTCACCATTAATCCATAAAAATCTCAAGCTTTCAACAATGGTATCTCATGAAAACCATGACCATGACATAATTTATTACATGGGCTATGTAAAGCTCTTAATAACCATCTCAAAAGTGCAAAAATCACCCAAAAATCTAAAACATACATTCCCAATTTTTTTGACTTGATATGACCGAATAAGAGAAAGCTTATTCTCTTCTTCTTCTCTAATGGTTTCGGCAATGAATGGTAGAAAATGAGCATGCAAATGATGTTTTTATTTCTTTTATTATTTTAATCTTCTACTTACTAATAAGAATTCAATAAAAAAATATACATAGGGGCATAATGCCGTCCACTTCAATTGCAATTTTGTTTAATTGCAAATTTGATCCTCACAATGAAATAATAAGTTAATTTAGCCACTCAATTATAAAATATAATAATACACCACTAACTAAAAAAAAAACAATTGATATTTAATATTCATGTAATTATCATGCCGTCCACTACAAACAAAATGGATTATTTGACATGCAAGTCCTTTCTTGCAACCAACACTTAAATTAAACCCTTTTATTTAATGAATACTACTTTTTACCACTTATGTAATTTGGTCCTTTTTCCTAAATTAAACATACAAACAGTCAAATAAATTCACGAAATTTTAACACAGGCTCAATCATATATATTTAACACGAAAAATAATATTAATTTATTTTTCCGACTAGAACTCGTGGTCCCGAAATCATATTTCTGATCAGGCTAAAATCGAGTTGTTCTCAAGTGGGATTTTATTATAATATAGTTATAAATTATAAAACAATTATAATATAATCTTTAACATATAAAATAATACTTAAAAACATGTTATAAGACCACATTGCCGTCCACTACAATTTAAAATGGGTATATTACCCTTTAAGGACTTCACTAAAATAAAGCCACATCAATTTAACCATAAATCAAATAAAAGGCCACTTTTACCAGTAACGCGATTTAGTCCTTTTTAACTAATTGAGCACACAAACAGTTAAATTTTTATACGAAACTTTCACACCCATTAATTCACATATAACTGACTCAAATTATAATATTAAAATATTTCTCGGACTCGGATTCATGGTCCAAGAACCACCGTTCCGATTTGGGTCAAATTCGGACTGTTACAGGAAAAAGGAAAGGAAAGAAGGTGAGAATAAGGCTTACCAATTCGGCACTTAGCAGGAAATTGAAGGAGAAAGAAAGATGAGGAAAAGTGAATAGCTATTAGCAAAGGAAAGAGAAGTGCATGAAAGGTAGAAAAGTGCACGAAGAGGAGAAAATAATGTACCAAAACTTCAAAGGAGAAAGACCCGAAATGACAAAAAAAAAAAAAAGAAATAGCAAAGCACAGAGGAATTTCGGTTTGCACTCACACTCAAATGGCCGAAAATGCTACCAATCACTCCTCTTCAGCCTAAATTTCCCCTTAGCTAGACTCCCACTTTTGGCCAACACTTCCCACACACATCAACTCCTTGATTTTCTCCACCATCCTCTCCTTGAATCACTCTTAGCCTCCTATTTAAATTTGACCAAGTCTTCAACCATCCTTGTAGATTTTGATCCCAACTCTACCTCTTGCTCTCCCAAGTCACAAAATAAAAGCCTCCAGTTGCCATCTGAGGGATTCGAACCCCTCCCTTCCTTGTTCTCCCCTTGACGCCACACCATAAGCCACATGCTCAACTTGTGTTAGTAAAACACACTCAAATTTACTTAAGTCCAACCTCAACCAGCCCTCTCCACTTAAGAGCCAAAATTAAAATTTTTCCCAAGGTCAAACTCGATCCTAGGCCTCTCTAGAACCCCCAAAATACACTCAAATATCCAGCTGAGCAAGCACATCATGCAATTGTGAAAAAAAATTACAACCCCTAAATTTTGGGACGTTACAAAAATAGTTTCATTATATATCTCATTTCTAGCTTTCATGAAGGGGATAGGCAAAAACAAAAGTATAGATGTGGAAGATTGAGCTTAACCTTGCATATCTGTTCTCATTACTCGGGTAATGTCAAATTATGTCAACGAGTCAAAATAGGATGTCATATTTCGTTTAAGTTAATGCAGTTTGTGGTGATCTTTGGTTGGTATTCTGAAATGTTATTATCCGATTGATAAGATTGAATCAATTGATTTAGTGAGAATGGATTATTCACTTGAAAGTTAGATGAGTTGTATATATTCGAGTTCATCTTTAGATTTGGGAATAAATTCTGCAAATTCACGGGTAAACAGACGGACAATCAAGATGGAAAATTCATATTCTAAAAGACATGATACATTGATATATCAATCAGATCAGTTATAATCAGGAAATGATATTATGCGTTAAAATTGTCTCGATAGTAACAGCTATCACACTTGTATTTAAATGATATTGTTTGAAATTTTTGATGAAATAGAACGTTTATTAGTTGGAAGTTACAGATGCAGATGTGTCGAAAGTATTAGTTAGATTCTGATAATCCAGGTTTTTCAGTTATGTTTTGCCAGATAATTACTGGGAATTTCTCGGTAGTTATACTACTAAAGGTAAAGCTATGACATGAGAGCATCATAGTTGTTCAGTTAAGTCAAGGTATAGTCTCAAGTTCTGGTATGATTCAGATATGAGTTCTAATTAAAGACAAGTTATAATTTATTTTGTTTATGGACTAACATTGAAAAGGTTAAAGAAAGACTCAGCTTGATGGCTATTATCAGGAGAGAAATTTTGAGGACGAAATTTTCATTAGGGGGAGAGTTGTAATAGCCCGTTTTTCAGTGATGTCGAAAACAACAGTTTCAGGGCCACAAATTTGACGAGTAAGTTCGTAAATATTAATATGTAATATTTACGAGTCAAATATGGTTTTAAAAAGGCTTTTGATATGGTAATTTATGTTATATGAATGATTAATTAGGTTCAAGTGGTAAGACCTTAGAGTCAAATGGTTTTAGAAAATGAGGTATCGAGACTTCGTTTCTATAAATCGAGCGGTAAATATTTTTATAAATATTTACGGAGTATTATTAATGTTGTATTAAAGTTTTGTTAAGAAATTTTAATATTTGGATAGTTAATTAAACAAAAAGGACTAAATTGTAAAAGTTGAAAAAGTAATCGCTATTAGTTTAAAGGTGTTAATTGACTATAGAATTATAATTGGATGGCCTTAATGGATAAATTAACCATTCTTAAAATAGTGGGACGGTTTGGTACTTTAATTTCTTCTAATTTTAATGTTTTATATGTTATTTTGTTATTAAAATAAGGAATAAAAGGTTAAAAAAATAAGAAAACATAATGTTTTCTTCTTAAGGTTCGGCTATGGCTATATCTTTGCATGATCAAGAACGAGTGGAAAATCAAGGAGAAGGGAAAATTACCAAATAACCCCTGTACATTGGCATTTCTGCAATTTAGCCAAGTAAGTTCGTATGAATTAAAACCACTTAAATGTTGATTAAATTGAATGTTTAATATGTTGTTCTAATGTAAATGAATTAATATATATGATCATATATCGTTTTAATGCTATATATTGATCTTTATGTTGATATGTTAACTGCTATGTAACTAAATGATGTAAATCCAACAATGTCACGACGATTATTAAGCCCCGTTTGAACCTTAGGAATTCATAGGTAAAAAAGTGACATGCCATTAGGGATTTCATGTTTTTGGTGTTGGTCTTGAATGTTCTACCGAAGGATGAAGTCTTGCATTTGTTGCGGATACTCCACATGTTATGTGAGCAGGATCATGTAGCTTACATTCTGACCCACAGCTCGTGTGAGCAGGCCCATTTCATAGCTCGTGTGAGCAATGATGTAAAGGAAAGTAAAGGTTACGATTATATGTTTAGCACACTTCGTGTGAGCTATCCCGCATATCCGATGATATTCTAACTGGTTCAACGAGCATGAAAAGGAAAGGAATGGTAAGTGTTTCAAAATGAACTATGATATGTATATACGAAAAGGATTGAAATGGTGAGTTTCATTGGAAGTGTACTATGTTAAGGAAATTGATGAATTCAAATGAATTATGTTTATGTATAATGGATTACCTTATGTTAAATTCAAGTAAATTGTATTTGAATTTGCTAACATGTGTTGTGAATGGTGCTTAGGCTTGTGCCAAGCTTATGGTTGGATTATATCGTGTTTAATCTTAACGATATACATTGAAATGGTAAGTGTCCAAATGGAAATATGCTTATGTTCATGAAAAGGTGGTATGAATCAAAAGAAAAATGAGTTTTCTTATGAAATGGTTTATCATGTGGTTGATCCCAAAAGAGTTATGTATAAATGCACTAACTTGTGTATTGATGATGATGCTTAGACTTGTATCAAGCTTATGGTTATGATTGATGTTTATGCTTATGTCTTATGTTATGCAATTGAAACGAGTAAGAAAAGGTAATGAAATGGTAAATTTATAGTTGAGTTGTAATATGCTGAAATAAAAGGACTGATGAGTTAAATGATGTATTTATACGTGAGAAGTTTACTTATGGTATGGATGAAATTACTCATGTTGTTAATAAATACACTAATTTGTGAATTGATAATGTTATTTTAGCTTATGCTAAGTTAATGGAATGGAAAGTAAGTAAATAGAATGATAAGTATGCAAGTAAAGTGGTTCATGGCCTTATGAAAAATTTAATGATTGTGTAATATGTCTTAAAAATCCTATTATGTTAGGAATGAAAAATATATGTGATGTTGATAGACTTATTCATTTGGGAATTGATGGTTATGTAGTTGATAAATCTTGAGGCACTGGTATAGGTTTATATATAACCTATAAAATTTATTATTGAAATGGAATGTTATGTTTAAAGTTTATACCAGCTTACTAAGCATTCATTGCTTATGCAATTAATTTTCCTTTACTCTTCTGATTATTGAAAGCTCGTAGAATATCTATCACACTATCCAGCAATTATACCAGTAGATTTTGATGTTTTAGTCAAGGCTGTAATGGCATGAATAGGTGGAATTATGTTTAATGGCTAGTTGATATGTTTTGGCATGTAAATGTAGCTTTGAATTTGTGGTACTTTTGGTACTTTTGATACCTTGTTGTTGGGTGTTAAATGGTTAAGTTGATACATGTTTTGAATGATCAAATTGGTAAGTGATAGTTTGTTTGCAATGTGGCCAAGTTAGGTTATGTTTTAAGATGGATATGACCTAGATGTGTTTGTATGAAATATAACCAATTATTCATATGTTTACGTATGTTAGTTTGATTGTGATTGAGGTGCCTATATGGCATATTGGTTGAATGGATTAATGGTATAGTGAATTGGTCATTTTATGCATGTTTTTGTATTTTTTGATGCCTTCGTTAAGAGTGCAAGTGGGTTTTAGGTACACTTTTAAGTGGATGAAGGGAATGACTTGATTTTAGCCAATTTCTTGTCCAAATGGCCGTGTGTCCCTTGTAGGTTTTAAAGGTTTCAAGTCAGGTAGTTAAACGGCCTAGCACACAACCTGGCAAATGGGCGTGTGAGGCCATTTCGAGTGTTACACGACCTAGCAGATGGGCATGTGGCTTGGTCGTGTGACCCAATTCAGAGAGCTACACAGGCACGGACACGAGCTGGGACACGACTGTGTATCCCTATTTTGCATGTTACATGGCCTGAGACACAGGTGTGTGTTAGTCGTGTGAGTCACACGGCTTCACCAAACAGCCGTGTGACCCTTGCAGTTTTGAATTTTCTAACTTTTTCCTTAATGTTTCAAATGTTCTTGATTTAGTCCCGAATCATTTCTAAAGTGTTTCTAAGGCCTCGAGGACTTGAATAAGGGACAATATGCAAGTGTATGAATGGATTATGCTATGATTATTTCAATATTTGGAAGTGAATGTTTTTAGGTTATGTTTATACAGTAGTACTCTGTAACCCTATTGCGGTGACAAATACAATTTAGGGGTGTTACAAGAAATGTGAACTGACCATGAGGGTAAATGATCAACATGTTACTTTTAATGTTTTTGATGCTTTGAAATTTGTTGAGGAAAATGAAGAATGCCACGCCATTGGTTTGATAGAAACAACAGTGGAGGAATAATTCACCAGAATTTGCCATAACAACGCTGATAGTAATGAAGACACATTAGAAAGGATTGACGAAGTAAGTTTAGAAGAACTTAGTGAATTCTTGGAAGCCAAACAGACATTTGAGAGACCAGGGAAAAGTTTGACTCATTGCATTTATCGATTCATTCGTTCAAGCCTCCTAAAACTTCTATAAAGGAACCTCCTACATTGGAGTTAAAACTTTTGCTGCAACATTTAATAAATGAATACTTGGGAGATAACAGCACCTTGTCAATTGTGATCTCTACAAAATTGACATCCGAACAATAGGTCAAGTTGTTGGAAGTCCTATTACGATTTAAAAAGGCGTTAGGATGGACCCTTGCTGAAATAAAGGGAATCAATTCTGCGTTTTGCATGCATAAAATCTTGTTAGAGGATTGCCACAAAAGTCTACAGAATAGTAGAGGAGATTGAATATGATAATGAAAGAAATTTTTGACAACTCGTGGGTAAGCCTTGTACAATGTGTAACCAAGAAATGAGGTGTCATAGTGATTAGCATTGACAATAATGAGCTCATACCATCTCTCACGTTCACGGGATGAAGAGTGTGCATAGATTATTGAAAGCTTAACAAGGCAACTAGGAAGGACCATTTCCCCTTGCCATTTATTGATCAGATGTTGGACAGGTTATCAGGGAAAGCTTTCTACTATTTTTTGGACAATTATTCAAGGTATAATCATATTTCCATAACTTCCAATGTCCAAGAGAAGACAACTTTCATGTGTTCATATGGTAGTTTTCTGTTTAGACGGATGCTGTTTGGATTATGTAATGCCCCGACAACTTTTCAGCATTATATGATGGTCATATTCTCGAATATAGTGGAGAAATTCCTTGAAGTTTTCATGGATGATTTTTCTATATTTGGCAGTGATTTTGAAGATTGTTTGAAAAATCTGAAATTGTTCTGTGCCACTATGAAGAAATAAATCTTGTCTTGAACTTGGAAAAATGCCACTTCGTGGTTTGTGAAGGAATTTTCTTAAGGCATAGGATAACACAGCGAGGAATTGAAGTAGATAGAGCAAAAACTGAAGTAATAGAAAAATTGACACCTCCCATCAGTGCCAAGGGTGTTAGAAGTTTTCTAGGTCATGCATGATTTTATAGAAGATTCATTAAGGATTTCTCAAAGATATCTAAACCCTTGTGCACATTACTAGAGCAAAATAGACCTTTCAATTTTGATGAACACTGCCTAGGTGCTTTTGAGGAATTAAAGAAAGTATTGGTAGCAGCACCAATTGTAGTAGCTCCGGAATGGACCTTGCCATTCGAACTCATGTACTGAAACACCCCAAACCCGGCCCACAAACCCCGACCGAATCTGGCATGCTCCTTGAGGAAAACCCGTTTTTATTATGTCGGACAACATGTTGATTTCGAAGGAAAAATAAATTTGAAGTATGTTCTTGTTGAAAACCGTGTTGTGATTTAAGTTTGTATCTTATTAAAACGTTATCTTTATGATTTTAGAAAATTTATAAATCAAAAGAAGAATCGGATTTAGAACTTATTATTAAGTTAAAAACCATAGGTATTTAGGTGTCAAAACAATTTAATTCGGTTATCGAAAATATTTAATTATTTAGTTGAAGTTGATCGTAGTAGAAATAAAATTTAAAACGTATAAATAGCACAGCTAATGGTGACCTTATTACAAAAACATGACCCAAAATAAAATCCGAAATAATAAAAGAAAACGTAGTAAGTTTAATAAAAAGGAAAACCGAAATACTGAGTTGAGCAATGGCCACCACGTAGTCCTCGCTGACCCGGTCCATCACGCTAAGCGTCACCTGAAAAAGATATCCCATGAGGGGTGAGTCAACAGACTCAATGTGTAACAGTACACTAAAAGCCCATTCGATTATAGCCTTAGCGATAACATTTTTGGCAAAGCCCAATTTAATCACATTTAGCCATAAGCCCATAACATAGCAAATCCAACAAATTAAATCATATGTACATATAAAATGAAATGCAATCCTGAGCCCACCTAGATATCCATCCGCTACACACCACCCGTACCTGCCAATCATACCGTGGGGATTACTAAATCGACCCTCCATCCGCTATACACCATCGAAAGCAGTCGCTGCAGTCAACTGCACATCGCCCTTATAAATTGTGGCATGGCCACCGGATAATTGTGACAGAGTCACCGGATTCATAATATGTGACCGAAGTCACTGGATACATAATATTGTGACATAAGTCACCGGATAATGTGGTAAAACCACCGGAACACTTCCCCTTTATCAAAATTACCCATATGCCCATGTACACACATATTATTCAGATTTTATGCAATATACCCCAAAATCATAACGGAATCATACACATATCATATCCATGCTTACAACATTATTTACGAAGTATTAAGGGTTTAACGTACCTGAATATCATGTACCACTGAATGGTACCCGCAACCATTATCAAACATATTTCTTATTAACACATGGAAATATTAATACTATCAATTTATTGGAAGTTTAGTGTAGGGCTACACACCTGATAACAGTGATTACGATCCTATCGATACCAACACTCTCGCTAGCAAGAATAACAATGAAATGCTTATCCCTATCGAACTGCCCCTAAAAGATCATAGTCAAAATCGACCAACCTTAATAGACAAAATGGCCTTTGGCCGCATATCAAGACTCCTTACCTTGATTGTCTAAATACCGAAAGGTTCCCTTCCAACCGTCGGCTACAACTAAATCCCGAAATCTTCCTTCAAGGTTTCGGCCAAAGAGAATAAAAGGGATTAGATTCCTAATTTTCAGCTAATCCAAAAGAAACAGAATGAACAACGAATGACAGTTGATCCTTACCCCTAACGCTGAGATCGATTGCGCCCTTACTTGGAACCACAGAGAGATTCGGCTACAAAGAAGAGTGATTGACTTTGGAGAGGAAAGAGATGAAGAAATCGGCTAGATGGTGATATGTTTCGGCTTGGGGTTTAATGAACAATTGGCTAAGGTTTGAATGTGCTTTTGTTTTTTTTTTGGAGTTTGCAAACAAGAAAAGAGAGAATGAGGGCTACAAGTTTCGGCTTAATAAAAGAATAAAAAGAAGAAGAGAGAGATGGGAAGTTTAAGGTGTTGCGGCAATGGTGAACTTTTGAGAGAGAAAGATTCAGCCTAAGCAAAATAGAGAGAAAAGAAGAGAGAAGAAGATGGTAGATTCGGCTTACCCTTAAACAAATAAGAAAGAAAAGAAAAGAAACAAATAACCCTTATGGTCTATGGATGATTCGGCCAAAGTCTAAATGAGAGGAAAAAGGGTGAATTTTGGTGTGGTTCAATTGTGAAAGAAAAGGCTGAAGGTTTAGGAGAGAAAATGAGAATAAAGTTTTGTGAAAAGAAACCCCAAAAATGACCAAACATGCTACCATCCTTACCTATGCTACCAAATATTCGGCCATCCCCCCCTTAGACCACAAAACCGTCCATGTTCATGGACAAATTGACCATTCAAAGCTTCCAAAACAAAGCCCTTGATTCATGCCTTATGTCCCCTTATCATACCAAAATTTCTTGTTTCCATACCTTAAGTTAGCACTTGCCTTTTTCCTTAGTCTACTATCCATAAAAGAAAATAGTCCAACCTTACCTTAATTAAAGTTTGACCATCACATGCCATACAAGTGCAAAATAAAAAAATCACCTTAAGACTATCCATGGGATTCGAACCTAAGCCCCCCTTACACTGCTTGTGGCGTCACTTCTTAAGGTCCTAAGTGGCACCTCCCTTGCCACTTTGCCAACTGAATTCTTGTGATTAAATCCTCATACAAATTTTTCTTAAGGCCAATATTGCTTACCTCCCTTTTAAGACTAAAAATCTAATATTTTTCTAAGGCATTCTCCTACATTCTAAAATTCCCGAAGTCCCCAAAACACATACAAACAGCACACAACATGCCACTGCACACATTCAAGTGAAAATGCATAACCCCTAAATCCTGGATATTACATGTACGATGCCAGCGACTAAGCCGTAGGAGCAGTGCTGGGACAGAGGAGAGACAAAATATTGTGTGCAATATATTATGCTACCAAAACTCTGATGGATGCATAACTTAATTATACCACCACAGAAAAAGAGATGTTAGCTCTGGTGTTCGCGTTCGACAAGTTTCGTCCTTATTTTGTGGGTACCAAGGTCATAGTTTACATAGATCACTCGGCTATATAAGTACTTGGTGCGTAAGAAAGATGCCAAGCCAAGATCAATTAGATGGTTATTGTTGCTACAAGAGTTTGACTTGGAAATTTTTAATTGAAAAGGTAAGTTGATCATTTGTCAAGGTTAGAATCAGGTTGTGAAGATGGTAATGATAACTTTATTAAAGAATATTTTCTAGACGAACAATTGTTAGTTTCTAAGGCATTACCTTAGTATGCCAATATAGTGAATTTCTTGGTAAGTGGTGTGGTGCCGCTTGATTTAAATACCCACAAAAGGCAGAAATTTCTTCATGACGCTAAGCACTATTACTTGGATGAACCCTTCTTATTTAAACATCGCACTAATCAAATTATTCGGAAGTGTGTCCCTAATGAAGAAATACACAGTATTTCGCAACATTGTCATTCAGCTCCTTATGGAGGACATTTTGGAGGAATGAGAACAACGGCTAAGGTACTTCAATCAGGATTCTATTGGCCAAATTTGTTCAAAGATGCTCATGAATTCTTTCAATCGTGTGATCGTTGTCAGAGAATGGGGAATCTATCTAGGAGACTTGAAATGCTACTACAAAGTATACTGGAGGTAGAGTTATTTTATGTATGGGTCCATTCCCACCGTTAATAGGTAAATTGTACATACTATTGGTGGTGGATTACATGTCTAAATGGGTAGAAGCAATAGCCCTAGCTACTAATGTTGCTAAGCCAGTACTGAAGTTCCTACATAAGAATATCATTACAAGATTTGGTACACCTAGAGCCATTATCAGTGATGAAGGATCCCATTTTGATTGTAAACTGGTGGTCAATGTCTTTCATAGGTATGGGGTGAGTCATAAGATTGCTATAGCATATCATCCCAGATGAATGGACAAGTTGAGATTTCTAATAGAGAAATTAAACGAGTTTTGGAAAAACTGGTGAATCCATCTCGTAAGGATTGGTCCACCAGACTGGATGAAGTTTTGTGGGCTTATCGAATGTCACCTTTTAAAATTTTTCTATGGGAAGCCTTGTCAATTACCTATTGAGCTTGAGCACAAAGCATTTTGGGCTATCAAGAAGCTAAACATGGATTGGGCTACTGCTAATAATAAAAGGTTGATAGAGTTGAATGAAATGGAAAGGTTTCGGGCACAAGTATATGAGAATGCTAAACTATACAAAGAAAAGACCAAGTGATGGCATGATAATAGAATTATTCCACAAAAATTTGAACTAGGACAACATGTATTACTGTTTAATTCTAGACTCAAATTATTCCCTGGTAAGTTGAAATCTCGCTGATCAGGTCTTTTTGAAGTAGTTCAAGTATTCTCACACGTAATTGTTGTTATCAAAGATAGGAAAACGAGTGTTACATTCAAAGTTAATGGACAACACTTGAAACACTACTGGTGTGCTTATGTGGAATGTGACAAGCAAGACATCGACCTTCGAAATGCTTGAGTTTGAAATTTTTTATTTTATTTTATTTATTTGCTTTACTTTAATTTTTTTTGTTTTTTAGTTAATTCTGTTCGTTGGTTATATGCTAAATTTTTATTTCATGTCGTGTCATTTATGATTTTTACACGCTAGTGCATTTTTTCAAATACAGGGTAAAAGGCCAAACTTATTAGTGTGTAATAGGAGGATGATTATCGTAGCATCATAGAGAAGCATTGTCTCATGACAAGCTTGGTGATGAGATCAAGGGCTGACCAGGTAGAAAAGCCCAAAGGAGAGATTTCTTAAGCAGATTAACCTAATAAATTTTTGGGATTAGGAAGTCAGCCTATATTGTAGGGCTAGGGAAGTTCCCCCCAAGAATTTCTTTCCTTTCTTCTCACCACGTCACAAACTTCTCTAGCACGTTTCATCTTCCCTAAAATTGTCATCATTGACCCCCTTATTTCCCTCTCCCCAATTGTTCACGTTTTATGTTTCTCATAAAGCTCTCACCTTTACAGTTTCTTTATCTTCAACCTCTACTCCATTTTCTTTACAGTACTCAAAGATTTTTCTTTATTCTTTCTTAATGGCTCGAGTTAAGAATGCTTTGAAAACCACAAAATCATCATGCACTGATGTTGCTTAACCAAAGACATTCTTCAGCTCTGCTGAAGCTACAAGGTACTCAAATAATATTCTAAAGTGTCCCTTTTGTTTTGAATAGGGATTTTTATTTAAGGATGAACCCTATATTGGGTATGACGAGTCTGTATCGTTGATCGTAAAGCAGCATGGGTGGGGTATTTTTTGTTTGTACCTAGAGGATATTTTGGGCAGAGTAGTTAGGGAGTTTTATGCCTATGTGAACTCTCCTAATTCTCCTTTCATCTATGTGCAGGGCACCTCCTACCGTTTAATGAGGACCATATAAATGCTAAGTTTGGCCTTAGAGAGGTACAAGATGGACATACCGAGTTTGCAGATAACATCACAACTGAGGGTTTGACACAAGTTTTTAAGGATTTATGTGTTGAGGGTACACAATGGATTGTCTCTTGTCAGGAATGCTACACTGTTGGAAGGGCTTCACTGAAATCGATTGGGAGAGTGTGGCATCATTTCTTGAAAAGTCAGCTTATGCCATCCACGCACAATACCACTATTTCCAAGGAAAAGATGTTGTTGCTGTATTCTATTATAAAAAGGAAGAACGATTAATGTGGGAAGGATTATTTTTCAAGAGGCCCATCGTTGTATTGAGAAGAATACCAAAAGTTTAAAATTTCCTTCTCTCATTACTACATTATGCAAGACTGCTAATGTTCCTCTTAATGATGCTGAGGATATTAACCAAAATAAGGTTGGACTAACAAGGGCAACTTTTGCGAAGCTCCGAGGCATTGATCCTGCCTCGGCAACTCAACAAAGTCAGGCTTCTACTACCATGCATGCTCCACAACAACACCTTTATTCACTCAGGGCTCATGCGACTAGCAAATATTGAATTCCCTGAAGTAGCTAGAGTAAAGGATGTCCTTGTTTGAAAGTCAGCAGTACCAACTAGCTAAAGAGTTGGTCCAGGCTAAAAAGCAGCAGGCTCAATATTGGACATATGTGAGGGATAGGGATTTTGCAGTTAAGCGATCTTTGCAAAAGAATTTTTTGAAACCAATGCTAGAATTCCCTATCTTCCCCACAATTTTGCTCCCATCTGCTGAGACTGAAGTAGAACTAGCTCCAACTACTGGCTAAGTTGACTCAATAAATGAAGAGACTAATGTTGTAGTTGGACAAGCTGTTGAGAAACTGAGAATTCAACATCTGTTAAGCCTGGGAAGGATAAAGAAGAAAGGAAGGATAGAATCACCCTACTACTGCTACAACTCATGCCACCACAAAAGGCAAAACTCTTGTACCACCATCTCCACCAGCCTCTGTGACTACACAAGATCATGTATTTGATCAGTTGATCGATGATCTCATAGAGACCAATAAAGAAGGAAAAGATGTAAACCCCTTGAAATGGAAGATGAGGTATAAGGTCAATGCCCGCAAGTCTACACGAAGAACTGAATAAAGTACCTACAATATAGACCAAGCCAAATAAGTTTTTTTTTTGATGATCATGCATTTCATTTCATTTTGCCATAACATTTGTCTATCCATAGCTATATTTTTGTTGCATGCACATGCATTGAGGACAATGCATCCCTTAGGTTTGGGGTGTATTGGGCATTTAGGTTGCACTTTATATAATATAGATGTTTTTCCACTGCATTGTAACCACCAAAGTATTATTTGTCTATAAGAAGTACAGCTTATACTTATGATGTTCGATGATGAGTTTACATTTTTTGGTATACCTAGAACATGTGATAGTGGATTAGGTGAATTTAGCTTAGGTTAAAATGCTTGAAAAGTAATTCCTAAAAACAGGATGTCTTATACTTAGTGTGTTTTTTTTTTTAGGTATAGTAGGTACCTTTTAATGAACTTAGGGGTTTTTTAAAGCCAAGCAATAGATATATTGCGACAACATTATTTAATAAAGGACAATAGGCACTCCAATGTTTAGAATTACCAAGTAGGTCAGCATCACTTTGTTTGCTCCATCGTGCTGTTGATTAAAAAGGTGAGTTTAAGCAAGAGTGTCTTTCATGGAAATAAAATTTGGGGCACTCCGCTGTAGCAAAAAGGACTAAGTAGCTAAGGAGGTGGTTGTATGCTCCATCCATCTTTTTAGTCAAAAGTTTGAGCTTCATGGGTGACTTTTGGTTTAAATTGTGACATGATTGGGTACTTGAAAATTCGATGTATGATCCACTATGATCGTCAAGTCAAAGAATTTTGTGACATGCTAAATTCCCTAATAATAACATTTAAAAAAGAAAAAAAAGAAAAAAAAGAATATGATTAATATATTCTGAGTAGGTTTAAAGCGAGTAACTTATGTTTAGGTAATAAATGAACTAAGTAAATTAGAAGATGGTTATTATAGGCTAAAAGAGAGAATACATGAGTACTTAGGAGATTCTGTGTTTAGGGAAAAAAATCTTGTAATGCCTTTGTTGAGCAATACTTTGACACTTGAACAAGTTTTAGGAAGGAATGAGATTGGTGAGGCCTGAAGTACTTGTTGTCTTAGAACAGCCTGGCAGTATAAGCTGGTCTGCTGTGCTGGCAAAATGTTTGCATTTATGCATGCATGCATATTTTACTTGAGGACAAGAAATAACTCAGGTTTGGGGGTGTGATAACTCTTGAAAAGAGTTATATTTTTTAATGCCCCAAAATTTCTATTTTGGCTTTTGTGAAATGTGACAAATATCTGTCTGCTTCAGTGGTTATGTGTTCTGGGTGTGTGTGAGAGGTCCCAAGTTCAACCCTTGCATTTAGCAAAATTTGGAATTTTTCTAACTTAAGCCTTTTACTTCAGTGGGCTTATATGGAGATAATTGTAGAAACATATCAGAATGGGCCTACTGGTCTAGTGGTTAAGTAGAGTGTAGGTTTGCTGAAGGTCTTTTGTTCGAACCCTGGCACAAGCGGGATTCTTAATATTTTTGTGCCGTTGGCTTTTAGAGTTTCAGTTTTAGCAGGAAACTTGAGTAGTGGGGAGTTGGGGGTATCAAAGTTTATTTTCATTTTTATTTTATTGTATTTTCCCAAAAATTACTTTTCTTTTTGTTATGTTTCGGTGCTCCCATCTTTCCCAATCCATTTTCTTTTGAGTTTTTTTTTCCCATTTTACTTTTCGATTTCAATTCATTTCCTTTTGGCGCAATTTCCTGCTGATTTCGCTCAGTAAGTCCTATTCTATCTAATATCGATGCTCTTAGTTAAGTGTTTAATGAGGGGTCGTTTATGTTGTTTTCGATTTAGGCAAAGGGCAAGATTTGGCTGGGATTCTTGCAACAATTTAAGTGTTTGGGATGCTGATTAAGTTTTCGCAAAAGTTGATTAATGGTATAACGCTTCAATTGAGAATTAGGTTCGGTTGTGATTTTGTAAATGTTAATAATTCGAGCTCTGAAATGTCGATTTCTAGGTTTTGGAGGTCTCGGGGTTGCGTTAGTTGCGAAAACGAACCAGGTGTGTACCTGACTACGCAGAAAATGGGGTTTCGACGAAAGTCGAAAACCCCACTATCGATGCAACAAGGGCATGTGGTCACCCGTGTGGTAGGCCTTGTGCCCTAACACGGGCGTGTGATTGACGAGGCCAGGCTGTGAGCGCAAGACACGACCGTGTCATGGCCAGGTAGGCCGTGTGCGACACACGGGCTATACTGATTTGGGCCATGTGGGCTACATGGGCATGTGGGCCCACACCGGTAGTCCACACGGGCGTGTGGGAATTTAGGCCAGGCCGTGTGATCCACACGGGCCAAGGCCAATCTAGGCGTGTGGCCACATGGGCGTGTGAGCCCATTTAACTGAAATGTTTTCTAAGGTTGCACGAGTCACCCAAGTCGACTGTGAACGTGCTGTAGGGTCGGTAAGCACTACTTAGACCCTTAAATGCGTGAACTGTATGTATGATTATATGAATGAAAAATGAACTGTATGTTTAACTGATAATCATGTATTAGCATGTCATATACTGTATATTGCATTGCATTGGGTTGGGATGTTGATATTTTGAGGAAGTGTACTGAATGGCTCTTAGGCCTACTATCTGCCAGCTCAGCTGCAATTTACTGATTATGTGCCGCATTCTGTACTACTTGGAGTGTAGGGATGGGTGGGTGTTTTAAACCCCACATGGTGTGTAGGGATGGACAGAGATGGGGTGTAGAGGCTGGTTGGGTAGGATTCTGTTACTGATAAATGTGTATTTGATACTGTTACTGTGACAGGCTTAGGCCCTAATGCATATCTGTTATTAAAACTGAAATGGGCTAAGGCCCGAACTGCATTTGACTGTTTGTTGTGACTGACTGTATGCATGTGATTTGTGGGGATTACACACTGAGTTTATAAAAACTCTCCCCTTCCTATTTTAACCGTACAGGTAATCCCCAAAATTAGACGGAACGGTGCGGGGGAGGACTCTACGGTGATCACCCGGTTATTGGACTGATTTAATTATTATTATTTTGGGAGTATTTTGTTGTAAATTAGAATTTTGGACTATTTGCTTTCGTTTTGGTTTATTTTACCATTTTCTTGAACTTTTGAACTACAACGAAAACTCGGTTTTATTAAACACAATGTTTTATTAAACACGAATGGTTTTCTCTAAATAACACGTTTTAAAAAGCTTCCGCTACAAAATATATTTTTAAATTAATCAAAATTAACGAGGAATTTATTTTTGAAATTGACGAGAGGTAAATAGATGCTAATAAAGGGAAATGACTTTAACTGGGTATATTCGATTTCAAATCCCATTCCATGTGACATCGCCAGATTCAGCCATATCGTTTAGGCTGGGTTTGGGGTGTTACATATTTTATTCTTTGAGATCTATTTAATTGCTTATACTTAGGTACATCTAGTTGCATTTTAGAACATTTCATTAGCATATTCAGCATTGCATTAGAACTAGGGTTGTGTTTAAATATTAGGTGCTTTTAACTGCTCGTGAAAGGGTTGTGTTTTGTGGTATTGGTAGGTGCAGGATGAGGAACAAGAAATAAAGGAGTGAAGTTTTGTCGAGGCAAAAGGGTGGACAGATTGCCAACTCATATGCCATGGCAATGTCGGGAAGGTGTCCAGTCAGCATTTAGCACATATCAGTTCTAACCGACTCTACTTGTACCAGCTAAATCTGCCAAGGAAATAGGAGAAGATAAATCTTGGGCTGTTGGAATTATTCTGAAAAGGAAAAAAAAACAATTTAAAAAGAAGCAAAGGAGGAACTTAGAGAGCGGAATAGCGGGTAAAGATCCTTAGGCAAAATAAAAGGTAGCGGTTGAATAGAGACAGGAAGAAGAAAAATGAAGGCAACCCCTCTCAACCACCTCAGGACATTGCGCAGCTGGAGTGTAGATTGTACAAGCGAAAGTTGTCTTCCTAACGTTCTTCCATTATTTCTAATTTGTTCCTTCATGAATTACAGTGATGAAAATGATGTTTGAGTTGAATTTTATTTGCCAACCTATGAGATAAATCTCACAGGGTTGGGATTACTTTGATGAAACTTTAACTATCTTTAATGGCTGCAATATAAATATAAATTATTTTACCATTTCATTAAATTATTTTACTCTTTACAATGTATATGAGCAATCCCTAGACATAGTCGACTATGCAACATACCTTTAAATTAATCTAAATTATGAAAAGATTAGATTAATTAGAACACGGTTGAATGATATGAGTAAGTACTCGATAAATACTTGTAGTAGACTATAGACAGATAGCAAGGTTCATACAGAAGGGAAAAGTGCAGGGTATCATATTAAAAGCCTAAAGACACAGACAAGGTAACTTGAGGTTTTTGCTGTTGAAAGAAGCAGACCACTTTAGAACTCTTCTGAGCAGTAGGTTAAGTATGATTTTTCTAAGGCATTACTGACAGGAAAACTAGATTCTTAGTAATCTTGACCTTCCAACTCAACATTGTGTAACCCTTATATTTTGCTATAATATCTTTGCTATAGGATTCTTAGCTATTTATTTATTCATTGCATATTATTCATATAATTATTCTCATAACTGCCATTTTATTTTTACTTCTGCTTTGCCTTAGCATTTTTCCAATATTAGTCAGTATACATTTCACACTCATTCTTAGTATTCTATTTTATCACTGTATACTTAACTTGGTTCTTCCATAACACAATATTACTTGCAATCCAATATAATTACTTGACCAATTCTATACCTAATCTAATCCCTATGAAGACGAACTCACTTATTACTTTATTACTTAATCCGATATGTATACTTGCAGAATTCGCATATCATATTCACACGCGACATTAGCTTGTATGTGCTATTAGCATGTCTTGATCCATATTTGTATATGAGTATGTCTTTTTTTGAGCATGCATAATTGTGTTATGCCATTTGCATATGAATTGGGGA
Source organism: Gossypium australe (assembly GCA_005393395.2). Taxonomy (NCBI): domain Eukaryota; kingdom Viridiplantae; phylum Streptophyta; class Magnoliopsida; order Malvales; family Malvaceae; genus Gossypium; species Gossypium australe. Next base: position 101,640,489 of record CM016624.1, read on the forward strand.
TGACATGTGTATGATATGGAGGAAGTTTTGGCAGACTACAATTTGCAATTATGGCGGATTACCCCTAAAATCTGATTTTGGCAATTAAACTGCATTATTTGTTTCTGGTAGTATTTCCGCCTTATATCTGGCATCTTGTTTGCATGATATTACGATGGCTTAAGACCATAACTTCGGTTTGTTGGTTGGATGGGTTTCTAATAACCCTATTCGGTGTGCAAGATGGACGAAGATGGTATGTAGCGGTTGGGGGTAGGATCTGTTCTGATTGACACGATACATTGCTAAGCATGCCATGTCATCTGTTATATGCTTGATTTTTTTTATATTATATGGATTATTTTACTATTAATTATGTTAATTGGCTATGATGCACTCTGTTATTTTATTTTCTTAGGTAATCTTGAGGATTAGGATTGGATGGTGCTCAAGAGCTCTGATTCGTATTTCCAAAATAAACTAGTTTAAATAATTCTTTAAGTATGAGATTTTGGACTATCATTTATCCTTTTGGACTTAAAATTTGGTTTTTTGGACATTGAAATTTGGTTTTAGTAGGATAGTTTTCGACAAGATGCATGATTTTTCACTTAATTAGATATGATAACCATTTTTAAAATATTGATAAGTCACTAGTTTTCAATTGCAAATTCAAGAAATACATGAGTTTTTCAAAACATATCTAAGCTAATAATACAGTTTCTAAACCAATTTGACAGTATCATAACAAAAGTTTTAGAAAATTTCTCACTTAGCAACGGTGGAGTTTCTGGAAGAAAAGCAAAACATGTTTTGCAGAATAGTTTACAAGTTCAATGAAGTTTCATAAGGTAAGCAAAGTTAGTTTTCCGGGCGATTGGTGGAACCTCCAAGATTAGTGACTATGATAACATATTTAAATATATTTATAATTTAGTATCTTAATGAATTTAGAGTTAAAATTGAATTATTATGAAAAATGATCTATAATAAGGGATGAGAAAGATACAATAAAAAATTAACATGAGAAAATATGTATGATCAAAAAAATTTATCACCATCACCAAAGATTACACAAGCTCCACAAGTTACCTTAAAACTTATAGATTGCAAGTTGCATAACCAAATATTTCCAATTATAATAAATATATAATACATAATTATTTTACATTGTACAAAACTAATTATAATAATATAAACTCACTCTACATATTTTTTCTTCTTTTCTTAATCGTATTGAAATAGCATAATTACCTACTTAGAAAATTAGCCCTCTCAAACTTTAATTAAGTTATCCATGCATTAAGATAGCTTTTATATATAGTTATAGATTTTCTAAAAAACTGTTGAAAGGATTGACTCCTTTAGGAAAAGTGTTTGAAGTGTCGTCTGTTGTGTAACATCCCGAAGTTGGGCCTAGTAAGATTGGGCCCAATGGGCCTTAGGAGTAGTAGCGTTTAAAATTTTTGGGAGAACAGGAGATTGGCTTTAGTACAAGTTGGACTTATTATATAAGTGATTTTGGAAGGTTAGAGGGCTTCTATGAAGTCCCAGGATCGAACATTAGCTTTGAGGAAATTTTGGTTTTAGGTGAAAAAAAAACCTGGAAGTTGGCAGGTAGGCCTTAAGAATAAAAAGTGGAGGAAAATAACACAAGTGGAGTGTGTGGTGTAGTGGCAAAGTGACGCCACATAAGAGACAAGGGGGTGATGCCACAAGGAAGGAAGGAGGTCCAAGGTTCAAGTCTTGGCTTTTGCATTTTAGTTTCTTTTACTTGGATCTTAGAATTTGGGCCATAGTTTATTTTTAGTTGCGCATGGTTTAAGGCACAAGAGGAGCTTGTGGCCAAGTGGTTAGCGACGTGGATTATGTTGCAAGGGAGCCTGGGTTCAAGTCTCATGAGAAGCAAGGGAGTATTTATTTTGCGGATTGGACGGCAAGAGTTTCGGTTGAATTTAAACTCTACTGACGAAGGGATCCCACATCGGAAAGATACAAAGAAGGAAGGTGAAGAGCTAGCTATATAAAGAGCATTCCAGGAGGAGAGTTATCATACCTGGTTGGCGTTGGGCAAAGGAGTGCTCGGAGCGCGGTTTAGCAGCTTCAGATTCCTATCAGGTGTGTAACTCTGTCTACTCTAGTTGTAGAGCGGCAAATGCCGAAGTGCCGGTCACGGCAATAGTAGCCACACAAGCGTGCGAGCGCACGTGTGGGGCTTCGACGCGATAGTTGAGGCCATCAGTAGTATTCTTGTGGGTTGGGGCTGCTTGGGCCGCGATGGGCTGAAGTGGGCCCACTGGGCCCGTGGGCCCAATTGAGAAAAATGTATGATGGTATAATATATAGTGAACTAGACTAGGTGGAACTTATATACGTGGCTAGATTTGTGTTAGGTTGGCCACACGAGCGTGTGGGCCCAAATGGGCCAAAATCGGGTTTTAGGTCCAACAGTCCATTTCGACCAGAAATGGTAGTTGAGTAGCTCGGGGCGACATTTGGGCCTTCGGAAAGGCCATTCCAGGTATGAAATTACTGAAATACCCTTAGTGGGTAAATTACCAAAATACCCCTAGAAGGTAAATTATTGTTATACCCTTAGAGGTTGATTGGCTTGATTATGTCGTATTTGTTATTCTGATTATGATGGTAATTCATTTCATACGTTATCTGTGATATATGATTTGCATACATGTCATACTGCATACGAATTATTATGTCATATTGCATGGGTCTGATGAGAGGAGTGGGAAGATATGATTTCAGACTATCATCAGTGGTTTTGACCACAAAGTGGGTTGGCCCCGCTTTCTATATTATTTTTGTGACTAAGTCTCAGTGGTTTTGACCACCAGTGGTTTTGACCACACCGATATTATTTGTGACTACGGTCACTAGTGGTTTTGGCCACATATTGCTATCTTTGTGACTCGTCCTAGTGGTTTGGTACCACAGTGGGTTGGCCCCACATATCGATATACGGGATTGTCATCAGTGGTTTTGACCACATTGTGGGTTGGCCCCACACATATTATTGTGACTACGGTCACCAGTGGTTTTGACCACACGGGGTAGATTTGGGAGTTTCGGATGGATAGGATGGATGGGTTGCATGACATGCATATTTGCACATGGATCTGTGTATGAGCTTAACATACTTTGGATGGGGATTTACACACTGAGTCTCGATGACTCACCCCTTAGTTAATTTTGCAGGTAATCGTTAGATCGCGGATTTGGGAGCTGAGGCGGACTCGTGAAGGCCATACATTATTTTCTCGTAAACTTGTTCTCTTATTTCAACTTATTTTTAATTTGGGATTTTAAGTTGTAATAAGGCCGCTTTAACTGTATTTTTGGTATTTTATCTGGTTTAGCTTTTAATATGATTGCTGCTTATTGTTATCAAATGTTCAATACGAGAATGTCCTAAACCCTTAATAACCGTTTTCCAAAATGTTAACAAAAGGATATCAAGCGAATAAATATTTAAACTCGAAATTTTTAACAAACGCGCAGTTTTTAAACAACCCTTTTATGTGACATGCCAGATCCAGTCGTAATGTTTAGGCCGGGTTTGGGGTGTTACATGTTGGTTGGGTAGTTGATCGAACCCCCAAAATATTAAGTATTGTTTTCATATCGGGGTTTATATCCCTTGTACTCTACAGAAAGCTCTAGGGGTTTAGAAATCAAGAATGCCTTGGTTAATGAAAATATGGCCTGTAAGACTCACTGGATAAGTGTCAATATAGTGCATAATATTAATTATGTAAATCACTTAACTTATGCACGAGCGACTAGACAAGCCAAGCCGCTCCAAACATCGTGAACCCTTAGCAGCCCTCAAAAAAATTACGAAGGGCAAAAACCTGACAAACGGACAATATTTTATATTGTTAGGGGTTTGGCTAATCACTCGACAAATGACACTTCAAAAAATTCTCTCGAAAGAACTGGTACCTAAAGCAAAAGTACTTTTGAGTGTTATTCTTTATCCTTTTCTATCATAATTTTGACCCGTAATCTAGTATAGGCCAAAATATCATTGTCTATTCGGCACTAAAGAAAAAAAGGAGGATTAAAAAAATATCTAGAACTTTAGGCCAAGAATATAATATCTCGAATTAAATCTGATTCAATCCCTACTCAAAAAAACACTTTGTTAGGCTAGTTGAGCGACCAAATCTCACTTAGACAATTTACAATATAAATAAATTAAAATAAATGATAAATATAGGGGAAATAAATTATTTTATATTAAAAATATTTTTAAAATTTATTGAATAATGAATATAAGTAAAGTGGTAATAAACTTGTGTTAGCTCAAACGATTAACCAGAATAGCCGAGAGGAAGTGTATTGGCCCTTTAAAAATTTTGTGCGAGTAAGGATAAGAAAATGAGACAATGAACGCAATAATTTTAGAGTGGTTCAACTCCAATTGCCTACTTCACTACCTTAGCTTTCCACCACCAATGATTTCCACAAATTCACTAATTTGATGAGCCTTTGAGGGCAAGGTTTAATCTCACAATTCTCTTAAGATTTTTACCCGAATATTAAGACACAAACCCTCTCAAAAGAGCAAACAAATAATAATAATAATAATAATAAACAATCCTCACAAGATTAGTGTAACCTCCCCAACCTGGCCTAGACGTTAGACCCAACTTTGAAAGATTACATTAATAAAAACTACCGCAAACTGATCAAGGAAGGGTTGGAACACTTGGTTCATGAGATCCATGAAAGCAGGAGGAGCATTGGTTAAACCAAATGGCATTACAAGAAACTCATAGTGGTCTTAATGGGTTGTAAAAGAAGTTTTGGGTACATCCGCCTCCTTCACCTTAAGTTGATAATACCTCAACCTTAGATCTATCTTGGAAAATATAGTCGCACTTCGGAATTGATCAAATAGATCGTCTATCCTAGGTAGGGGATATTTATTTTTGATGGTTAGCTTGTTTAGTTGTCGTTAATTTATACATAACTTTAGGGATCCATCTTTCTTTTTCACAAACAGGACTAGAGCTCCCCATAGAGACAAGCTGGATTTAGTAAACCTGTGATCCAAAAGCTCTTCAAGTTGAATTTTCAGTTATTGCAACTCTTTTGGTGCCACGCTTTAAGGAGAAATGGAAACTAGAGCGGTTCCTGGCAAGAATTTAATGTTGAGTTCTACATTACGATCTGGAGGTAATCTTGGAAAATTTTTGGCAAACACACCTTGGAATTTCCTGACGGTTCGAATACTATCTAGGGTGGTACTATCGACATTCTAATTCATCACATAAGCTATGTTTCACACCCTTTGCAAACCAACTTTTCGGTGACAATAGCAGATATATCATTAGACAAGTAGTCCCTGTGCTTCCCAACCAAGATAATCTCTCTACTGTCAGTTGTTTTTAAACTTACCTTCTCAGAGGCACAATCTAGGCTAACTTGATGTTCAACTAATCAGTCCGTACCCATAATTAAATCGAACTCCCAAAAGGTAACTCCATAAGACCAATGGGAAACACTACCCATTGAACCTCTAAAAAAAATCTTCTATAGACTTTATTTACAACAATGAAGTTTCCTAAAGGGCTTACTATGGTTACATCAGTAGTGGTTTCCTCTACCCTTACACCCATCTTCTTAGACATTCCACAAGATACATAAGAATGGGTGGAACCTATGTCGATTAAGGCAAAGTGCGACGCTATGACATCGGACGCATCTCTTTCTTCATGTCCCCTAACAACATAGACAAGGGCGGCTTGCCTGGCCTCATATTAGTTTTGCATCGGTAGCTACATTATTTGTGGCTCAGTTCTGCTCATGACATCTCAGAGATAATTGGCATGCTCTTTAATTTTGGGTTGAAGCTTGCGTCCGCTCATTTTGTTGAGGGCATTCCTTTACCATATGCTTCATCAACCTCTATTTAAGGCAAGTGCCCAATTTCTTCCAACGTTCACCCAGGTGTGGCTTCCTATAAAACTTATAGGAGTTGGGTTCATCCTTAGTGTTGTTCACCGCAACCCTTTGCTGCGGTCTACTATCTATAGTTCTTTTTGTAGGGCGAGAGTTTGAAGCAGCGCAATCAGAATCCCTTTTGGAGCGAACCCTACTTTTCTCCCATTGCTCATGGTTCACCTCTTTGATTTCCTCTATGATTTTAGCCTTCTCCACTAAGGTTTTAAATACCCATTCTAGGTTTGGAGCGACCTGTATCTTAAGGTCGAATTGTAGCCCATTTTCGAACCGTATGCATTTGTCTTGTTCTATGGCCAATATTCCCTAAGCATAACTACTGAGGCTAAAAATTTTAGCCTCGTACTCTGCCACATATTTATCTCCCTACTTTAGCTCAATGAACTCGAGCCTGCGAGCTTCCACATACCTTGTGCCCACATACTTCATCTAGAAGGCCTCCTGAAAATACTCCTAGTTAATACGGTTAGCTTGCATGCCCTTAACAACAGATTCCGACCAGCGATAGGCCTCCTTTCTAACCAAGGACACAATGCTCTTCAACTTCTGCTCCAGAGTGCAACCTAAGTCCTCCAGAATTCTTTCAGTCGACTCCATCCAATACTCAGCTATGGTGGGAGACATACCAGCAATGCCCTTAAACATTTCTGCACTATTTGATCTGATTCTCTCTGTAACAGATCCACGGCTACCCGATTCAAGTTGGGCTTCAGCAACCATTTGCAGAACCCTCAGTATCGTTGGTTATGGAGTTTTCAACATTAGGCACTCAGAGCCTCCGCCACCATTGGTGGTGGAGTTTTCAACATACTCTTCCTCAAAATGTTCGTGGGCTAAATGTAGCCTCCCCAACTTGGCCTAGATATTAGACCCAAATTCAGAATATTACATTAGCTATCAAGATGGCCTATTAGGGTTATCAAAGTTTTGAAAACAATTAATTTAACACATTTGTTTAATTGAGTAGAAAATTCAATTACAAACCATTTTATTATCCTCAAAATCTTAATTTTAATTTGGTAGCGGAAAAATGATATCTATTGGTTTTAAGGAAAACCGAGGGTTCATGCATACTAATTACTAGTCATAGCATATATCTTAAAATTTCAAATAAAATGTCATGCAAAATAACATAAACTGAAATCCTAAATCCCATGCCACTATTTAGATAAAATATTACAACCTCTGAATAACAGAAAAATTTCAAATAATAAATATGAAAATATTTTAATAAACAAAACCGAGCTGAGTCCCTCCCAATGCTTTGTCCACGTCCTAACCAGGTGGGTTTTCTATAGAGATGGAAATAAAAGGGGAATGAGCTATAAATCTTAATGTAAGTTCAATCATAATTAAATTGGTACAAATCGTATTGAATTTTAACTCATAAAACGATCACAATTGAATAGTAAATAAGAATATCGATATTTCAATTCAATTTTTCATCATAATATCACAATATTCACAACTTGTGCAAATGCTTATGAATGCAATGCAAGTTCAGTTTAACAGTAAAAGAGGTCCTACCCCACTGCTATATTCCGCAATAAGAGTTCCCTAACACTCTTATATCCCAGACACTTCCAATTTGTGGATGAAACCACCAGTATTGCAGGTTAATACGCTACTAGTAGTTGTGAATACAAAACGAGCTTGCAAATTAAATTAGCCAGTAAAAATTTTGTATGAACCACCAGAGTTTGCAGGTTAATACGCTGCTAATGGTTGTGCAGACAAAATGATTTGGCAAATGAAAGCTACCAGTAATTTGTGGATAAACCATCAGTGTTTGTAGTTGAAACTGCCAGTACTTCCTCCTTTCAAAGCATTCCATGTAATGCCCCAAAATTTCTAATTTCGTTATTGTGAATATGACACAAATATCTGTCAGCTTTAGTGGTTATGTGTTCTGGGAGTGCTTAGGAGGTCCCAAGCTCAAGCCTTTGCTTGGAAAAATTTTGGTATTTTGAATGAATTAGGCCTTACTCTTGTTCAGTAAGCTTTTATTTGATTGTTGGTAAAAATATATCAGAATGGGCCTGCTGGTCTAGTGGTTAAACAGAGTGTTAGTGTGTAGGAGGTCCTGTGTTCGAGTCCCTGCGCAAGTACGGGAACTAATTTTTGTTTGAGGCGTGTGGCATGGTGGAGTTCAAATTAAACTAGACTGCTGAGTAGTTGTGTTTTAAGGGGTTAATAGGGAGTGTTTTTAGGAGATAATTAGGGAAAAGTTTCAAAATAAGATTTTATTCTTATCAGTTTTCTATTTTCTTTTTTTCCCAACAAAGTTTCTGACGTTAGACTTTTGTTTCTCTGCCGTTTCTTCTCCCTTCTTGTTCACTTTTGGTTTTTGTTCCCCTTTGGTCGAATCTTGTTTCTTCTCTTTCCTCTATTTTTTCGTTTCTGTATTTTTTGCGAGTCATCTCTTTGGGTGCAACTTTTAACTTCATCTATTTCGTAAGTGGAATTTTCCCCTTAGTTATTGTATTTTGAGTAGGCAATTAACAAAGGGTTCATTTTACTCTCGTTTAGGTGTTGTTCAAAGGTTTTAAGCGGATATTCCAGTGTGTGAAGACGATTGGTTATCAGATTCGTCGTGGTAAGTTTTCGAATCGTTGTTGGTTTAGTTTCTTGAGTTTTATGTTGGGGATATTTGGTTTGATTGACGAATCAAGTGATTAATTAAGGGATATATTGGTCAAATATAGGTTTTTGAAGGCTCGGGTTACTTTTGCACATCTTGGACTAAAATAGTTTTGGACAGCAGCAGTAGTATAACTTTGAAAAATCATCAAAAATAGTGGGAATTGAGTTAGAGGTTGAATAAAATATGAAATTAAATTTTATCGAGTCTAGTTTTTCATGGAAGAAACAGTGTAAGCAATGGAATTTTAAATCATGAGATATAATAAATTTTGTGAGACAAGGTCAGAATGATTTCGGGTTCCCCTGTTCTGACTTAGGAAAATCATCAAAAATTGTAAAAAAAAATAATTAGGGGCTTAAATTTATATGTTTAAATCCTAAATGAGTATTTTCAAGAGAAACAAATAGAAACATCATCTAAATTTCGTACTAAGAGATAAATAATTTTTAGTAAGGAAAGGATGAAGTTGTCAAACAGCAGAACATGAGTAACTTTAAAGATTTTACAGTACTCTTTTGATAAACTATTAATTTTGAAAATTATATGGTAGAAAGGTATATGAGTATAGTTTCAAAAACATCAAGCAAATCGTAATTTGGAATTTTGTAGCTTAAGATATAAATAATTTAGTGATAAGGACTCATGTAGACAACTTTGAATGAACATATAAGCAAATAGTGAAAACATATATCAGTATGGAGCTAGCATGGGTTACTTTAAAGATGGATCACACAGCCAAGGCCAATTTGGGCCGAGTGGGCCACACGGGCGTGTGGACCCACATGGCAGATTACTTGGCCGTGTGGGCCCATTTTTACTGAAATGTTTTTAAGGTTGCACGGGTCGTTCAAGTCTACTGTGAACCTACTGTAAGGTCGATAAACGCTATTTAGACCCGTAAATGTGTGAAATTAACTGAATGATATTTGTACTGGGCATGTTAATATCTGAATTGAATATATGTACTAAAATTGCATAATAGCATGTCATCCATTGTGTGTTGCATTGCATTGGGTTGGGGGTTGTTATTCAGAGGAAGTGTACTAAAAGGCTTTAAGCCTAATTTACTGGCAGCTCAACTGCAAACTACTGTATTGTGCCGTATTCGATACTACTTGGAGTGTAGGGATGGGTGGGTTGATTATATCCCCACATGGAGTGTAGGGTTGGATGGAGATGGTGTGTAGAGGCTGGTTGGGTAGGATTTTGCTATTGCATAACTGTTACTGCTACTGATACTATGATGGGCTAAGGCCCTACTACATTTTTGACGCTGTACTGAGATGGGCTAAGGCTCAAACTGTCACTAATACTGAAAAGGGCTTAGGCTGAAGATTGTTCAACTATGCACTGTGAATACTGATTGTTGGTTTGTTTCTGCGGGATTACACATTGAGTTTACGTAAACTCATCCTTTTTGTTTAATGTGCACAAGTAATCCCCAGTCTTAGACGGATCGGTGCAACGGAGGACCCAGCGGTGACCATAGTAATTTTTAGACTTCATGGTTTTCCATTTATGAGTTATGATTTGTTTATTATTGATTATTTGGGTTGTAATTTAAGGACCCTCTGAGACTTTAGTTTTAAATTTGGGTTTTATTTATTTATTTTACTTTATGGATTTATACTTGCTGGTAGTAGGAAATTCGATTTTCAAAAAAAAAAAGGTTAAAGTATTTTCTAAACGCATGATCACCTAGATTGATTTATTAAAGCTTACGCAACGAGGGATATTTCAAAACAAATGTTTTAAATGAGTAAAGACAACTTTCTAAGTTATAACAAAGGTTTACTAAAGATAATAACATGGAATGTTTTCATCGTAACAATACGAGATTTCAAAAACACTATCGTGTGACATTGCCAGATACGGACATAACGTCTAGGCCGAGTTTGAGGTGTTACATTTAGTAGTATCAGAGCCAGGTTACAAATATCGGTTGTGGATTATGGGTTTTATAAAAAATGGGCTTTTGAAAAATTGATTGATTTCCAAATGGTCTGAAATGTTGTTACCGATTAAGTGGTACACTGAGTCTCCGACTCGAATTCTAGAAGTATTCTAAACTATGATTTGTTTTAAACTGAAACTGTTATGGATAGTATATTTTGAAACTACTATAGGTAGAAAACTGTACTGAAAACACTCTAGTTAGTGTATACTGAAAATTGTAGGGAAACTAAAAACTGTAGTGGGACTGCGATTTACGAAAACGAACTCTGAATAACCGATATTGTTTTACATAAAACATTTGTTAATAAATACTAGAACTGTAACTGATTCATAAAACTGTTAATACAGATAAACGTGACTAGACAATGAGCGCACGAGGTATCCGCGGACGGGGTACTAGAGGCCGAGGTAGATGCCCAGAGGAGCTCTAGCTAAGTCCTCTTAACTGGGTAGCATACCGAATTTGGATACAAGTGAGACTCCAGTGTCGTCTGCTACTGAGACTGGGTCTCAAGATTGCATGGTTGGGGACGACGCATTGTCCCAGGCTATGCTAAGGATTTTGGAGAGGGTCATTGGGCTCAATACTGAATCTGGTGGCCGATGGTCAGTTACGAAACAACTTTGGTCCAATGGAGCTGAGCTTTTCAAGGGTGTCACTAGAGTTGCCCCTAATGTGGCCGAGTACTAGATTGAGGCCACAGAGAGGATTATGGATGATTTAGATTGTACCCCTGAGCATAAATTAAAGGGTGTAGTCTTAGTGATGCGGTATGAGGCTTATTAGTGGTGGCTTACTGTTAATGAGGGCACTCAGCCCGAACGTCTAACCTGGGACTTCTTTGTGACCACCTTCCAAGGAAAATATGTAGGAGCCAGTTATGTGGATGCCTGTAGGAGGGAGTTTCTAAATCTGGCATAGGGAAATCGATCGGTGGCCGAGTTTGAGGCCGAGTTTCTGAGACTAACCCGCTATGTGTGAGGTATGGTGGCATCGGAGTATGAGCGATGTGTTTGCTTTGAGGATGGCCTCAGGGATAACTTGAGGGTTCTAATAGCTCCGTAGAGGGAGCACGATTTTTTTCCTTAGTTGAGATGGCGAAGATAGCCGAGGTTAAATGCACTGAACGTCAAAACCACGATAGAGAGAGAGGTAGGAACAAGAGGGATTTAGAGCCCTCAAGTTCTGTACAAAGGCCTAAGAAAAAGGCCAGAGCTGATGGGCCAGTTAGAGTTGGGCCCCCTATTACTTTTACTGGACTGCAGCCATGTACTGATTGTGGTAGACACCATTAGGGTAAGTGTTGGAGAAGGACTATGGCGTGCTTGCGGTGTGGGTCATTGGAGCACCGTATTAGGGAGTGTCCGCTGAGGGCCAATCAGATGCAAGCTCTAGATATTGGTAATGCACAGCCACAGAGGGTAGTACAACAGCCACCGAAAGGCAGTGGTCAGGCTAGGGATAGTAATGGCATGGGCTATGGGCAGAGAGCACTAGACGAGGTGCTGGACAGACTAAGGCGAGGCAGCCGACTCTAGTATATGTTGCACGTCGCCAAGAGGATGGAGATGCTCCAGACATCATCACAGGTACGTTCCTTATTCATGATGTACCTTATATTGCATTGATAGATTTAGGATCCACTCACTCCTATATAGCCTGTACTGTGTCTGGAAACTTGGGGATTTCAATTGAAAGAACTACGAGTGAGGTTACGATATTGAGCCCGTTAGGGCAATCTATTAGAGTTAGCAAACTGTATAGGGACATTTCTTTAGAGGTACAAGGGGCAATCTTCCTGGCTGATTTGATGGAACTTCCATTAGGGGAGTTTGACCAAATTCTGGGGATGGACTGGCTGGTCAAGCATCGTGTTAGCTTGGACTGTGCGACTAAGAGGGTCGTATTAAAGACTGACGAGGATAAGGAGGTAGTCATGATTGAAGAACGCCAGAATTACTTACCTAATGTGATCTCTGCACTGGTGGCATAGAAGATGGTTCGTAAGGAATGTGAGGCATTATTGGCCTACGTAAGTGTCTCGGATTCTGGGGATTCTATAGTTAAGGATATCAGAACGGTAAAAGATTTTTTGGACGTTTTTCCTGAAGAGCTACCGGGTTTACTTCCGAATTGTGAAGTGAAGTTTAGGATTGAGTTTCTTCTTGGTACAGCTCCAGTGTCTATCACCCCTACCGAATGGCACCGAAGGAGCTTACCGAGCTTAAGGCTCAGATTCAGGAGCTGTTTGATCGTGGGTTCATTCATCCTAGTGTGTCTCCATAGAGAACACCTGTGCTAGGTGTGAAAAAGAAGGATAGGACGATGAGGATGTGTATAGACTATCGGCAGCTGAATAAGCTAACAATTAAGAATAGGTACCCACTTTCTAGGATTGATGATTTGTTTGACCAGTTTCGAGGGGCTTCTGTGTTCTCCAAGATTGATTTGCATTCTGGATATCATCAATTGAAGGTTAAGGAGGCTGATGTATTTAAGACAGCATTTAGGACTCGTTATGGATACTACGAGTTCCTAGGGATGCCTTTTTGGACTGACGAATGCACCGGTAGCTTTCATGGACCTAATGAACTGAGTATTCCAGCCCTATCTGGATCAGTTTGTGGTGGTGTTCATTGACGACATACTGGTTTATTCGAAAACTGAGGATGAGCATGATGAGCACCTTACAGTTTTCCTTCAGACTTTGAGGGAAATGCAGCTCTATGCTCAAGTGCGAGTTTTGATTTTCGTGGTAGTTGGGAGGATTATTTGCCATTAGCGGAGTTTGCCTATAATAATTGCTACCAGTCTAGCATCCAGATGGCACCTTATGAGGCACTGTATGGTCGTAAGTGTCGCACTCCCTTGTATAGGACTAAGTTAGGTGAACGACGTGTTCAGGGTCCTGAGTTAGTTGCTGAGACTAAGGATAAAGTTAGACTGATTTGGGATCGTCTGAAAGCGATATCCAACAGACAAAAATCCTATGTGGACCTAAATCGACGTGAGATTGAGTATTCCATGGGGGACTTCGTATTTTTCAAGGTCTCACCATGGAGAAGGTTTTGAGGTTTATTGGACCTTACAGGATTCTGAAACAAGTGGACCTATCGCTTATCAGTTTGAGCTGCCTTCAGAGTTGGATCGGATTCATGACATGTTTCACGTCTCTATGTTGAGGCGCTACCGCTCTGATCCTACTCATATTGTCCCTGTTGAGGAGATTGAGGTTAGGCCAGACTTGACCTTTGAGGAGGAGCCTGTCCAGATTCTAGATCGTGACATAAATGTTCTGGGGAGGAAGTTTATCCCTTTGGTGAAGGTTCTATGGCTCATAGAACTGAGGAGGCTACATGGAAGCCTGAGGATTTGATGCGTCAGCAGTATCCTCATTTATTCTGATTAGGTAAATTTCGAGGACGAAATTTTCTTTTGTGGGGTAGATTTGTAGCGCCAAAAAATTTCTAATTTCGTTATTGTGAAAATATGACACAAATATCTGTCAGCTTTAATGGTTATGTGTTCTGGAAGTACTTGAGAGGTCCCAAGTTCAAGCCTTCGCTTGGGCAAATTTTGGTATTTTGAATGAATTAGGCCTTACTCTTGTTCAATAGGCTTTTATTTGATTGTTGGTAAAAATATATCAGAATGGGCCTATTGGTCTAGGGGTTAAGTGGAGTGTTAATGTGTAGGAGGTCCTGTGTTCGAGTCCCTACGCAAGCAGAGGAACTAACTTTTGTTTGAGGCATGTGGCGTGGTGGAGTTCAAATTATACTGGACTGCTGAGTAGTTGTGTTTTAAGGGGTTAATAGGGAGTGTTTTTAGGAGATAACTGGGGAGAAGTTATCAAAATAAGATTTTCTTCTTATCAGTTTTCTATTTTCTTTTTTTCCCAACAAATTTTCTGATGTTAGACTTTTGTTTCTCTGTCGTTTCTTCTCCCTTCTTGTTCACTTTTGGTTTTTGTTCCCCTTTGGCCGAATCTTGTTTCTTCTATTTCCCCTCTCTTTTCGTTTCTGTATTTTTTGCGAGTCATCTCTTTGGGTGCAACTTTTGACTTCATCTATTTTGTAAGTGGAATTTTCCCCCTTAGTTATTGTATTTTGAGTAGGCAATTAACAAAGGGTTCGTTTTACTCTCGTTTAGGTGCTGTTCAAAGGTTTTAAGCGGATATTCCAGTGTGTAAAGACGACTGGTTATCGGATTCATTGCGGTAAGTTTTCGAATCGTCGTTGGTTTAGTTTCTCAAGTTTTATGTTGGGGATATTTTGTAACACCCCAAACCCGGCCTAGACGTTATGGCCGAATCTGGCGGTGTCACATTGACGTGTTTAACGTAAAACTTGTTGTCGTTGAAATCCTCAAAATGAATGAACCATTTTGTTACTAAACGGTGATTCCAAAATGGGTTGTTCATTTCCAAAGCATGCATCATTAAAAGCTAATCACTTTTAAAACGTTACTTATTTTCAAAATCTCATTTATTGCAGAAGTTTTTAGAAAATGTTGCGAAAACGTGGTGTCTTTGAAAACAGTTACCTTTTGAAAACCCTTCTTTTTCTACAATTAGTATGAATTTAAATAATTAAAATCCCAAATTAAAAGTTACAAATTTAAAGAGGCCTTATTACATAAAAATACCCAAATTCAGTTACTTATAAATCAAAAGCTAAAACGAAAGCTGATGCGGTTGTGTGGCCATCATCAAGTCCCTCGCAGCACTGACACGCCTATGACTAGGGATTACCTGTACAGTTAAACAGAGGGGTAAGTTTACAAAAACTCAGTGTGTAATCCCCTAACAAGAAAAAAGTCAATTAAACGGTATATAAATACAGTTTGGGCCTCAGCCCGTTACAATAACAGTCCAGTTCAGTGTGGGCCTAAGCTCTTTTTTGTAACAATAAACGATTGGGCTTGAGCCCATCACAATGCCAGTAATCAGTAGGGCCTTTCCCATTTTCAGTAATAGTATCAGTGAGGCCTTGGCCCATAACAGTAACAGATATCAGTCATATAGTGAACAGTCTGTAATATCATTAATCGATGCAGATATGCAGTCAGAATTCCTACCCAATCCAGCCTCTACACACTACTCCGTCCTACCAAACACACCATGTGGGGATAAAATCTACCCACCTAGCTAGACACACCAAGGTTAGCACCGGTTGCGGCACTAAACAGTATTGTAGCAAAGCTGCCAGTAAAATAAACAGCATATAGCCATCAGTAGGTCCACAGTCGTCTTGGGCGACCCGTGTGACCTTATCAATACAGTACACTTCTTCCAAATATAACAACCCAACCCCATGCAATATGTTGTGACATAATATCAAACGTGTATGCAAAATATCATGCTCAATCATAGTCATACATATCATAGAGCAAATCAGTCATACATAACATAAGGCAATAATAGTCATTTCATCTCCTAGGGGTATAACAGTCATTTACCCTATGGGGGTACTTCGGTCATTTTACCCTATGAGGATATTTCGGTCATTTTACCCTATGGGGGTATTTCAGTCATTTTACCCTATGGGGGTATTTCAGTATTTTTTTTAGTTTGGGCCTAAGTACTCTTAGGCCCATCAGTAAGCCCACGGTCGTCCCGAGCGACTATAATAGTGCAGACAGTGGAATTGGGACCAAGCCCATCAAGCAGACCCATGTGGGCCCACACGACCGTGTGGCCCACCTAGCCCAAAATTGGCCTAAGCCATGTGTGCGTCGCAGCCAGGCTAGTAATACCCACCTAATGGTAAGTTTCACTCGTACGGGCCCACGGGCCAATTGGGCCCATGCGGCCCATTTTGGCCCAAGCCCATAAAATCGCTCATGGTGGCTGTTTCTCGTGCCCATATGGCCAAAAGCCCAATCTTTCGACTCATTGGCTTCTCGGCATTTCAACTTTTGCCGTATAGTCTATACAGTGTGAAAAACACACTTTACCGGCTTTACGCCTATTACCGTTTGCAGGGTACGGTTACACACCCTTTTCAGATTTTAAGCCGATTATCATTTACGGAAAATAGTTACACACCTGTTTGGGATAACGACTGAACAGTTCACCGCCCAAAGCCTACATTCATTTAAGATATACAGTTAGTCTACCCATCGTTAGGGTTCACAAACACTTAATTCCCAAATCGCCAAACACCACCTACCTTGAACGAACGAATATGGCTTAATGCTCTTAGGTTGCTGGCGAAAATCAATCACCCGATCCTTGCCGATTAACTTTATCAACAATAGACCTACCATTCAAGATTGTTCATATATGTGGCCTGCATTTACAAATGTAAGCCCACATAACACAAACAATATTCAGCCTATACCAAAAGAAGGTAAGATAACACATTTACCTTAATTGAAAGATGAGAGAAACAAGTTTAGATTGCTTCAACAACACTTGAACTCCTTCACTCATCGGGAAACCAGGAACCCAACGGACTACACATCACGAGGAAGGGATCAAAAGTCGGCAATCAGAGGATAAGAAGAAAGAGCATTCAGCTTTAAGCTAAAAGTAAAGAGTACTCTTGAACACATACCGATTGACAGAAAATTCTTGCCACGCCGAACAATACACCAACGGCAGTGTAAGGGAGTAACCAATAACTGTAGAACCGATAGAAAAAGGATGAGGGGAACAAGGATATACGGCACTGCTCAAGGGAGAAGGAAGAAATGGTATTCAGTTTAGGGTACTAGGATGAGCACGTTAGAAAGGATAAGAAAACTGAAAGAAAAAAAATGTCAAAGTGGAAAAATACCCGAATGGCCAATGCGTAAAGCGGCTACCAAAACAAGCTTGAAACCAAAAGAGAGAAAAAGCATAAGAGGAATAGCTACCAAAAAACAAATAAACAAAAGCTAGACAATTTTGGCACTAAGTGCTTATGACCGAATTGGCACCAAAGGAAATCCTACTTTTGGCAAACACTACCACTCCCCTACTCCTTGATCCACTCCTCAAATCTCTCCACAATATCCTCTTTATTTTTCTCCTCATATCACTCCACAAATCACTCAACATCCAATTCAAATTGCCTAGAACCATTCATGACCAATTCAAACTCAGTGTTCCAGTCCAACTCCACCCCTACACGGCTTGGGCAGCAAAATAAATACTCATTGTTGCTGTGCCAACACTCAAACCTTGGAACTCATGCACCACTCCACACGCCACTACCACTGGACCAACAGGCTCTTTGTGTCATAAATTCACCATAATTATTCTTAAGGCCTCCAGGCCAGAATCAAGGTTCACTTAAGAGAACAACTAAAATTTTGCTAGAGCCTAGGTTTGATCTCAGGACTTCCCAAGCACTCCTAAATACTCCAAATCACTTAACCACTGAAGCAGACAATCATTTATGTCATTTTCTTGCACACATAAATTTTTATGTGTTTCTATGCTCAAGACCTATTTCCTTCTAGGCCTAAATTTGGGGCATTACATATTTGGTTTGACTGACGAATCAAGCGATTAATTAAGGGATATATTGGTCAAATATAAGTTTTTGAAGGCTCGGGTTATTTTGCACAGTGAATTGATACCAGGTGTGTACCTGAAACGCAGAAAACGGGATTCGGTAAAAAGCCAAAATTGCTTGCTGCCGGGAAATAAGAGAAATAAGAGAAAATGATGCGAAAAATTGTAGAGAAAGGAAATAATGGTGTTATAAACTTGGAAATCAACATCTTGGACTAAAATAGTTTTGGACAGCAGCAGTAGTCTAAATTTGAAAAATCATCAAAAATAGTGGGAATTGAGTTAGAGGTTGAATAAAATATGAAATTAAATTTTATTGAGTCTAGTTTTTCATGGAAGAAACAGTGTAAGCAATGAAATTGTAAATCATGAGATATAATAAATTTTGTGAGACAAGGTCAAAAAGATTTCGGGTTCCCCTGTTCTGACTTAGGAAAATCATAAAAAATTCTAAAAAAATAATTAGGGATTGAAATTTATATGTTTAAATCCTTAATGAGTCTATTTTCAAGAGAAATAAACAGAAACATCATCTAAATTTTGTACTAAGAGATAAATAATTTTTAGTAAGGAAAGGATGAAGCTATCAAACAGTAGAATAGGGGTAACTTTAAAGATTTTACTATACTTATTTGATAAACTATAAATTCTGAAAATTTTATGATAGAAAGGTATATGAGTCTAGTTTCAAAAACATTAAGCGGATTGTAATTTGGAATTCTGTAGCTCAAGATATAAATAATTTAGTTATAAGGACTCAAGTAGACAACTTTGAATAAACATATAAGTAAATAGTGAAAATATATATGAGTACTGAGCTAGCATGGGTTACTTTAAAGATGGCTCATACGGCCAAGGCCAATTTGGGCCAAGTGGGCCACACGGACGTGTGGGCCCATACAGGCAGATCACATGGGCGTGACGGGTCGTCCAAGTCGACGGTGAACCTACTGTAGGGTCTGTAAGCGCTACTTAGACCCTAAATGTGTGAAATTGACTGAATGATATCTATACTGGGCATGCTAATATCTGAACTAATATATGTACTGAAATTGCATAATAGCATGTCATCCATTGTGTGTTGCATTGCATTGGGTTAGTGGTTGTTATTCAGAGGAAGTGTACTGAAAGACTTTAAGCCTAATTTATTGGCAGCTCAGCTGCAAACTACTGTATTATGCCGCATTCAGTACTACTTGGAGTGTAGGTTTGGGTGGGTTGATTATATCCCCACATGGAGTGTAGGGTTGGACGGAGATGGTGTATAGAGGCTGGTTGGGTAAGATTCTTTTACTGCATAACTGTTACTGCTACTGAAACTGTGTTGGGCTAAGGCCCAAACTGCCACTGATACTGAAAAGGGCTTAGGCCCAAGACTATTCAACTGTGCACTGTGAATACTGATTGTTTTTTTTTGTTTCTGCAGGATTACACACTGAGTTTACGTAAACTCACCCTTTTTATTTAATGTGCACAAGTAATCCCCAGACTTAGACGGATCGGTGCGACGTAGGACTCAGCGGTGACCACAATAATTTTTGGACTTCATGGTTTTCAATTTACGAGTTATTATTTGTTTGTTATTGATTATTTGGGTTGTAATTTAAGGACCCTCTGAGACTTTAGTTTTAAATTTGGGTTTTATTTATTTATTTTACTTTATGGATTTATACCTGCTGGTCTTAGGAAATTCAGTTTTCAAAAAAAAAGGTTAAAGTATTTTCTAAACTTATGATCACCTAGATTGATTTATTAAAGCTTCCGTAATGAGGGATGTTTCAAAACAAATGTTTTAAATGAATAAAGGCGACTTCCTAAGTTCTATCAAAGGTTTACTAAAGATAATAACATGGAATGTTTTCATCGTAACAACACGAGGTTTCAAAAACACTATCGTGTGACATTGCCAGATACGGCCATAACGTCTAGGCCAGGTTTGGGGTGTTACATTCCACCCCATGTAATGCAACATGACATGCCCAAACAGATTAATATGATAGCATTTAATATGCTTTTAACAGAACAGTACGATAGCAATCAATATACTTATAATAATTCGATTCAGTAGCAATTAATATGCTTATAAAAGTTCAATACAGTAACAAGTAATAGGCTTATAACAGATTAAGTCTATAGCAAAAGTCATGCTTATTAAGTGTTTGTTTTAACAATGTCATAAAGCATATTGTACGTACAATCACAAACACTGAAACAATAGCCATAGATATTGTTCATAATTCATGCAAATATATAAACACCATATTAATATGGTCAATCAATTCATGGATAATATACTAAAACAATTCGGGAATCAATCAAGGATTAAATTGAACAAATCATAAAATTTTGGGTCAAAATTGTAAAATCTAAAAAATAGAGGCAAAGTTGTAAAATCCAAAAAATAATGGAAAAATTGTAAAATCTGAAAAGTAGTGGCAAAATTGTAAAATTTGAAAAACAATGGTAAAACTGTAAAATCTAAAAAACAGTGAAAAATTGTAAAATCTGATAAACAGTGGACACACGGCCGTGTGAGAATCGAAAAACCTACGGTTTTAGTGGAACATGGTCGTGTGAGAGGCCGTGTGGTCCTATCCTAGGTACGGTTTTGCCTTAATTCACTTGTAAAAGAACACACACACCTAACTCCAAGATCTCGAATATCGTTCCTTGTGCTCATATCTATTAGGTGCCTAAATCAAGTCCTTCAAATGACATTTATGCAAGAATTAATAATAATTTTCAAGATTCATCAAGATTATTGAAAGATTAGATGAAAAATCGAGAAAGATCATTTAATCGATTGCAAGGTTATTGTTAGATAGAAAATCTATAAAGATTCAATATCAGACTTTTAGGATTTGAGGCGTACTTACCGTGTCTTGGCAAGAATTAAGAATGTTTCTAGTGGTGATTATGAATTTGGTTGAAAAATGACTTGAATCGGGAATAGAATTTGATTTGAGCAGCAAAAATAATTTTCAAGAATGGAATACAATTATGATGTAAATGGGAGAAAAGAAAAGAAAGAGGAATTAAATAGAAAAGATGGAAGCAAAATTCTAAGGGAATTTGAAAAGGGTAAATTGCAATTATAATTAGGAAAAGAAGATAAAAACATGGTGAAACTCTAGTTCTATTGGAACTTTGAGGAATGAGAAAGTTGTGAGTTCTATTTAGGAAAGAATTGGGTCAATTCCTAGGTTTGTCCAAGATTTTGCTAAAATTTGTAATTTCAAATTAAAGAGGAGGAGGAGGAGGCTCGACTTTAGTTTCTCAAGGGGTGTAATCGCCTTAACTGTTGGGCTACTGCCATTTACTTATTCAATTTTTATACCTAATCTTACATATTTAAATGTCTGGAGTGTCTTTGGCGAAATTATGAAATAAAAAGGGAAAGAAACTAGTGTGCTAACCATTAGGCCTAAGCCTATTTCTTGTTCAATTTTTACCTTAAATAATATTTGTTTTAGTGTGGCTTTTATCTCAGGTTGCTGAAAATTTAAAAGGAAAATAAAAATAGTTTAAGATAGGGGAATAACACTTAACCACCAAGCCTAAGACTCATTTCTTACTTTATTTTATTTTGGACTCAACTTTTCTATTTTTTATTAGCTTATACATTTACTCAATTTTTTGTTATTAACTTATTTAACATTATGGTTTTTAATACATTCCTATTTTAGTTTATATACAATAATTAATACTCATAGTCAAGTCTCATTATTAAAATTTTCATTCATTTTACCCATTTTCCAGTTAGGTCCTAATTCAATTTAACCTGCTATTTTCAAATTAAACCCCGTAATCAAGTTTTGTTTTATATTAATTAATATAATAATACTTGTTATATTATTTTAATACTTTAATTAATTATTTATGACTCTAATTTTGGTATTCGTTTCAAACCCTCGATTTACTTACAAAGGCACAAAGATAATCTTATAAATCGGGATGTGACCACTTTTGTGAAACACTTTCGGTTTTCACAAACCCGATTCTTCTAACTCAAATTTTGGGGTGTGAGAATTATATAAGAGTTAACGTTTCATTTCAAGATTCATCAAGACTATCGAGAGATTTGTCAAGAACAGAAAAAGATTTTTTAATTGGGTTGAAAGTTATCATCGAATAGAAAAAAAATCGAGATTTATTCAATGGATTGAGATGTACTTACCGATTTTTGGCAAGGATTATGGATGTTATTTGACGATACCACAAGAAATCAAGAAACGAAGTTGATTTGATACAAGAAAGAAAATATTCAATAGCAGAAGGATGAAAAAAATGATGTAAAGGAAGGAAAAGAAAAGAAAGCGAGAATAAATAGAAAGATAGAGAACAATTCTATTAGGATTTGAAAAGGGGCAATTTGAAACTCTAAATAGGAAAATATGATAAAAAGATGGTAGAATTCTAATCCTTTTGGAATTTTGATAAAGGGTACGATATGAATTCTAATTAGGAAATAATTGAGTCAATTCCTAGGGTTTGTAAACCTTAGGGGTGTCACCTGCAATTTTCCCAAGATAAAGGCTGAAAAATATGATGTAAAAGAAGGAAAAGAAAAGAAAGAGAGAATAAATATAAAAATAGAGAGAATTTCTAATAAGATTTGAAAACAGACAATTTGAAATTCCAATTCGAAAAAGAAGATAAAAATATGGTAGAATTCTAATTTGAATTCTAATTTGAAATTCCTACATTTTTTAAACCCTAGAGGCGTGACCTACAATTTTCCCAAGATTTTTTTTGAAATTGGAAATTAAAATTAAAGGGGAGGAGGCTCAAAGTTTGGTTCTCAAAGGGTACCAATGCCTTAATCGTTGGGTTTGTTGCTCATTCTTACTTGGTTTTTACACTTAATTTTATGTATTTTAATGTTTGAAGTGTGTCTAGCAAAATTATAAAATAAAAAAAGGAAAGACTTATTTGAACTTAGGTCAATTAGGAAAGGAGCTAGCGTGTTAACCATTAAGCCTAAGCCTATTTCTTATTTAATTTTTACCTAAAATAATATTTGTTTTGGTGTGGCTTTTATCTTACGTTGCTCAAAATTTAAAATGGAAATATGAGAAAGGTATGGTTTAAACCTAAGGCTTCTAAGGAACGTACAACCAACTTACCCATCAAGCTTAAGGCTTATTTCTTTTTTTTTTTAATTACTTAATTGTATATATTTATTTCGGCTCAACTTACCTATTCTTTATTAGCTTATACATTTGCTCAATTTTTTATTAACTTATTTAACTTTATATTTTTTAACACATTCCTATTTTAGTTTATATAGAATAATAAAAACTCATAGTCAAGTCTCATTATTAATATTTTCATTCATTTTACCCCTTTTCCAATTAGGTCCTAACTCAATTTAACCCACTATTTTCAAATTAAACCTCGTAATCAAGTTTCATTTTAGATTAAGTAATATAATAATACATAATTATATTATTTTAACTCTTTAATTAATTATTTATGACTCTAATTTCGGTATCCGTTTCAAACCCTCAATTTACTTACAAATGCACAAAGATAACCTTATAAATTGGGTTGTGCCCACTTTTAGTTTTCATAAACCAAATTCTTCTAACCCAGTTTTTGGGGGTGTGATAATTAGAATGTTTGCAAATGAAGCATACACCAAATAAAAACACTGGAGCTAAGAAAATACAATGAATGTTCACAAGTGTTTACAAGAGAAAAATAAAAAATTTAAGCACAAAAGGTAGGTAATAGATTTCTTGATTTTTTTTTTATAGTTTTTAATCTCTTGTAATCTCTCTTGTTGTTGTAGAAGCATTAGAAGTTGGAACTATAGCCTCTCATTGAATTCCAACCGTTGGAGTTGTTAGAAAAATGAATTGAGCCATTGGTGTAACATCCCAAAAATCGAGGGTTAGTAGAATCAGGTTTGTAAATCAAGAGAAAGTGATCATGCCTTAATTTTTAAGATTATCTATGCATTTTTAGGAAATAGATGAGGTATTGGTTTGGTAGTTAAGTGTTAGTGAAACGTTTCTTGAAACCCAAGTTCAAATCCCTTCTCTCATATCATTTTTATTATTTTGCAAATTTTGTCTTAAACTCTAGTATGTGACATGCCTTATTTTTAAAATAATATTGAAAAATTATTTCAAGAATGAGGAAAAATTGTAATGGTTAAAAGAAATATGAGAAAACATGGAAATTAAATGAGGTCCCAAGTTCAAATATTTTCTTTTGCAAAATCCCTTGTGTTTTTTTATGTGTGTGTCATCCATACCCTTGAACCCTAAGTATAAATAAAAATTTTTATTGTATTTTTCAGCCTCTAATTCAATTTTTCCCTACCTTAGTCATTCAACCTCTTCCTCTCCTCTTTTCTCTTCAATTTTCTTTCTTTCTCCCATTGTTGTAGTCCCCTACACCTCCCATTTTACAATCTATTTCTTCTTCTTTTTCATCAAGATTGTGCACATCTCCTTTACTATATTGATTACATTTATCCTCATCTAAATCAGCCCCAAATCTAAAATCTTGAACCCCAAGATTAATCCCAAACATTGCCACGAAAGTGCCATTGTCGTTTCTCTCAACTAGCTTGGGTAAGATCTCTTTTTCTTCAATTTCTTGATTAATCTTGTCAATTAAACACCAAAATTTCTAGATCTAGAATTTGGGGAATTTTAAATGATTTCAAAGATATTTTTCCAGATTTTAATGAGATCTCAAACCATTTTAAAATTCAGCCCCAATTTTGGCCACCATGGATGGTGGTGCATGTGCCTATGTACAAGAAAGGGGGTTGTTTTGTTTCTTGGGTCCTGCCCATACTTTTCTAGCATTAAATTGGTCATTCGAATCTCATAATTCGAGAAGTGCAAGTGCGATTAATTGTAAACTAGTTTGTTGTTTCAAAAAAGTTGTTGGGAAAAGGTTATGGATTGATTAAATGAGGGATTTTAATCAATATTAGCTATTGATTTTCTAGTATATAATTGTGTTAGCTGCTAATCGGAACACCCCAAATCAACCGTAAAGCTAAAAGTCGTTCACGCGCACGATTCGTAACAAAATGGTGTAAGAAATCTAACTAGTTTGGAAAACTAGTTATATTGTGCACAATGTTATATTGTAACAAAATGTCTCATGTATTTAAATTATACATAATATAACAAATATCTCATGCATTTAAATTATACATAAGCTTAATATCTCAACACATTATATCATCCAATCAAACATTCTCATATCTCATAACTCAAATATGCAATTACAAACTCAATCAAACATTCATACTATCAAATTAACAATTTTGCCAACATGTCAATCAGCTAAGGCTCGAAACATACCTGGTTCGGCCACTCAAAAAAATCAATAATTTGGATATTAAGTCAATCCAATCACCAAGCTAACTTATCAAATATAACATGATATTTAATATTTTCAAACAATTTTCTAAGTTTAGGACCCACGCCTTATTTTTCGTTTCCTTGCAGCACATTGGCAAATATTCCAATTTTCCTTAATAATTCCTTAAACGGACCTAAACAAAAATCTATTATAAATTTAATCAATTCATATCTTAAGTAGCCCTTAAGCATCCACTTATGGGTTCCAACCAATCGTCAAAATTACTACTATTTTACGAATCCAAACTAGTTAGATTTCTTACACCATTTTGTTATGAATCGTGCGCGCGAACGACTTTCAGCTTTATGGTTGATTTGGGGTGTTCCGGTCAGCAGCTAACGCAATTATATACTGGAAAATCAATAGCTAATATTGATTAAAATCCCTCATTTAATCAATCCATAACCTTTTCCCAACAACTTTTTCGAAACAACAAACTAGTTTACAATTAATCACACTTGCACTTCTTGAATTGTGAGATTCGAATGACCAATTTAATGCTAGAAAAGTATGGGCAAGACCCAAGAAACAAAACAACCCCCTTTCTTGCACATAGGCGCATGCACCACCACCGATGGTGGCCGAAATTGGGGCTGAATTTTAAAATGGTTTGAGATCTCAAAAAAATCTGGAAAAATATCTTTGAAATCATTTGAAATTCCTCAAATTCTAGATCTAGAAATTTTGGTGTTTAATTGACAAGATTAATCAAGAAATTGAAGAGAAAAGAGATCTTACCCAAGCTAGTTGAGAGAAACGGCAATGGCACTTTCGTGGCAATGTTCGGGATCAATCTTGGGGTTCAAGATTTTAGATTTGGAGCTGATTTAGATGAGGATATGCAATATGTCACACAATCTCATACATAATCATATCTCAATATGTCACACAACATGTCCTCAATAATCACATACTTTCAGTAAATGGAAATAGTTTTCCACTCTTTCAAGTTACCATTGTGTTGGTATCAATCAATATTGTTCAATTTCACATACTTTACAGATTTTCATTGTGAACGATATTGATTGATACCAACACAATGGTAACTTGAAAGATTGGAAAATTGTTTCCATTTACTGAAAGTATGTGATTATTGAGGACATGTTGTGTGACATATTGAGATATGATTATGTATGAGATTGTGTGACATATTGCATATGCATTGGATTGGGATTTTGTGGTTGACGGAGGAATTCTGTGGAGTACTAGCGGCATATTAAGTCTGCATTATTCGTAGTCAGTGCACTGCACCTGGAGTGTCGAGGGAATGGCGATTTATCGCATTTTTACTGGTAGCTTGTCAGCATTTTTACAGGCAGAATTTTCTGCATACTGTTATCGGTGGTTTTAACCACAATGGGCTTAAGCCTATAATATTTTGGAGTTTGGATGACAAGTTTTGGGGAACTCGTGGTGTGTAGCAGATGGTATGGGTAGGAACCTTTTTGCATTGTATCATGCTCATGATATATTTGAATGTTATTGATTTATGCAACGTATTGTGTTGTGTTGTATTGAATGGTATCGAAATTAATGATTATTACTCGAATGAATGATGTCCCATGCTCATACACCATTTGACAACAATTTGATAATGCCTATGTAATGATATGAAATTCCTATAATGGTTCTATTTTCTTCTGTTAAAGCTAATATGTTTCACTGTATTCGATATTTATGTTTGTTTAAATAATTGTTTGACTCACACTGAGCTTTTCATAAGCTCACCCCCAATAGTGTTTAACTTTTCAGGTAAACCTCGAAATTAGGACCGAACTCGGCATTCGAAAAATCACCTTGGACCTCATATTATTTTTTTAATAAGTATTAATCAGTCTCTATTGGTTTTGGTTTGTAATTTTTAATGACTTCTAGTCCGTGGCTTGGTAACTTTTCTTCTAGGATTTTTGCATGCATGGATTACTCAACCATAATAACTGAATAATGTATGATATCGGGCTTAAGTAAAATTTGATATTGTTCCCTAATTTCCCCTACATTGCAAAGGAACCATTTTTGAAAAACAAATCGATAAAGCAACTAAGTTTCCAAAATGACTTAAAAAATGGTTATTCCGCTGCACTAGTTTAACATCGAGTTTTTTTAAAGAAGAGTGACAAGCAAATGGTTTTTCTAAAACAATACTATCAACAATAAAATGAATCCTAAGTATACACGACCTAATGAATGAATGCTTTTAAGCTAAGTCAAAGTACAACTACGATTTTCTCTAAAATGAGTTTATTTACGGTTTTTAAAGTAGCGTAAGTTAGCTTGACCATTTCAGTGGCAACGTACCTTTCTCAATCTAGCCATAATGTCTAGGCCAAGTTTGGGAGGTTACATTTAGAGGTGTAAAAACCTGAGCATTAATGACTCCTACAACAAAAGGTGTCGATACATTTGAAGGGGTATCGATACTTTGGGCATTTAATGCTTAAATTCAGTGACCGTTAAGCCTATAGTATCAATACAATAGGGAATGTTTCGATACTTTCTATGAGGTATCAGTACCTTGGGAAGGGTATCGATACTTGAAAAATTGTTCTTTAATTTACAAAAAATTGAACCGTAAAACAATATCGATACAAAGATAATGTATTGATACTTTGTGAAAAGTATCGGCACTTTTGATTTTTATTCAATTTTTCTAAACTTCGGAGCTCAAATTGGTATCGATACCAAGCAGGGGTATCGATACTTTGATCTTTGGGAGTAGTTTTACACTTGATAAAAATGTTTGAAAAAATTGTTTATGATTTTGAACAAGTTGAAAATATTTTCTAAATCTTTGAAAGATAGATTTAAAAGTTTATCTCTTCGAACTATTTTGAAACAAATTGTTCCTTGAAATTTATCAAGTTTTATTCAAAAACATTATATTTGTAAACCAAAACATTTATCAAATAAAGCTTAGCTTAACAACTTGTATTTTAATAATATTAAACACATATTTGATCCTTTAATTCGTAATTTGTAATTATCTTATTTAAAGATGATATAAAAAGTATGAAAAAGGCAAACATATCATCATAATAATATGAATTATAATTTAAAAAAATACATTTTTGTAAATTTATAACTAAGTTGGTGACCCAATTAAGTGTGGTGCCAACTTAGTAAAGTGCTTAAATAAAAACTAGAAATTCTATCACACATGTATGCATGTGGAAACCACATATTTAGAACTCAAAGGTGTGTTTATAAATAACATATAATAAATACTAAAATTTAAGATTTAAGATTTGAAACTAATAATAACACATATGCAATATGTACAAAATCAAAATAAAAAAATAGTTTAAATTGCGAGTAAAAGAAAATTTGAATATGTAAATACATAATATTAAGAATATTAAATGTACTCAAATTGTTTATCATATCATTGTTATTTTTTTTAGTTGGTTTTAAGTTAACTTGTGACACTAACTCAATCAATGGCATTATCAGTAAGATTGTGGCATACCTATGATATGTGTAAAAATAATTATACAATATATTTAATAAGAATTCACATAAAAGTAAATTATTACTTTAGTTAAAATGACAAAGTTTGGGGAGTTAATGTTTGCTGTTTTGAGTTTAAATTCTATTGCAAGAATGAATTTTTTAAAGATTTTATATAAATAAGTAAAAATACTTTTAAATTAATATTTATTGTTTTGTTAAAATAATGACATTTTGATAATTTAATAACTGAGTTAGGATCAACTCAATCAAAATCTTTATATATATATTTTAAATATTAGATTAGGTTTAATTAAAAACAAATTTATTACGCAGCACATAAACCTCTTAACATTCTAAGACAATAGTAATAACATTTACATTTTTGATAATTTGATAATATAAAATAAATAATTAAAACATCTTCTTTTGAGAAAATAAATAATCAAACCATAGGACATGTTTTTCTAAGAAGTATGTCCAATGAAAATGAAATGTAAAAGGTTGCGACTCTTCAAAATAGTGACCATTGAGTGTATATAAATAAAGGGTATATGATGCTCACAAACATATTACAATCAATTCTATTTCATAAATTAGAGTAAGAATTAGAGAATTATTCGATTTTTCTAATCAAAGGAAATTTAAAAACTTCGTTGTATTCCGGGAGAATTTTTGTCTTAACCCTCTAGTAACTTTATGTAGGGACAAATAATTTTCTTTGAAAAGTATCGTCCATGCCTCAAAATCTATTGTTTAATTCATTATCGTCTCCAAATCTATCTTCTCCACTCAAAATCTCCATACATACAGAAATCTATAAAGCCAAAGTGATTTTAAAATCCCATGCTATGGAGGAGTCATAGATGATGATTTCAAAAATCTGGTGCAAACCTTCCCTAAAGTAAAAAGTTGGGTAGGATCCATCTTTATGTCTATCAAGGTTTTTGGTGTCCATCTACTGTTTTAAAAGCTTTGATTTCTTTTCAGTCATTTCCAAGCATGTGATTATGATATTTTTGTCTCTACTTTCTCAAAATGTGGCACTACTTGGCTTAAGGCCTTGATTTTCTCCACTTTGTACCGCCATCAGTTTGCATGAGATGAAAATCCTTTGTTCACATTTGGTGATGATTGTTATAATAAATATCGATAATAGTAATAAAATGATCGAAAAATAATAAGTAAAAAATTAAAAATACATAAATCTTACGTGAAAATTTTTTATTAGAAAAAACCACATATCCTTTTATTTTAACTCTCCATTTTATTTTTTTTACAAATGACAAAATTCAATTCATACAACTCTAACACCCACAACTTATTCTTATTCGTTTCTTGGAGTATGATCTTTACTTGAGTAACTCTTTTCCTCATCTCCAAAATGTTTGTGCTTATGAGCCAAGGCTTTTTTCCACCCACGTTCCTTGTGCTTCTTTATTCCAACTCTAAAATTATTTACATATGTAGAAACCCCATGGATATGTTCATTTCTCTTTGGCTTTTCACTGCCAAGCTTCGAGACAATAACCTAGAGTCACTATTGCTAGATGAAGTTTTTGACCAGATCTTCCATGGAATCTATGCGAATGGACCATTTTTTGATCATGTATTGGGATATTGGAAGGCAAGTCAAGAAAACCCCATCAACATATTGTTTTTGAAATATAAAGATCTTAAGAAAGACATCAATACTCATTTGCAAAATTTGGCGATTTTCTTAGGAGTTCCTTTCACATATGATGGAAAGAAACAAGGAGTTGTTAAAGTAGCTTTAAGAAGTTGAAAGAAGTGGAAGTGAACAAGAAGGGTATCCACATTTCCGGAGTTCCACACAAAACTTTATTTAGGAAAGGGGAAACAGGAGATTGGAGCAATTATCTCACACCTTCCATGGTTGAACGTTTGGAAAAACTTATTCAACAGAAATTGGATAACTCGGGTTTAGCATTTAAGCTGTCTTCCAGAACTTCAAAGGATATTGTTTCTGCATGATTATGAAGATGTCCTTTTTAGCTTACTTCAACGGGTATTGCTTGTGCACCATCATGAGATGTCTTTTTTATCTTTAGTTTATGATGATTATGTTTCTTTATATTTGCAAGTTGGAGTCATCCAGTACCTGTCTTTGTGAGTGAAATCTCTTATTATCATCAAAATAAATTGCTTGGAGTTATGTTTTGTGGGTTTATATGAGAAAATAAAAAAAATTTACATCAAATATATAGTTACTTATCAAATCTCAAGTCCCACCCTTTGCGCTATTAACAATGAGTAAGTTTTCTTAATTTTTTATTATTTTACATTTGAGTTTTTAAATTTCACTTTAATTTCAGTCATTCTCTCCACAATATTGGGTAATTATTTTAAGATTTTCCAAATTTTAATATAGGATTATGTGATTTAATCATAATTTTTATTTGTTTTTCTTCATTAAAGGGGTGAGTTTTTTTTTCTTTTGATTTTCATGTTTTGTATACACTTCAAATGTTTTGTATATATATATATATAAATACTGCAAAAAATAATTAATTGTAAAATTCTTTGCATTATACTAAGTTGAATTATATTTTTATGATAATTACTATCAATGTTTTTTACATATATAGATATCAGTCTGATTTAAGAAGTTAAAAAGAGTAAAAGATATAGATATTATATGTGAATAACACATTACTTATAAAATTTTTAGGGGCAAAATAATTCTACTACTTTTTTCTCAGTTGTGGAATAGTAAAATTGTTTTCATTTAATTATATATTCAAATAGTTATCTTTTACTTTTTTTCATATATTTACTCATTTTTTTTCATTTTAATACTACTATAAAGTTATTATTATTGTTAACCATTTATAAAGATAAAATTTATTTAATCAATAGTCAAAGATAGTAGTAGTTTTGAGATATTCACAATGTATTCTTATTATAAAGGATTTTACTTTCATGATTAAATTAACCCATTAAATTAAATTTGCAAGATCTTAAATCTCCATTTGGAACAAAACATATTAATTAAAATATATAGTTATTGTTTTATTCTTGATTAATTAGAATTTTTTTAAGAGTTGAATTGAAAAATGCATTTTGGTTACATAGTTTTTAAAAAATATATATTATTGTTATTAAATAAATAGATAGAGAGAATAAAGAACAAAAAAATATGGGAGAGCAAAAGATAAAGCATATTTTATTGATCAATGGGAATATCTACAAAGTTTTTCCAAAGTCTCTATTTATAGGCATAAGAAGTATAAATAAAGTAGAGATCTTCTTCTAATCACCATTCGAACTTAAAGTACATAAAAAATTATCTTGATCTTGATGAACATCCACTTAATAAAATATTCATAACACTCCCCCTTGGATGTCCATTTATAGATAATGTGCCTCTTTAAAATCTTACTAAGATAAAACCCTGTAGGAAAAAAATCCTAGTTAAGGAAAAAGAGTACACATATCTATAATACGCATAATATGCTGCCTCATTAAAAACCTTACCAGGAAAACTCAATAAGACAAATCCTTGGTTAAGGGAAAACGAATACAACGCGTACTTACTCCCCCTTATGAAAACATCACATAATTTCTCATATTCTACGTATTCAAGCTTTAATACTAGTCTTTCAAATGACTATTAGAATGTATTTGCTAAGAATTTATATCACCATATTTTAGAAAGTCAAGAGTGAGGGAAAATTTGGGAGAAATATATTTTGATCTCTTCAGGAGTTTCAATAATAATCATAGCAAACTTTAATCATGATTATTATATAAAAACACAAATAGGTATTTTGGATCATTTTATAATCCTTTTCCAACTACTATTAACTTAAGTCAAATTTACCACATATGTTCAATTATTTATATTCCTATAAATGAACAATTTCTCGAGAATTTTAATATGCTTCTAGCATTCTAAATCCTTCAATGATTTTAATATAAACTTTACTATATAGTGGTTCATAAAAGGTTGTAACAACAACCATTAGAGGCAATTTAAATCTTTTATGAATTGTCAAAATAATATATTTAAAGGTTATTGCATCCACCGCAAAAGAATATTATATCTTTTCATAATTAATGCCAGGGCTTAATGAAAAACTTCATATTTTTATTCTGCTTTTGCAAAACTACTTCATTTGCATCCTCACTGGCTTTATACCTTTAGATATTTTGACTACTAGTCCAAAAACTCCACGAATTTAATTGTACTTAAGTTGTGTCTTTCTATTTTGATCAATTTATTTCATATCTATATTTCTTAATATATTTATTCAAGTTCCTCATTTTATTTCATTATTTCAAAAATAATATTGCATGCAAAATCATTACCGACCACTTTTATTATTCGGTTCCACATTTTCTCGAATTGGCATAACTTATTGAGATATTTTACTTTCATTAAAAATTCAGCTTCAGGTACCTGACTCTATTCTGGAGTTTTACATATTAGTTATGCCTTGGGGCTCTTCTGAAGCACTCGCGTCTACTGTATGACCATCTGGAATAAATTTTTATCTTTGGAATCGACCAATCTATTATTTATTCTAACTGATTGTCCTACTAGTACATTGATTCAAATTAAAATATTAAGCTGGTTATTCTCATTAAGTTTGTAAATACATCTGACAGTTAACTTGTAACGAGTTACCCTTGTTAAACTTCTGGTTCAAATTACTCTCCCTCTAACTCATTACAAGTTATCATTTCTCTCCCCATAATGTTGAGAAAACTATCGAATCAAAATTTTAATTACAAATCATGTCATAATTGAATCTCCAATACATTCAAAACATCTAATAATACAAAGAGACTTGTAATTATATATATTCCCAACTTTCTTTGATGATTCACTCATCTTTGTGCATTGCGGTATAGCAATTGGAACATATACGCACATACAAAAATTCAAAGATGAGAAATATTTAACTCTTGATCAAAAACCAATTGTAATAGGGAGTATTTATAACTTATTGACTTGATGTGAACAACACATAAACCAACATAATCTCATGTTGAAATAGGGAGTTTAGTTCTCATAAGTAATGGTTTATACATTAATTAGAGGCATTCAATCAATAATTTCTTTAAACCATTATGTGCATAAATAAAAAACTTTTACAAACGTTTTTCAAATTCAATCAATAAAAGACTGAGATATAAACTCATCAGTATTAGCAAGATGAATTGTCTTAATTGCATGATCTGAAATTAATTATTTAAACAAGCAATCTTGCAAACAACAGGTTGCAAGTTGATAAACATACATGATTATTTTGTAGATGCATCTACAAAAATCATATAATATCAAAACCATCCACAATATAGATGAATGGGCTCATATTCTATAATAGCCTGATTTTGTGTCTAGTTGGAACAGTGGATTTGGGACCACAAATCCGACGCAACAAATTTTTTTATTATATTTTTATGGTCTACAGTTTTACAGAATGATTTTGTAAAAAGTGAAAAAGTTGAGTTCTACATGCTAAAGGTGTCTAATTGCTATGGAATTTTAAATTGGAGGTCCTTAAATGGTAATTAGACCATTGGTTAAGTTGGTGGACAAAAATGGACATGGTTAGGCATGTTTCCAAAGTTTTTCATTAAGGGTATTTTAGTAATTTAGTAATTAAAATGAATTAAAAAGCAAAGATCAAGCCAAAATTTGTCCATCTTCTACCCCATGGCTGAAACTTACATGGAGGAACCATGGCTAGGGTTTTTCAAGCTTCCAAACTCGATTGTAAGTCCGTTATAGCCCCGTTTTTAATGATTTTTACGTTTTTGAAATCCTTGTAACATGATCTATCTATTTCTACCACTAATTTAAGACATAATCAAAGTCTAAAATTTTACCCATGATGAATATTTGTGTATTTTGATATTTGATGGTAGAAAATGCATGTTTATGATTTGTTAAATGACTTTTGCTAGGTGATTTTCGGTGAAAATGCCTAAAAGGACTAATTTGTAAAAGTTATAAAATGAGTAGTAAAAGTGTGATTAGATTAAAAATGTGAGCTGTTATGAGCATGAAATATGTTCGGCTAAGCTTGGGCTGTGAAGAAATTGAATGAAAATCATTTTACGAGCCTAGGGACTAAATTGTAAAATGTCAAAAGTTTAGGGGCAAAAATATAATTTTGCCATAATAAGATTTTTGGACTGAACTGAATAATCTGAATAATAAATAAGTTAAATGTGATATTATAGATCAAGAAAAACGAGGTTCAAAGTTAGAACGGGGGAAAAACGAGTATTTGACGATTTAGTCATTTTCGCCATTTTTTTGTCGAGGTAAGTTCGTATGTTTAATAAGCATTAAATTATATATGTATAAATTCTTAATTTTTATAATTGTGGTAAATTTTATTTTATTGAAACGAAATGTGAATGTTATTGAGTACGTTACTACGGAAATGACCGATAGAGATTCGGTACAGCGAAAGTCTCGGTTGAACCTTAGGAATAGATAGGATATAAATTTCATGACATTACGGTTATTGAGATTATGTGTAAGACCATGTCTAGGATATGGCATCAATATAAGACATTCGTGTAAGACCATATCTGGGATATGGCATCGATATGAGACTTCGTATAAGACCATGGCTGGGCTATTAGCATTGATACGAGATTACATGTAAGATCATATTTGGGATATGGCATTGGTACGATACTATGCGTATGAGATTCCCGAGTATCCTTTGGTATTTCGAATGGTTCAACGGGAAATTCAACGGGTATGTCAAAGATGAGAAAGAGTATGTAAGTATTACGAATTGGTACAGGTATGTACGTAAAGTTTATAAGCATTGACTTCATGAAATTGTGAGTTCATGATTTCCACAGTGATGATTTTATGAAAACATTGTGATTATTGGTCTATACTTGTCATGTATGAAATACATGATAAATTCTATTGATGATTATGTGATTGACTTTCGGGCCAAATTGAGTTAAGATATAGCATGTTATATTCATACAAATTGTAATTTGTCAGGATATGTGAAAAAGGAAAGATTGACAAAATTGCCAATTAAAATGGTTATGAAAGTATGTGAAGATAAGAGTTTAGGAAATTGAGTGATATTAGAGTATATGCTTGAAATGTAAATACTCATAATTAATATGCATGTTTATTATGTGGTTTGAAATGATTTGTTAATTGTTATAATATGTTACAACAGAAAGATTACAGTTATTGGACTAATGCTAGAATATATTAAATTGTGCTTATAAGTTGATAGAGCATACATTGTGACGGAATAAAATTATAACCATGAGATTATTGTAGATTATAAAATTTGTGTTCATCTTGTTGAACATGATAAACACTTGGTAAGATGTGATTGAGTAAGTTATACTTATGAGACTTAAATGACATTCGCATGGATTTACATTATGTTGATAGTATGATATATGTAAGGTTGAGGTCGCTTATTATTTACATATGAACTTACTAAGCTATATACATAGTTTACCCCATTCCTTTCTTATGTCTTATAGGGTTATTAAGCTAGCTCGGGTTGGAGATCGCCAGAGATCCTGTCACACTATCAAGCTATCATTTTGGGTATAAGTGAATTCAAGTATTTTAAGTCTATGGCATGTATAGGAACTATGTCAATTTGTTATGTGTGTCATTATTAATTTGGCCATATGTGTTAGCTTGTAATTGCTAATGCTTCATCTTATATATGTAGCCATGAATGATGGCTTATGTTGATCCTAAGTTTATTCGTATGCTAATGCCTTCTTGTGAATGTGAAATTAGTATGTTTTTAATAGGCTAAGTACGATGTTATAAGCATGATAAATAATGGTATAAGAATGACATGTTATTGTTTTGCTGTGGTTGTTTGATTGCATTTATATGCCTAAATTTTTGCCATGTGATGTTGTGTAAATGTGTGCAAGTGAGGGTGGCAAAATGGCTTGGAAAATAGCCTTATTTTTGTCCACACGAGTGTGTGTCTAGACTGTGTGTGACACACGGTCTGCCACACAGGCATGTGTTCCGGCCGTGTGTCCCTTGCACCTTAATTTTGAAAAACAGAATGTCCAGAATTGAGCACAAGGGCGGAGACATGGGCGTGTCTCTCAGCCGTGTATGCTATACGGCCTAGCACACTGGCTGTGGCATAGCCGTGTGACACAAGTCAGAGAGCACCCTATTTTGAACACGGCCTGAAGCACGGGCGTGTCCCCGGGTCACACAAGCGTGTCCCTTAAACCACACAGGCGTGTGAGCCTTGCATCTAGCAAAAATTTTCTAAGTTTTATAAAAATTCTCGGAGTTCTCGATTTAGTCCCAAACCACATCTACAATATGTTTGGGGCCTCGTAAGCTCGTTTTAGGGACGATATGAATGTGTATGAAAAGTTTTAAATTTGAATGGAATTTTATGACTCGGAAATGTATGTTTGCTTGTGTTAATGTCCGGTAATGCCTCGTACCCTGTTCCGGCGTTGAATACAGGTAAGGGGTGTTACATATTGATTTCAAAAATGCAAGACATTAAATCTCAACTTTGGCTAGTGAGTTTCTAACAATCAATTTTCATTGAGAACAAGCAACAAATGAGAATTTTTTTTAAATTAAAGAATCTTCTTGTAACACCCCAGACCCAGCCTGGACGTCATGGCCGGATTAGGCGATGTCACATGGTAGTGTGTTTGAAAACCGTAACTTTTCTTAAAATAATTCATTTAGAAAATTTTTATTATTACTTATTAATTCTAAAATCGTGTTATTTAATTAGCTGAAAGTTTTCAAAATGTTTATTCAATGCGGAAGCTTTTAGAACAATTTGTGTATTTGTGAGTATTTTGTTAAAATGCTTGTTTCTTTTGAAAACCCAAGATATCCTAATACTACCAGTTAACCATAACCAATAAAAATCCCCAAAAAAGTAAAAATCCACAAAGGCCATATTTACAATAAAATACCCAAATAAAATTTAAAATCATAAGTAAGTACGAAACAGTGTCAACAGATCGTGTGGCCACCGCTGAGTCCTCCGCCGCATTGATCCGCCTAAGTCTGAGAGTTACCTGTACAGATTAGACAGAAGGGGTGAGTTTACGTAAATGTGTAATCCCGATAAGGATAAACAGACAGTATGCAATTAATCACAGTTCGGGTCTAAGCCCTTTCTCAGTAACAGTATCAGTTTGGGCCTTAGCCCATTTCAGTACAGAAGAAGTCATGTAGTAAGGAATTAGCCCCTCACAATAACAGTAACAGTAACAGATATGCAGTCACAGAATCCTACCCAACCAGGCTCTACACACCATCTCCGTCCAACCCAACACTCTATGTGGGGATATAATCAACCCACCCATCCCAACACTCCAAATAGTACCATAAGCGACACTAGACAGTAGTTTGCAGCTGAGTTGCCAGTAAGTTGGCTCGAAGCCTTTCAGTACACTTCATTCGATTAACATCAACCCCCAACCCAATGCAATGCAATATACAGTTATGACATGCTATCTCATGGTAACAGTACATACAATATTAGATTAGTAGAATCTCATAATGCTCAATAACATGCATATATATATATATATATATCAGTCATACAGTCATTTCAGTCAATTAGGGGTCTAGGTAAGCTTACCGACCCTACAGTAGGTTCACAGTCGACTCGGGCGACCTATGCAACCTTAGCAACAAAGCAGTGAAAATAGGCTCACACGCCCATGCTATCTGCTGCCCGTGTGGGCCCACACAGCCCAAAATGGCCTTGGACGAATGGATCACACGGCCTGGCCCAAAAATTCCACACGCCCATGTGGTTCACTCATGTGGGCCATATGACCCAATTTGATCCGGCCCGTGTGCCGCACACGGCCCGTCTCGTCGATCACATGACCGTGTTCCGTCACACGGCCTACCACATGGACGGCCATACATCTGTGTGGCGTCGACAGCCCTATTTTTCAGCTTTTCGTTGATTTCTATTTTCTGTGTTATGGTTATACACACCTGCTTTGATCTTGACATCTAGAACTCCCTAGCACTACCGGTACCGAAAATCGGCAATGTACAATAGATTAATCGATTAAACCATCGAATTCCTCTAAATCCCAAAGCACGGTAATCATTTTTTGAGCAATAAGCCATTACCTTATATCGAGTAGCAAGAATTCCCCGTCTTCAGAACGTTGACGAGCAATCAACAGCCTTTCGAAAAACCCCTAACCACCAAAAGAATCCATATAAACACTTGTCCACATCCTAGTTAAAAGTTTAAACAAAACTCAACTTACCGAAAGAGCAGAAAGGATGATGCACAGGAAGAAAGTAAAAGATAAAAAGGACGGTAAAAGGGGAAGAAGCAAGGCAAAGGTTTGGCTAGGGAAAGAATAGGAGAAACGTCAAGAGACTTCCAGCAAGAAGGAGAGAAACCGAAAATTGAGAAGAAAACCAAATCCACCTTATTTCACTTACCGTACAGACGGAAACGAAGGTTGCCACAAAAGAACGATTGAAGCAAAGAAAAGCAAAAAGAAACGTCAATGGTAGGTGAAGAGAAGCAGAATTCAGCAACAAGGGAAAGAATTGAGGAATGAAAACGGGAGAGATGGGGTAGTGAATTCGTTAGAAAGATGGAGAGAAAACTAAGTTTTTTTTTTCGAAAAAAGAAGAGAAAATGATCAGATTTTGGATATTCTCCCTCATAATCCCCTAATTTTCTCCCACTTATCCCTAAATTCACTCCCACACTTCCCCACACCCCTCAAACACTCCAAAATCATCCACTACTTCCCCACACACCTCAAACACTCAGCATTTTATCCCACTTCAAACTCCTACACGGTAAGTACAAAAAAAACAACTCCCTTGCATGCACAGGGATTCAAACTCAAGTCCACCAGCATATTGACACTCCACTTAATCACCAGACCAGTAGGTCCATTCTGACATGTTTTTACAAACAAATAAATAAAAGTCTACTGTCTAGAGATAAGGTTTAATTCGCATAAAAAAAATTTACCGAAGTCAAGGCTTGAACCCAGGACTTCTTAGACACTCTCAAAACACTTAACCACTGAGGCAAATACACAGTTATGTCAATTAATACAGAATCATAAACAGGTATTTTTGGGGCGTTACAACTCTACCACCTTAAAAGAAAATTTCGGCCTCGAAATTTTACCTGATCAGAACAGATAAGGATATTGCTGACGCGTCACATCCTCAGGCTCCCACGTGGCCTCCTCAATGCTATGATTACGCCATAGAACCTTAACCAGTGGGATGGATTTTCTCCTTAGAATCTTTACGTCGTGATCCAATATCTGAACCGGCTCCTCCTCAAAAGTTAAATCTGGCCTAACCTCAATCTCCTCAACAGGAACAATATGTGTGGGATCAGAGCGGTAGTGCCTCAGCATCGAGACATGGAATACATCATGGATCCAGTCCAACTCCAGAGGTAGCTCCAACTGGTAAGCAAATGGTCCCACTCGTTTCAGAATGCGGTAAGGCCCAATAAACCTAGTGCTCAACTTGGCCTTGTGACCAAACCTCAGTACTTTCTTCCATGGTGAGACCTTGAGAAAAACAAAGTCTCCCACAGAATAATCAATCTCGCATTGCTTCAAGTCCGCATAAGACTTTTGTCTATCAAATGCCGCTTTCAATCGATCCTAAATCAATCTAACTTTATCCTCGGTATTAGAAACCAGTTCAGGACCCAATACTCGTCGCTCGCCCAACTCAGTCCAGCATTAAGGAGTGCGACACTTAGATCATAAAGTCTCTCGTAAGGTGCCATCTGTATACTAGACTGGTAACTATTACTGTAAGCGAACTCTGCCAACGGTAAATACTCCTCCCAACTGCCTCGGAAGTCAATCGCATAGCTCCTTAACAGATCCTCCAGTATCTGAATCACCCTCTCAGATTGACCATCTGTCTGAGAATGGAAAACAGTACTGAAGTCCAACCTTGAACCCAGAGCCTCATGTAGCTTTTTCTAGAACCGAGATGTGAAGCGAGGATCCCTATCAGAGATGATCGAAGTTGGTACCTCATGTAGTCTCACTATCTCAGAAATATATAGTTTAGCCAGCTTCTGTAGTGAATAATCAGTACGAACCGGTATGAAGTGGGTGGACTTGGTCAATCGATCCACGATGACCCATACTGAATCCTTCTTAGTGGGTGTTAGAAGCAACCCACTAACAAAGTCCATAGTTATGCGCTCCCACTTCCATAGAGGAATTTTAACCGGCTGCAGCAAACCCGAAGGTAACTGATGCTCAACCTTAACCTACTGGCATGTCAGACATTTAGCCACAAACTCGGTAACATCTGGCGTAAGATCTGGCCACCAATATAACTCACGAAGGTCTCGGTATATCTTATTTCCACCGGGATGCATAGTATAAGGGCTACTATGCACCTCCCTCAGTATAGACTGCCTCAACTCAATATCATTTGATACACAGATTCTCATACGGAAATAGAGTACCCCTTCGCTATTTAGTCCAAAATCCACAGTATTCCCATTCTCAAGCCGTCAGAAGCGAAGACCTAAAGACTCGTCCTCCAACTACTTACCCGTAATCTGCTCAATCCATGTCAGTTTCACCTGAAGTTCGACCAACAGGCTATCATTATCAAATAAACTAAGGCGAGCAAACATCGCCCTCAAATCAGTCATAACCTTACGGCTCAGTGCGTCGGCCACCACATTGGCCTTACCAGGGTGGTACTTAATAGTACATTCGTAGTCCTTAAGTAGCTCAATCAATCTATGCTGCCTAAGATTTAGCTCCTTCTGAGTGAGGAGGTACTTGAGGCTCTTGTGATCAGTGTAGATGATACACTTCTCACCATACAAATAATGCCTCCAAATTTTCAGTACGAATACCACCGCGGCCAACTCCAAGT
The DNA here is from genome assembly GCA_005393395.2 of Gossypium australe. Lineage (NCBI taxonomy): Eukaryota > Viridiplantae > Streptophyta > Magnoliopsida > Malvales > Malvaceae > Gossypium > Gossypium australe. The sequence goes on from CM016624.1 coordinate 101,682,307, forward strand.
CATGCATCGGATAATTCGCCTCATAAGTCTAAAGTTGACGAGACACATACGCTACAACCTTTCCCTCCTGCATCAACACACATCCCAAACCGACATGTGATGCATCGCTGTAAATAGTAAACTCTTTTTCAGACTCTGGCTGTATCAGAACACCGGCCTCAGTCAATACAGTCTTGAGCTTCTCAAAACTCTCTTGCTGCACATCAGTCCAGTTAAAAGACACACCCTTACATAGTAGCTTAATTAAGGGTGCTGCAATCAGTGGAAAGCCCTCTACAAATCGTCACTAATACCCTGCCAGTCCTAGAAAACTGTAAATTTTAGATACAATATTCAGCTATTTCCAATCCACCACTGCCTCAATCTTTCGAGGATCGACCCTAATTCCCTTCGTAGAAACCACATAGCCCAGAAATGTTACTTCTCGTAACCAAAAAATCACATTTACTAAACTTGGCGTACAATTATTTCTCTCGTAAAATCTGCAGAACCATACTAAGGTGTTCATCATGTTCATCCTCAGTCCTCGAATACACCAGTATGTTGTCAATAAATACCACTACGAACCGATCCAGATAGGGTTGGAACACTCGATTCATCAGATCCATGAAAGCCACCGGTGCATTAGTCAATCTAAATGGCATTACTAGGAACTCGTAGTGACCATAGCGAGTCCTAAAAGTAGTCTTATTCACATCAGCCTCCTTAACTCTCAATTGATGACACCCTGATCGAAGATCAATCTTGGAGAAAACTGAAGCTCCTCGGAACTGATCAAACAGATCATCTATCCTTAGTAGGGGGCACTTATTCTTGATGGTCAATTGGTTCAGTTGCCGATAGCCGATACACATACGCATGGATCCATTTTTTTCTTCACAAACAGAATCGTGCTTTCCACGGAGACACACTAGGGTGGATGAACCCACGATCCAGGAGCTCTTGAATCTGAACCTTAAGCTCCACAAGCTCCTTCATTGCCATTCTATAGGGAGATATGGACACCGGAGCTGTTTTAGGAAGGAGCTCAATCCCAAACTATACTTCACGACTCGAAGGTAATCCAGGTAGCTCCTCAGGAAAAATGTCCGAAAAGTCTTTTACCGTTCTGATATCTTTAACTGAAGAATCCCCAGAATCTGAAACACTAATGTAGGCTAGGTACGCCTCACATCCTTTACGAACCAACTTTTCCGCCATCAATGCAAAAATTACATTCGTAAAATAGTTCCGATATTCTCCAATTATGACCACCACACTGCCCTCTTCTGTTCTCAGTACAACCCATTTTGTAGCACAATCCAAGCTCACTCGGTGCTTGACCAACTAGTCTATTCCTAGTATCAGATAAAACTCTCCAAAAGGCAGTTCCATTAAATTAGCCAAAAAGATAGCCCCTTGGACCTCTAAAGGGACGTCTCTAAACAATTTATTTACCCTTATCGATTGCCCCAGCGGGCTCAATACAGTAACCTCACTCATAGTGCTCTCAGCTAAGATACCCAAGTTTTCAGTCATAGTACAAGCTATATAGGAGTAAGTAGATCCCATATATATCAGTGCAGTATAAGGTATATCGTAAATAAAGAACGTACCCGTGATGACATCCGGATCATCTCCATCCTCTAGGTGACGTGCAGCATAAACTAGAGCCGACTACCTCGCCTCAGTATGACCTGCACCTCTGCCCAGTTGATATTTTAATCCCATATTTAGTATGCTTTTGGATGATTTAAGCCCTGATTCATGTAAAAAGGTGCTTTTAATCCTTCCTTTTCATCTCTTATACCCAGGAAAGCACCCGAGGATGAAAAGAACATAAAACGGGCCCAAAACAGAGTAAATGGGTCATATCAAGAAATCGACACGGCCTGGCCCAAAGAGTACACGGCCGTGCCTTGACGAGCATCTAGAACACGGCCTCACCCCCGATTTACACGGTCGTGCCTCGATTAAGAAATCCGAACACGATTTGAAGACGAGTCACACGGGCGTGTGCCATGGCCGTGTCCCTGTCGTGGCAAAGAACAATTCCATTCGGATTTGGATACTTTGGGGTAAAGAAACCTATTTCAAAAGCCTATATAAACCCCCTAAGTGCCAGCTGAAAAGGGAGGCGGTTAGCTAGGCCAAGAAGCCAATCCGAAAAGGTCAGAGTAGTGGGAATCACTCTAAGTTAGCCAATTGATCCATCCTAGGAAGCCAGAATTCTACTCAAGATGGCGGATTTCTCCTTCAATTCCTTCAGGGAGTTTTAGGGATTTCTTATGTTTTTTTTTATCTTTTCTCTTGAGATGTTTTCTTTATTTGTTATGAACTAAACTCTTCAGATACCAGAAGGGGATGAAACCTAGATGAATCTTGTTATTGTTTTCGGAATTATATGATGAATACTTAGTTTGTTCTTAATTATGCATGCTTAATCCAAATTTGATGTGCTTAGGTGGAGGAGGAATAGACCCTGCTTAAGAGTAGATCTAGCATAATTAAGCGGAGTTGATCGCACGCCTAGAGATAGGGTGACGAGATTTTTTCGGATTAGGGTGAAACCTAATATGGGAGTCCATAGATTGATTTACTGCTATTCTAAGGGGTTATTATAAGAGAAAGAGATTTCCACTAATTAACCTAGGGTTAGACGTTATTCACCTCGAGAGAGGGTTTAATATACGTTAGGGAGTCCTACGGATCAAACTAAGTGAATAAATTGTATGGTTCAGTGTTAGATAACAAGTGAAGTCTAGGTGGATTCTTCATAAGGGTATCGTCGTGATCAACTGAGTTTTTCTAAAGTTATTTCCCAATTCATTCTTTTTGTCTTTGTGTCTTTAGCTTAGTAGTCGTTAAATTAGATTAAAGCAACTTCACTTTATTTTAGGCTAAATAATAAAAAGAAAGTTTGTATTAGTACTTTTAGTTCCTTTGGGTTCGACAATCCGGTCTTGCCTAAGCTATACTACTGTTCGATAAGTACACTTGCCTTTAATTTTTGTCAGAGTTAGTTTCCAGGTTCGATCATTCTCTTTATAAATTTTAAAACTCTGATTTCAACGATCAAGTTTTTGGCACCGTTGCCGAGGAACTAAAATATTAAGAAAGCTCTATTTTTATTACTTTAGCCATTATTTTTTACTTTTATTTTTATTTTTAGGTTAAATTTTAACTTTTGCTAAATTTTCTTTCTTCTCCTAGTAGGTACCTCTAGTTTATAGAAGGAACCCAAGAGGACCTTTAGTATACGACAGTGATATTGAAGCTACTGTTCGAAGAAATCGTAGAGAACTCAGGCGAGCCCTGAATTACACAGAGGAAAATCAAGAAGGCAGACCCAATCCTACTAAAGGGATGGACGAGAATAATCCACAACCACATGATGTGGGAGAAAACAATGCTCCACGTACTATGTTTGATTATGCTAAACCGAATTTAACAGGAGCAGAATCAAGTATTGTTAGGCCCGCTATAGCTGCCAATAATTTTGAATTAAAGCCTAACACAATACAAATGATTCAACAATTTGTTCAATTTGATGGTTTGCAGGACGAGGACCCAAATACTCATGTAGCTAATTTCTTAGAGTTCTGTGATACCTTCAAAATAAATGGTGTTTCTAATGATGTCATACGTCTTCTGTTATTCCCCTTTTCGTTAAGGAATAAAGCCAAACAGTGGTTAAACTCGTTACCACGAGGGTCAATCACTACATGGGAACAAATGACCGAAAAACTTCTTTTAAAATATTTCCCATCAGCCAAAACGGCCAAATTACGTAATGATATCTCTTCTTTTGTGCAAATGGATTTAGAGACATTATACGATGCATGGGAGAGATACAAAGATCTCTTGAGAAGGTGTCCACACCACGGTTTACCCTTATGGCTACAAGTCCAAACCTTCTATAACAGTGTACACCCCTCAACGAGGCAATTAATTGATTTAGCAGCTGATGGAACTCTGAACAACAGAACTCCTGAAGCAGCTTAAGAGTTCATTGAAGAGATGTCACTAAATAACTATCAGTGGCAAGTTACAAGGACTAAACCAACAAAATCAGTCGGATTTTACAACCTCGATGCAGTGACCTCGCTATCAACACAAATAGAGATTATAAATAAAAAGCTTGATAGTTTGTGTTCTTCGCAGGTACATCCAGTAATGCAGTGCGATGCAAGTGGAACTGTGGATGAACTATATAGGTAATAATTTCAGATCCAATAATAATCCTTATAGTAATACTTACAATCCAGGTTAGAGGAACCACCCAAATTTTTCGTGGGGAGGCCAAGGAAATCAAGGAAATCAAAGGCAACAACCTCCTCAAAATTTCCAAAATTGGCCCTATCCGCAAGAGAAGAAGCCAAACCTCGAGGAGATGCTGACGAAATTTATGGCAAACATGGAAAACTGTTTCCAAGAAACTGAGAGAACACTTAAAGATCGACAAGCGTCGATGGAAAAACTCACTAAGTCAGTTGGGGAAGTCACTAATGCAGTCGAACAACTCGCAAAGCTAATGCCAGAACGATCGCAAGGACGTCTACCAAGTAACACCGAGATTAACCTAAAGGAGCAAATTCAAGCCATCACAGCTCATGACAGTAAAGGGTTAGATGAAACCAATCCAATACAAGAAAACAAGGTAGACGAAGGTAACATAGAGGTAGCACAAGAAAAGCCGAAACCGGTAATCAAATAGTACCAACCTCGCATACCTTATCCCGAAGCGATGAAAAGAGACGATTCAGAAGAACAGTTCGGTAAGTTTCTTAAACTTTTAAAGAAATTACATATTAACTTACCTCTTCTTGAAGCTCTTTTTCAGATGCCAGACTCGAGGAAATTTTTAAAACAGCTCTTGACGAACAAACACAAAATAGATGAAAAGCCACATATGGAATTGAGCGCAGTATGCTCAGCAATGCTACAGAATAGATTACCACGGAAGCAAAAAGATCCAGGGAGTTTTACTATTCCTTGTTTAATTGGTAGACTAAATGTTGATAATGCGTTAGCTGATTTAGGGGCAAGCATAAATGTCATGCCTTATACATTGTTTAAACAACTAGGTTTAGGGAAGCCCAAACAAACTAGGATGAGTATTCAATTAGCTGATAAAACTGTTAGAATTCCTAGGGGCATTATCGAAGATGTTCTTGTGAAAACCGATAAATTTGTTTTCCCAATAGATTTTGTTGTCTTAGACATGGATAAGGATAATTCAATCCCCTTAATTTTAGGAAGACATTTCCTAGCAACTGCCAAAACTAAAATTGATGTTGCCACAGGCGAACTCATTCTTTGTGTAGGTAACGAATCAATCAGTCTTTAAGCTCTTGACTCGGCCAGGACAACAGTCGATGAAGGTAAGAAAGTCACTTCAAATGATAATCAAACTGTTCAACTTCCATCGCAGGAAACACCACAAGAATACAAACCTAAGCTGAATCATAAACCCCAAGCCAACAAAGAAGAATTACATAAGGAACGAAGCCTAAGGGTTGATAAACTAGAAGAGTAGAAGACACACGTCAAGGAAGAATCGAAACCACACAAAGTAAAACCAGAGGAACCACCAGAAGAGCTCGTAGGAACATCCAATCACTTCAAAATAGGAGACCAGGTACTATTAGACAAAGCAGATCTGCACATCATCACAACAAAACTGAAGACAAAAGGAGAAATCCTTCTTAAGGTACACAATATCTTCCCACACAAAACAGTCGAGGTCAGCAACCCAACATTCGACACTTTTAAGATAAACGCTTCTCGACTTAAACCCTATCAAGAAAATAGAACTGTAAGTATGACGAAAGATATTCAAACCTTTAAACCTCCCTGATTTTTACAATTACAAGGAAAGTCTAGCTTAAGACTATAAACAAGCGCTTCTCGGGAGGCAGCCCGAGCACTAACATTATTTACTTTCAAATTTATTTTCAGTTTCTTTTTTTTCCTTCTTTCCTTTCTGAAAACTTAGTTTTACACTAACACAGAAGTTCAGAATTCCAGACCATACGGTCTTACACACGGTCGTGTCCCTGACCATGTGATCACTAAAATCCCCGTACTGACATAGCAGAGGCCGTACGAATCAAATCTCACCTAATTTTCGACATCATGGACTCAACCACTCCCCCATGGGCACCAAAAAAGTGACACTCCCGTGCCCCGCAACCATGTGAAGCTACTGACTTGCTAACCACGGGCAGAACAAGCCCTTGCCTTCCTACTGTGCCAATATACTGACTCCTCAGACACAGGCGTGGCTGGCTGAAAAATGGGCATAGGAAACCTACACGTCCAGACACATGGCCGTGCGAAGCGGTAGTGTAAATCGACACACCCTCAGTCCACGGGCGTGGGAACGCGCCAAATTTGAGATGCTATTTAAACCCCACAGCCCTGCCCCTTCTCCCCCTCTTCTTTCTTCCTTCTTTTTCTTTCAAAATTTCTCTTCTTTCCTTAAAAAAGGTGTCCAAACTCTTGAGCTACACTAGAATCATGCCCAAGAAGCGTACGAAGGCAAGCATAGTCTCCTCAAAGGAGACCCCGACACATAAATTCATGCCGGCCACTTCATCCAAACATCGAGTCAAGGGTCTTTGAGACCAATTAGTTTTTATTTTTCTTTTCTCTTTTGCTTCAATTTCCTTCCCTTTGACAATCTTATGCTTAGCTTAGTTTAATTTATTTTAGTGTCTTAGTGTTAGGTTCGTCAGGCTGCTTGGGAATTACGCCACTTCCGCCACTGCCAGCACCTCCGTCGCCTTAGAAGTTATACCCACCTCATAAACCATCCACCAATAAGGATTCTCAAGTCCCTTTATCTTTGAACCTTAGTTTATTTTCCTTCTTAGTCTCTTTTCCTTTCTTTTTGTTTTCTTTCATTATATAATTAGTTTATTTTAATTATGTCTTAATAAACCTTGGCTGATCCTTCATGAGCTCCCCAATTTCTTCATCTAGCGCAGGATCGTCATCTAGACCGACCTCCCCATCCTCTTTCCACTTCCGACTCAAAGAATCCACCTAAAATTCAGGGAGTATTCTTTCCCCTTCACTTCCGATATTATTTTAATTGTATTCATATATCTTTGTACATTGAGGGTAATGTACATCTTAAGTATGGGGGGATGAATAGTTATTTCAAGAAAATGCCTAACTTTTTGCATGATTCTCAATTCTTGAAAATAAAAGTGCCTAACTTTCTTCATTATTCTCAAATCCCTGAATTTAGCCTTGTTTTTAAGCAAATTTTTCATATTACTAATTAGGATGAAATTTCTGATGATTTATGATTTTTATTGACATGTTTTAGATTAAGTCATTGATAATTGTGCATTGATGATTAAATTTGAAGAACATTAGAGAATCAAGCATGATAAGTCTATTTTTTAGAATAAAAATTTTTGTTAGGTTGTTAACCTAAATCTGAATATTGTTTTGCATTTGGAATTTACGAGATTGATGTCAAAACACCTATAATTTTTGTGAGATTTTGAACCTTAGAGCATATATTCTTTTTCATGCTCACTTCTTGATTATGAGTATGTCAACTTTGAACTGTTATTCTAGAACTTGCCTCGATTATACATGTTGAGACCACATCTATGATTTGATATACAGAGATGATAAAGGCACCTAGGTTTTAACCCACTTACTCCGCTAAATAGCCTACCTCCATAAATTAACCCTTAGTGAACCCCGTTGATCCTAACACCCCTTTTTATTGACTCACCCACTAATAACCCAAAACCCTTTGTATTTGTTATCACCCTTTCCTTTGACTACCCTTTAATCGAGATATGATTTGATTACTTACCACATTATATTATGCTATTTTGAATTCATCCTTTATTATTAGTTTGTTCTTAAAAAAAATCGAAGTATTTTCAATATTAGTGGTGAGCTTATACAGTTAAAGTTTGTTTTTCAAAAGAAAAGCTCGTATTGTTAGGATTATTATCAGTTGATGTAAATATTATCTCAGAAATTCTAGGTACGAACTTGTCGATTCAAATCTCGATTCTAACCTGCTAATTTCAGCCTTTATCCACACCTTTAACCCTAGCCCTGTTACAACCCTAACAAAGACCTTTTGATTTGTTTATCATCTCATTTTACAGTGATGAAGATTTGATTTTCAGGCAAGCCTATGGGATTAACTTTTCAGGTTCGACTTATGAGCGCTTCTTTTCCTGAGCCTTAAACACTTTGAGTGATTTGAGTGAATCTATAGTGAGGATGTCAACTCTTATTAATTTCGAATCAAAAGTAATCATTTGAAGAAGGGGAGACACCTACATTTTCGATATACAAATACATGACTTATCTTGTTTGAATCTTTAGGACTCTTTGAATTGAATTATCCATGTATAAATTATCTATGAATTACGATAAGGCATTGCCAATAGGAATTGTGAATTATGGAAAGTTCGTTTTAATTGTAAATTGAGAATTTTGCTTGAGGACAAGCAAAAGCTTAAGTGTGGGGGTATTTGATAAACCGTAATTATAACATATTTTAATCCCACATTTAGTATGCTTTTGGATGATTTAAGTCTTGATTCATGTAAAAAGGTGCTTTTAATCCTTTCTTTTCATGTCTTATACCCAGGTAAGCACCCAAGGATGAAAAGAACATAAAACGGGCCCAAAACGGAGTAAATGGGCCATATCAAGAAATCGACACGGTCTGACCCAAAGAGTACACGATCGTGCCTTGACGAGCATCTAGAACACGGCCTCACCCCCAATTTACACGGCCGTGCCTCGATTAAGAAATCCGAACACGGTTTGAAGACGAGTCACACGGGCGTGTGCCATGGCCGTGTCCCTGTCGTGGCAAAGAACAATATCATTCGGATTTGGATACTTTGGGGCAAAGAAACCTATTTCAAAAGCCTATATATACCCCCTAAGTGCCAGCTAAAAAGGGAGGCGGTTAGCTAGGCCAAGAAGCCAAGCTAAAAAGGTCAGAGTTGTGAGAATCACTCTAAGTTAGCCAGTTGATCCATCCCAAGAAGCTAGAATTCTACTTAAGACGGCAGATTTCCCTTCAATTCCTTCAGGGAGTTTTAGGGATTTCTTATGTTTTGTTTTATCTTTTCACTTGAGATGTTTTCTTTATTTGTTATGAACTAAACTCTTCAAATACCTGAAGGGGATGAAACCTAGATGAATCTTGTTATTGTTTTCTAAATTATATGATGAATACTTAGTTTGTTCTTAATTATGCATGTTTAATCCAAATCTGATGTGCTTAGGTGGAGGAGGAATAGACCCTACTTAAGAGTAGATCCAGCATAATTAAGCGGAATTGATCGCACGCCTAGAGATAGGGTGACGAGATTTTGCCGGATTAGGGTGAAACCTAATATGGGAGCCCATAGATTGATTTACTGCAATTCTAGGGGGTTATTATAAGAGAAAGATATTTCCACTAATTAACCTAGGGTTAGACGTTATTCGCCTTAAGAGAGGGTTTAATATACGTTAGGGAGTCCTACGGATCAAACTAAGTGAATAAATCGTATGGTTCAGTGTTAGATAACAAGTGAAGTCTAGGTGGATTCTTCCTGAGGGTATCGTCGTGATCAACTGAGTTTTTCTAAAGTTATTTCCCAATTCATTCTTTTTGTCTTTGTGTCTTTAGCTTAGTAGTCGTTAAATTAGATTAAAGTAACTTCACTTTATTTTAGGCTAAATAATAAAAAGAAAGTTAGTATTAGTACTTTTAGTTCCTTTGGGTTCGACAATCCGGTCTTGCCTAAGCTATACTACTGTTCGATAGGTACACTTGCCTTTAATCGTTGTCAGAGTTAGTTTCCAGGTTCGATCATTCTCTTCATAAATTTTAAAACTCTGATTTAAGCGATCACCAGTGCTCTCTGACCACGGCCTAACCCATTACCACCTCTGGCCTGACCACGGCTTTTCGGTGGCTGCTGAACTGCTCTCGATGGTGATGCAGTACTAGTACCCAAAGCTTGAATCTGATTAGGCCTCTGCGGATACTCTCTAATACGGTGCTCCAATGAACCGCACCTCAAGCAAGCCCCAGTTCTTTTCCAACACTTGCCCTGATAGCGTCTACCACAGTCAGAACACAGCAGATGTCTAGTAGCAGCAATAGGAACCCCAACTCTGATCGGCCCATCAACTCTGGCCTTTTTCTTAGGCCTCTAAAATGAACTCCAGGGCTTCGAATCCCTCTTGCTCCTACCTCTTTCTTGGTTCTGTCGCTCAGCGCGCTTCACTTTCTCGGTGATCTTCGTATTATCAACCAGTGCAGCAAAGTCTCGCTCCCTCTGTGGAGCTATCAGCACCCTCAGATTATCACTGAAGCCATCCTTTAAGTGAACACATCGCTCATACTCAGTCGCTACCATACCTCGCGCATAGCGGCTCAGTCTCAAAAATTCGGCCTCATACTCGCCCATCGTTCTATCTCCTTGAGTCTGATTTAGGAACTCTCTCCTACGGGCATCCACATAACTAGCCCCCACATTTTTCCCCTAGAAGAGGGACTTGAAGAACTCCCAGGTCAGTCGTTCAGGCTGAGTGCCCTCCTTAATAGTAAGCCTCCACTGGTAAGCCTCATCACACAGTAGTGACATTGCACCCTTTAGTTTCTGTCCGGGGGTGCAGTCTATATCATCCATTATCCTCTCTGTGGCCTCAATCTAGTACTCAGCCACATTATGGGTGACCCCAGCGACACCCCTGAATATCTCAGCTCCATTAGTCCAGAGTCGTTCCATAATCGACCTTTGGCCTCCAACTCCAGTATTGGGCTCAGTGTCCCTCTCCAGAATTCTTAACATGGCTTGGGATAGTGCGTCATCCCTAGCCATACGATCATGAGACCCAGACCCAGTTTCTATGACAGGTGATATCGGCGTCTCAGTAGTTTCTAAATTCGGCATACCGCCAAGTGAAGAGGACTCAGCTCGAGCCCCTCTACGGCCTCTTATACCCCATCCATGAGTACCTCTTGTGCTCATTATCTAATCGTGTTTTATCTGTATTAACAGTTTTATGTATCAGTTTACAATTTCAGTTATTTATTAGCAAAGTTTTATGCAAATCAGTATTGGTAATTCAGTGTTCGTTTCCGTAAATCGCAGTCTCACTACAGTTTTCAGTATACATTAACTAAAGTGTTTTCAGTACTGTATGCTACCTATAGTAGTCTCAGTATATACTATTCATAGTATTTTCAATTTAACACACATAACAATTTCAGTGAACTTACAGGATCGGCAGTAGGAACTCGGTGTACCACACGTTCAGTAGAAACATTTCAAATCACTTAAAAATCAGTTTTTTTAAATCAAGACTTAAAACCCAAATCCATAGTCGAGTTTTGTAATCTAGCTCTGATACCACTAAATGTAACACCTTAAACTCGGCCTGGACGTCATGGCTGGATCAGGCGATGTCACATGGTAGTGTGTTTGAAAACTGTAACTTTGCTTAAAATAATTCCCGTTTAGAAACTTTTTATTATTACTTATTAATTCTAAAATCGTGTTATTTAATCAGTCGAAAGTTTTTAAAACGTTTATTCAGTGCGGAAGCTTTTAGAATAGTTTGCGTATTTGTGAGTATTTTGTTAAAATGTTTGTTTCTTTTGAAAACCCGAGATATCCTAGTACTAGTAGTTATAAACCATAACCAATAAAAATCCAAAAAAATCCACAAAGGCCATATTTACAATAAAATACCCAAATAAAATTTAAAATCATAAGTACAAAATAGTGTCAAGAGATCGTGTGGCCACCGTTGAGTCCTCTGCCGCATCGATCTACCTAAGTCTGGGGGTTACCTGTACAGATTAGACAGAAGGGGTGAGTTTACGTAAACTCAGTGTGTAATCCCGATAAGGATAAATAGACAATATGCAATTAATCACAGTTTGGGTCTAAGCCCTTTCTCAGTTGCAGTATCAGTTTGGGCCTTAGCCCATTTCAGTACAGAAGAAGTCATGTAGTAGGGCATTAGTCCCTCATAATAACAGTAACAGTAATAGTAACAGATATGCAGTCACAGAATCCTACCCAGCCAGGCTCTACACACCATCTCCATCCAACCCAACACTCCATGTGGGTATATAATCAACTCAACCATCCCTACACTCTAAATAGTACCGTAAGCGGCACTATACAGTAGTTTGCAGTTGAGCTGCCAATAAGTTGGCTCGAAACATTTCAGTACACTTCCTCCGATTAACATCAACCCCCAACCCAATACAATGCAATATACAGTTATGACATGCTATCTCATGGTAACAATACATAAAATATTAGATCAATAGAATCTCATAATGCTCAATAACATGCATATATATATATATATATATATATCAGTCATACAGTCAATTAGCAGTCTAAGTAAGCTTACCGACCCCACAGTAGGTTCACAGTTGACTCGGACGACCTGTGCAACCTTAGCAACAAAGTAGTGAAAATGGACTCACACGCCCATGCTGTCTGCCGTGTGGGCCATACGGCCCAAAATGGCCTTGGACATATGGATCACACGGCCTGACCCAAAAATCCCACACGCCCGTGTGGTTCACTCGTGTGGGCCATACGACCCAATTTGATCTGGCTCGTGTGCCGCACACGGCCCGTCTCGTCGATCACACGCCCGTGTTCCGTGTAATATCCCGGGTTAGGGGCTATTTTGTTGTGACATTGTTTGCATGTTAGGGGCTTGCTGTGTTGTTGTTTGTGAGGTTTCGGGACTTAGTTGTAGGCTAGGAGTAAGCCTGAGTAGGTAGGAAAATTTTAGTTTTAAGCCTTATGGGAGAGAAGCTGAAGGAGCTGGGGCTTATGTATTTTATTTGGTGTTTTTGAGCACAAGAGTTGAGCTAGCAAAGTGGCAGAGCAAGGTGCCACTTGGAGCTTGGATTGGCGTCACTTGCAGGAGTGGGAGGTCTTGTGTTCAAGCTGCGGAGTGGCCACCTTTTTACACTCTTTTTGACGGCATGGAAGGAAGAGGTTGTAGGCAGTTCAAACTCTGCCTTGGACTTAGTCTTCCCATTTGAATGATGGGTGGAGAGTAATTTGTGGAGGAAGACTAGTTCAACAAGTTTGAAGGAGTGGTTGGGAGCTAATGGGGGGTTGTGGCCGAATTTTGGGGTGTGTTTGGAGGTGTTGGCCGAAACTTGGGAAGCTTGTGGGGGAGTGGACGGTTTGGTAAGCATGGGAAATGGGTATGCCGAAAATGCATTGGGCATTTTTGGTGTTTTTCGGTCAATTTGTGAAAGCCAAACTTCTCTTTTTTTGGTCTCTTGTTAGCCGAATGTCAATAGAGCTTCTTCACATTTTCTTTTCTCAAACCGAAAAGTCCAAGCAACCTTGCTGAATTTGTGCTTTGTTTTCTCTCAATTATCTTGGTAGCCGAATGCTCTCTCTCTCTCTCCCTTTCTTTTCATGTAGGTAAGCCGAAACTAGTTTCTCCTCTACTCAAACTTTCTTTTTCTTCTTGAAACCGTGATAGCCGAATTACCCATTTGTCATCCCATTTCTTTTGTGCCGAAACTACAATCATCTTGCTTCTCAAACTTTTATTTTCTTTTCTTAAGCATAATTGCCGAAACTCTACTCCCATTTCACATTGTCTTTTTCCCTCAAATCCGAAAATAGAAGTGTTAAACACCTAGTGCCGATTTCTCCTTTCTATTGCTCACAACTTAGCCGAATATCTCCCTTCTCCTAGTAGTCTCTCTTGGCCGAATATCGGTGAAGGGTGATCTTGTTTGGTTGATCAATCATTGGAGTTAGGTAAGTACTAGGCCGAATGGCCATTTCTTCCCTCTCTTATGCTTCATCGGTTTTGGTTGGGTTAATAGCCGATTTTGGGCATATGTTGAAAGGAGTTGATCTCTTATGTTGGAATCGATTTCATGATAGGGCAACCGGGGATTTCGAAGCAGTCGACTGAGGACTTTACTTGTAGGGGTAAGTGATTGGTAAGTGTGGTAAGGGTTGGTTCTTCTAGTCCATTCCTTAGTTTTCGTTAAGATAAGGCTTCAGAGGACTAACTGTTTGCTTGTTAGGGGTTGGCCGATTTTCAGAGTAACCACTGTTTGGTTCGGGATTTGGTAGGAAACCAAATCATTCATAAGGTGAGAGGTTCAAACGCTAACCCTTTGGGTTACTTGTATTGGCTGAATGGTTCAGTGACTAACCCCTATTTGGCCGATTATAGGAGCAAAGTAATCAAGGGGACTTAGATCAGTTCGTTGGGTTTAAGGCTTTGCGTTTAATCAGGTGTGTAAACTAACACACTTCTGTTTAGTAATGTGATTAATAACCTGTGATGTAATAAGTGAAACAGTGGTGATTGATATGATACCCTATTGGGTATGATCACGGATTCGGGTAAGTCAGTGTTATTATGAGTTTATTGGTGATTTATATGATCTCATGATTATTGATGTATGTGATATGAGTTACGATGTTAGACATAATGGCATGAACACATGATTTACATGATTTGCATTAGTTTGATATGCATGGGTGATATGAGAGGAGGGGGAATATGATATCCGTGTCTTTGGGATACTGTGACTTTGGGTCACCAGAGGTTTGGCACCTCCAGTGGTTTGGTACCACAGATGATCTTTTGTGACTTTGGGTCACCAGAGGTTTGGCACCTCAGCGTCTCGTCCCAGTGGCTTAGTACCACGGTGGGTTGGCCCCGGTTGATTATTCGGGATTGACGCCAGTGATTTGGTATCACACGATGGGTTGGCCCCATCATCGGATTCGTGACTTCGGTCACCAGTGATTTGGTATCACATGTGTCTTTGGGACACCAGAGGTTTGGCACCTCATTGCGACTCGTCCCTGTGGTTAACACCACCGTGGGTTGGCCCCACTTATGAGATACGGGATTGTCGCTAGTGATTTGGTATCACACGATGGGTTGGCCCCATCATTGGATTATTGTGACTTCGGGTCACCAGTGGTTTGGCACCACATTATGGATATCGTGACTTTGGGTCACCATTGGTTTGGCACCACCAGTGGTTTGGTACCACACGGGGTAGAGAAGGTGATATGGATGGTTAGGAACGGGTGCATTGACTGTGTTGCTATGTTATCTTGTGTGTTAGCATGTTGCATTATCGGGAGGAGGATTATGCACTGAGTCATACGACTCACCTTCTCCTTTGACTTTTCAGGTGACTCTTAGACGCGGACATGGAGCCGGGATGGACTCGAGGTGCTCATGCCATGCCTGAATAATGATTTGCTCAGACTTTATAAAAGTTGGTACTTTAGTCTATTTATTACTATTTGGTTTTATTTTGGTTTGTAAATGGCCTTTAAAATTATGCTTTGCTATGTTTTTGCTTAAAGTTGATTTTTAATATGCCTTAACAAATTAATGGGGTTAAAATTTGCTTAAACCTGGAAAGACAACGATTTCAAAACCACAAAGCGATATTTTAAACTATACCATCGGGTATCATACTAATTTTTGGAATAAAGAGAACTCAAATGTATTTCTAACTTAAACTTGATTTTCCTACTAAGCCAAAATGTGTTAGTCACAATCAGAACGACTTTAATTTCTAAATGAAATAAACATGTTTAAACTCCACAACTCATTAAGTTTTCAAAATTTCCCGGTTCTCAAAATGAAATAGGAGTTTTTAAGCAATCATGCCCAAGATTTCAGCAAGTACAAAACTTACCAGCCTGTTTTACCAAACCTTAAAAGAAAACTATGGTTACCAAAAATTCGATTTTTCCTCGTAACATACCAGATCCGGTCGTGGTGTGTTGACCGGGTTTGGGGTGTTACATTCCGTCACACGACCTACCACACGGATGGCCACACATCCGTGTCGCGTCAACAGTCCCATTTTTTTGGCTTTTCATTGATTTTCATTTTTACTGTTGTGGTTACACACACCTACTTTAATCTTGACGTCTAGAACTCCCGAGCACTCACGGTACCTAAAATCGGTAATATACAATTGATTAATCGATTAAACCATCGAATTCCTCTAAATCCTGAAGCACGGTAATCATTTTTTGAGTGATAAGCCATTACCTTATATTGAATAGCAGGAATTCCCCGTCTTTAGAACGTTGATAAGCGATCAATAGCCTTCCGATAAACCCCTAACTACCAAAATAATCCATATAAACACTTGTCCACATCCTAGTTAAAAGTTTAAATAAAACTCAACTTATTGAAAGAGCAGAGAGGATGATGCGCAGGAAGAAAGTAAAAGATAAAAAGGACCGTAAAAGGGGAAGAAGCAAGGCAAAGGTTTGGCTAGGGAAAGAATAGGAGAAATGTCAAGAGACTTCCAGCAAGAATGAGAGAAACCAAAAATTGAGAAGAAAACCAAATACACCTTATTTCACTTACCATACAGACGGAAACGAAGGTTGCCACAAAAGAACGATTGAAGTAAAGAAAAGCAAAAAGAAACGTCAATGGTAGGTGAAGAGAAGCAGAATTCAGCAACAAGGGAAAGAATTTAGGAATGAAAATGGGAAAGATGGGGTAGAGAATTCGTCAGAAAGATGAGAGAAAACTGACTCTTTTTTTTTCGAAAAGAAGAGAAAATGATTAGATTTTGGATATTCTCCCTCATAATCCCCTAATTTTCTCCCACTTATCCCTAAATTCACTCCCACACTTCCCCACACCCCTCAAACACTCCAAAATCGTCTGCTACTTCCCCACACACCTCAAACACTCAGCATTTTACCACACTTCAAACTCTTACACGGTAAGTACAAAAAAAAAAAACAACAACTCCCTTACATGCACAGGGATTCAAACTCAAGTCCACCAACATATTGACACTCCACTTAACCACCAGACTAGCAGACCCATTCTGACATGTTTTTACAATTAAATAAAAGTCTACTGTCCAAAGATAGGGCTTAATTCACATAAAAACAAAAATTTTGCCTAAGTCAAGGCTTGAACCCAGGACTTCTCAGACACTCCCAAAACACTTAACCACTGAGGTAGATACACAGTTATGTTAATTAATACAAAATCATAAATAGGTATTTTTAGGGCGTTACACTTCTGGTTCTTTAATGAATGTCCATATGAATTCTTAATTAATTTTAGCATCATATATGAGCTAGGATGGTCTAACTGGTTATGCCAAGTAGTAAATGCATTTGTATTAGTAAACTTCTGTCTTACTTTAACATGCGTTTCAATTGTACTAAATTGTAACAAATTGATAATTTCATTATCATTCATTTTACTTTGTATCCACATATAAGTGCTATTATGACATTTACTATTGGAAATGTCTAAATCAATGTGAAGTCTATAATGCCATAAGTCAATAAATATAGTTTTCAAACAATTATATGCTATATTCGCTTCGGAGAATATGCCAAAATCTTCAAATGTAAGGCATTTGGTCTAGTTGTATGATTCTCGCTTAGAGTGCGAAAGGTCTTAAGTTTGATTCAAAATATAAATAACCAAATTCTCTTTTGATTCATATGAAATATAATATTGTCCTCATTCACAATCTCAATATGAGATCCATTATGAATATATTTTAGACCAATGGATTAACCATCACAAGGTATTAATATAGTAGCTCTTCTGGAGCTTTTGACTAATTTTTTATTATCAAATATTAGAATAATATTTGTTTGTTTTAGCACCAAATAAGATAAATATTTTTTATCTGTAATGATAGAATCCATTACTACATTCTCATATCATTTCTCGGAGAATATTAACAAAAATAAACTATTTGGGCATACGCCACATATGTGGCCAATAATCTTTCATATCATATTAATAACATAGGTTACCTTTATCCTTTGAAGAGTTACCTTGAGAAATCTAATTGTTCTCTTATTTATTACTATGTTCCCACTTTTAGTGGTTCATAATTATATTGCATGGGAAAGGATTTGAGCTTGAGACCTCATTTTAATTTCCATACTTTCACACTTATTAATTAACTAGTGGGCTATTTCCTTATTCTTTTTCTAATGGTTAGAAGTATCACTATTATAACCACATTGATAATTATTATTAGTACATCCCCAACCATATCCTCAATTACAACAACAATCATGATCTGTATATTTTTTATTTTTCATAATTGTTATGTACTGCTACATTCACTTCAGGGAATGAAGCAAAACTAGTGGGAAGAATTTCATAATTTTTCATTAGTAACTTATTATCTTGCTTAGCCACTAGAAGGTATGAGATCACTTGAAAATACTTTTAAAGTCATTTTCACAATATTGCTACTGCAAGAGCACATTAGATATTTCAATCATATAGTGTACTGTATTCTTTCAGGGAATATATATAATACAAACACATGAGTATCTCATGTTATTTCTATATATGGTTTTAATGTAAAACATATGAAGGTTTTATTCAACATATATCTTCTTGATTTGAAAAAAAAAATATTTTACAAAATTTTGCATCACAAGGAGGTAAAATATTAGCTCTTATAGAGCTTTTTACAGTTTGATGCAATATTAGCTCTTCAGGAGCATATAATCATTTTATTATATAACCTTAATGAATGCTTAATTTATTTTAAATAATATACAGTTTTGCAATTATTTTTAACATGAATGATAAAAAAAACCCTGATCTTTTAAAATTTTATTTATTCATATAAAAATAAAATGAATAGGTATAAATCAAACATATATTAAACATAACAAAAAATAAATTCATGTTACTAATAAATCATTGTGGTTAGATAATATATATTTTCTTTCATATGTCATAACACAACAAAATACAAAATATTATAATATCAAATTAAAATAACTTTACAGGTATAAAGGTTTAAACATAAACATTTTCTAACCTCCACCTCTTATGACATAATTTCATTTCAAACTTTACAATGATGTGGAATTATCATAGAAAGGGTGTGTAACACCCCTAACCCGAATCCATTGTCGGAACAGGGTTACAAAGTGTTACCAGAGTTTACGGGTCAAATAACAGACATTCTACAAGCATTTAATATTCCAATCCAATTTTAATAAAATTTAACCATATAGTCCCTTACATGAGCCCTCGAGGCCCAAATCATGCATTACGGTCAAATCGGGACTAAACCAGGTATTCAGAGAATTTATCGTGAAATTTCAATATTTTTCCTAGATGTAGGGCACACATGCCCGTATGGTCAAGGGACACGCCCGTGTGGCCATAGGACACGCTAGTGCAACAGGCCATGCCCGACCCCATGTAACTCTCTGACTTGTGCCACACAGCCTGCCACACGCTTGTGTGCTAGGCCGTATGGTAAATTCAATTTTTCACAATTTAGGTGCAAGTTTCACACGACCAAGACACACGCCTGTGTTCTAGGCCGTGTATCACACACGGCTGAGACACACGCCCGTATCTCTGCCCGTGTGCCCAATTCTGAGCATCATGTTTCTCAAATTTTAATATGCAGGGGACACACGGCCAGACCACATGCCCATATGCTAGGCCGTGTGTGACACACGGCTGAGACACACGCCCGTGTCTCTACCCGTGTAGACAAAAATAGGCTATTTTCCAAGCCACATTTCTCACCCATCTAGTCATATACATACACCAACACTTAAAAACATTCACAAGTCATTTCAAGATAATTAATTTAAGTAAAAATCAAGTCTCATGCATGACATAATATCACATACAACTAATGTACTCTTCGGTACCTCAGATGACAATTTATTATCATGTTAATTTATCATTCATACTTACATATTTATCAAAAGCATATATGTATGATCACATTCATTCCTTAAACATAATAAATTCACTTATTTTTGTATCAAAACATGTTCATCACAAGCCATTCCAATGGCTAGTTATAACCAAATCATTTACATGCCAATATGGCCAATTAACCTATACATGCCATTATAGCCGTAATTAATTTACCATATGTATCGAAATGGGTCAATAGATAGTGTGAATGATCTTCGCCAAGCTTCCAATCCAACGAGCTCCCAATTTACTATTAAACAGGGAAATAAAGTAGAGTAAGCATATAATGCTTAGTAAGTTCGTATAACATAGTACTTAACTTACTGTTTATTCTATTTCAAGATAAACATGTAAGGTACATTCAATTAATTTGATCTCAAGCCCTACACATATCCTCATTGCCCTTGTTGGTCATACATTCGACAATAACAACAAGAAACATATACGGGCACAACAACAATCAGATTTCCATATATATATATATATATATATATATACATTTCATATCATGTATTCATATAACATGTATTAATCATATATTAGTATTACAAGTACATATTCATAGTGATTTATCTCGAGTTCAGATTTTTTCATGTCGGAACTTTACCCATTAAATCATCCTAAATATCAATGTCAGACGAGTAGTACACGCAAGGTGTACAAATTTATAATCATGGATGAACTTATTCATCAAATAAATTTCATGTACATATATCATCATCTCATAATTCCATATATCATGTGTCATCATTTTCATGTATTTCTGGTAGATACGTGTAATAACTCATTTCTTATTCATATCTTCTCATATCAGGATTTTCTACCGTTGAATTTATTTGAAATATCGATGGATACTCAAGTAGTACACTCGAGGTGTACAAATCAGGATCTGCCAACTAATATTCAGGGGTACCCATTAGGGTACATAACCAGAGAGCACACTCTCGAGCCACATATCAGGATGCTCAGATGAGCCATGTAGCAGGAAGCTTACCCGGGCTAAATCAGGAAACTCATAAGAGTTTAAAACTGGAAGTTCACAAAGAAATTTTAATCATGAAGCTCACGAAGAGCCTATCAAGAATGCTCACAAAGAGCCATGTAATGGGAGCTCCATATAGCCATATATCAAGAAGTTCATGCGAGCCATATTAGGATGCTCACAAAGAGTTGCGTTTGTGTCCGCAACATATGCCAGATCACAATCGATCGCATAACAAGACGCCCATATGGAGCCGCGTTTGTGTTCGCAACATATGCAGAATCACAACCGAACAATAAACAGGACACACAAAAAAAGCTACGGTAATGTGCAGCACATGCAGAGTCACTACCGATCAAGATGCTCGTAGGAACTATATAACAGAATGCTCGAGAGGGTTTTTATCAGGATTGCTCATCCGAGCTAAATCCCGTTCGCAACATATGCTGGACTATATTCATTACAGGAAATCACGTATCCATCGACTTTCAATTATTCAAACGGGATTTTACATTTTTTCTCAAGCATTATTAGGCATGTGATTATTTCTTACATTTATAATATTCATATAATTCAAATTTTCAAGTATAAAAGTAACATTTTTATCATTTATCATTTATCGAGCAATATCATTTATTGCAGGCATTATCGTTTACTGGGCTTTGTCGGATATGTTTCCAATGTCATATATACATATATTATTTATACAATACACATACACCAAATTTAATTCAAGCATATAAATATACAAAATATAGTTACACGAACTTACCTCGATAAATGTTCGTGTACGTAAAATATACTAATCCGACATTTTTCTCTTTTCCTCGTTCTAACTCTGAATTTGGTCTATCCGAATCTATACGAGCAAATTTAACACCAGTTTAATACAATTTAAACTCAATTTAGTCCAATTCACATCTTACGCAAAATTACCATTTTGGCCCTAAACTTTTAATTAATGACGATTTTGTCCTTAGGCTCGGAAAATAAAATTCATGCAATTTAATCCTTGTTCCAAGCCTAGCTGATTTTTACATGTAACATTTACAGCTCATGTATTTCATAAAATTTAGAAATTTTCCATGAATTTTACAACTTTTCAATTTAGTCCCTAAATCATGTTTTCATAAAAATTCACTTTGTAAAAGTTGTTTATCTATCAACAACCTTTCATATTCTACCATAAATTTCAAAATTTAAGCATATTCATCCATGGAAAAATTTTCATACTTTGATAACTTTACAAATTAACCCCCAAAATAGATAGATTTAGTTATCAAGATCTCGAAAATATAAAAATTACTAAAAACATGACAATATTACTTACCCAATTAAGCCAAGAAAGCTCGCTTTCTCTTTCCTAGGGTTTCCATGAATTTTGGGGAAGAAGATGACATAAAATGATGATATTTTTTTATTTAATTAATTTATCACCTTTTATTTTTCATCTTTCCAATTTCATCCTTTTCATTATTTTATTTTCCATGGATGAATCATCATCCTTATCAACTAAGCATTTTTAATGGTCTAATCACCATATAAGAACCTCAAATTTAAATTTCTATAGCTATTTAATCCCTTTAGCTATTAGAACTCAACTTTTGAACTTTGTGCAATTTGGTCCTTTATCAAATTAAACATGTAATCGATAAAATTTCGTTATGAAATTTTCACACAATATTATTATCATATTGTAGATCAAAAAATAGTATTAAAATAATTTTTCTTTTCAGACTCAGATCTGTGGTCCCAAAACCACTGTTCCGACTTTATCGAAAATAGGTTGTTACAGGGTGAATATCCCAAAATTTATAACAAGTATTTTTACTCAAATTCTGCAATAATCATATATCTTAATCAAAATCAAAATTAAAGCAATCAATTTTATTAAAAATGAAAAAAAATATTTATCTCCACATAAAAATCTCAATAACTAAACGCGTGAAGGGTTTTATAAATTCATAGAGATACAGATAGTGAATTATACAAATTGAACTTTTTAATAGAAATCAAATCAAATTTTAAAAGAATTTGATTAGATTGACTTACGTTACCATGGATGAGAAGTAGTGATTATAAACATCCTTTATACTGAAGAGAAAGAGATCATCCCCAAGCAAATACGAAAATGCAAACTTTGAGAGTGCATCTTATTTATCGATTTCATATAGCTAGTGGTGTCAAATCTTTCACCATCCTTAAGAAAAAAAAATGTAAAATAAGTTAATCAAAACAATGATAACGTATAATGAAATAAGAATGAAAAATAATAATCATATATGAAACGTTAAATAAAAGAAACTTCCTGCAAAAACTGTGCATCTTGCCATTAAAGATATTAGAAATCATGGAGGATAAATGTAATTGTTGATAAAAGGAACTATCACTTTGAGCAAGATCGTGCTGATAACGTGTTATAAAATAAATATACAGAGAGAATAAAGAACAAAGAATATGGGAGAGCAAAAGAGAGAGCATATTTTATTGATCAATCAGAATATCTACAAAGCTTCTCCAAAGTCTCTATTTATTAGCATAAGAAGTATAAATGAAGTAGAGATCTTCTTCTAATCACTATTAGAATTTAAAGTACATCAAAATTTATCTTGACCTTGATGCACATCCACTTAATAAAATATTCATAACAATTATTCAAATCTTTTTCATTGGAAGTTTGCATGTTATTTAAATTTTTAAACATTTATATATATATATATATAATATATATATATATATATAAACTTTTAAAGACGTAAGCAAATTAGGTTCTAAAAGATATGAGCAATATAAATAATTTTACTAATTGTATAATTTAAAAATAAGGTAAAAGTACATGATAAATCTCTTTATTATAGTTGTAACGATTTGGTTTTTAATGATGTCAGGAAATGCAGTCTTGGAATCCTATTTCCGTAAATCAATTATTGTAAATATTAAATATTAATATTTAAGATGCTAGTATAGAAATATATTGAAGTTTGGTCTAGTAAATTTGTTTAATTGATAGTTAATTAAGGTACAGAATAACTATCCTAATGTCATTTTATATTGGAAAATGTGATTTTGGGACCTCCTTTCCATAAACTGAGCCCAAAAATATTTAATAGAAATTTTTAAAGAGTTAATGTATAGATGAATTGAATTTTTTATAATCAATTTAGCCGAATTAGAGTTTAATTGATTTACAGAGGTTAAATCATAAAAGTTTTAAACATTAATTGCTATAGATTTTTAAATTACTAATGGACTAAAATAACAATTAAACCAAGGCTTAAATTGGCAATTAAGCCATTTTATATTGTGAGTGGACTGTTTGGTAACGGTTTGTTAAAAATATGTCAAAAAATTATAATTATAATATTATAAATAGAGGTGAGCATGGGCCGGGTTCGGGCCGGGCTCAACTAAAAATTCAAGCCTGTTTGGGGAAACCATTTCAAGCTTTTAACAATAGACCCTTGGATAGTAAGCTTAGATTATTCCTTTTCTTATGTTTTTGGCATCATAAAAGCTTGATTTAGTTGACTCTTATTTTATTTTTTAAAACTGGTAAAGTTTCAAAATGTTTCCATTAATGAATGCTTGAAGTTCTTAGTGTTAAATGCTTAAATTTTAAGCTTAAATATGAAAAAGACTAATTTGTAAAGTGAAAATTGATAGTTTTGAATATAGGACTAAAGTGTAAATATTTCAAAATTGATGTTCAATTTTTGCAATTATGGATAGTAGTGAGCAATAGAAGGATGAATTTGAGATGGGTTCCGAAATCGAAGCTCAAATTTGAAAGTTATAGCAATTTCTGTTTTAAGGACTAAATTGAATAAAAAAATTAGGGGCATTTGGATAATGAAATTGAACTGATACATGCACATAATAGGTTGATATAAGATGTGTGAAATTGATAAATTGAATTGAATAGTTGTATAGATCAGAAATCAGACTAAATCAAAAATAATTAGGGAAAAGAAAAAAATGTTGAATAGTCCTTAAATTTCCAACTTATTTGCTGATTTAAACAGGTATGTTCATATGGTATGATTATATTTAAATTATTGTATACTTGAATTATGAACTTGTGTATGTTTAATAGTAATTTGAATTGTTTACAATTTGGTACAAAAATGTGAGATATGGAGTAAATTGTAAAGAAATTATAAATTGACTCATAAATTGAATATGATGAATTTAAATTTTATATATTTAATGAATTTATATTTGATTATGATTGATCGAATCGTATTGGTATGAATTTGGTTGACTATTGAGATAGAGGATTAAATTGAATAATTTGTAAAATATGTATGACCTTGTAATTGAATATGATTTGGATAGAATTTGCGATTATATCATTATCGAACTATTCGTAGCTAAAAAAAGACATATGATCATCGAAAGGGAAAAGGAAATGTGAGAGTCGACGACGAGTGATGTGAGTTTTAGGTTTGTATTTCGATGACTTGAAACTAATTTTAGTTACTACATATACATGATATATTGCATTATATAGTATTAAGGTAAACTATTAACAGTTATTAAGTTGAAAATGCTAAGGTTAGAAGTGAATATCAAGACAATGACTAAATTGAATAGAATAGAAAGCTATATGATTTAACTGATACATGAAATTGATGTGAAATCAAGTTGAAATATGTTATGTTACGTGATGAATTGGTGAATTATCATTGAAATAAGAATGATGGGATATAGATTGAAGTATGTGATGAAATTAGAAATTGGTTACTCTATTAAATGTACAAGCATTAAATGTATAAAATTATTAAATATTAGAATAATATAATATAAATATTTTTAAAAAAATTAAAAAATAATATTGACGAACTAAAATAGGCTTGACTAAATTGAATTTCAAGACAATGACTAAATTGAATAGAACAGAAAGCTATATGATTTAACTGATACATGAAATTGATGTGAAATCAAGTTGAAATATGTTATGTTACATGATGAATTGGTGAATTATTATGAAATAAGAATGATGGGATATATTGAAGTCTGTGATGAAATTAGAAATTGGTTACTCTATTAAATGTACAAGCATTAAATGTATAAAATTATTAAATATTAGAATAATATAATATAAATATTTTAAAAAATTAAAAAAATAATATGGACAATCCTAAAATAGGCTTGAGTTAGTTTTTTGCAAATATGGACGAGTTTGGGCAAAATTTTAAGCCCATATTTTAGGGCGAGCCGGGCTTGGACAAATGTAAAAGATGTTAATATCATGCTTAGGTCCAACCCGGCCCGGCCCATGAACACGTCTACTTATAGCTAATAAAGAGGATTAAAATAATTATATTATGATTATCGAAGTGTCTGAACTTAATGAGTAATGTATAAAATGAAGGGAGAGATCTAGTTACACAGTGTAAAAATTAAAATAGTTTATCTATTTTTTAATTATTTATATGGTTAATATTTTCAAAATCTAATGGTTGAATTTATCAATATAATTGTACTTTTCATGCATGTAAATTTTTAAATAGATCCGATATCTCTATCGTATCGATCTAAAAGACTTTATATATTAATATATATTCAATGGTTGAATTTTTGTACATAAAAAAATGGTTAAAATTTTTAAATTTACATTAAATTTGACATAGATGACTTACATGAATAGACCATGAAATATAAATATTAGATCGTTAAAATATTAATCATTTAAATAATTACAGAAGTGTATAAAATTGCTTTAGCTTTTAAGCTATGTAAATGAATCCCTCCTTGTAAAATAAATAATAATCAAAGCATAATTTTTTATTCAAATAATTAAAAAAAAACAAAGAATAAAATATTGTAACACCCCAAACCCAGCCTAGAAGTTAGGCCAGAGTCCGGCGTGTCACATTGAATTGTTTTTGAGAAAACATTGTTTTCATTGAAAACCCTTCTTAAAGAATTTTGATTAAAAACCCAAATTATAGTTGTCTTCCAAAACGATATGTATTTGAAAATCTGTCTTTTTCGATTATAAGTTAACAAGTATTAAAAATAAAACTTTTTATCAGCGGAAGCTTAATTTTGAATAAAAACCGTTGTTTCCAAAAAAACTTGATATAAATTCAATAGAAAGTAAAGCAATCAATGTAACGATAAGCAGAGGGAGGCCTTATTACAATCCGAACTTAAAATAATCAAAATACTTAAAACCATAAAGAAAATCAGGAAAAACGAAAATGTCTTGCTAGTTGGCCACCTCTGAGTCCCTCCATCCGTCGAACCACTTACTGAGGATCACCTGAGAAAATAAAAGAGGGAGTGAGTTTTCGAAAACTTAGTGTGTACGACCCTCTTCAAACAAATAGCATACATATCATATTATTAACATAATAATATCATACATGAAATGCAGTGCAAACCCTCCCCAAATAATTCATCCGGTACACATCATCTCCGTCTTGCCGAAACACGTCTGTGGGGATTTCTAAATCGACCCACCCATCCGATACACATCAAGGGTAGCCCGGTTGCGGTACTACCTAACGTTGCAGCAAATCTGCTAATCATATAATGGGCTTAAAAAGCCATCGGTAGATCTACAGTTGTCAAGCAACCATGCGATCCTCATATACTTCCTCTGTTCCATAATTCCCACCCATATGCATCCTAAACAGAATATCATATGAATGCAGCAAATGTACATGTAACATCCGTAAATCTTACAATCAACACATAGGGGTATTTTAATCATTTCACAAATAAAGGGTATTTCGGTAATTATGCAATTTAGGGGTATTTCTGTAATCCTACCCTACAGGGGTATTTCAGTAATTCCTAACAGTATGAATCTTAATTATGAACCTTGGTCCGTCAACAAGTCCTCGCGGCTAAAGTGAACAGACACTACGCACCAGGTAGGATTCCAGAGAAGAGGAGGTGGGTCACTAGGACCACTTAAGTACCAAGTTCTCCCTAGATCCAATCCTAGACATGCATATGTCCATTGCCACACTCTACCCTAGCGACTTGTCCACAGACATGTTTGATTATTGAATTAAGTTTTTATGCTGTTTAAGAATTCATCAGAACTAAGCCTAGAGTCCATTAAAACCCTAGTATGCATTTCTAAAATCCCATAAGGCCCACTAAGCCTAATCATGTCTATATAGCCCATTAAGCCCAATCATGTATATGTAGCCCATTAGGCCTGAACCTTAACCTTAACCTTAACCTTACCGTATGCCACCAGTCCTAATAGCCCTTCCTTAGCTACTACTCACGAATATCCCTTAGATCTACATCAATCTTAATCCTTAAAGACAAAATAATAGGTGACTTGTATCCACTAAAGTCACCCTTTCCCTTACTATAGACTATTCGGCCAACTTATCCCAAAATCAAGAACACTTACCAAAAAGCCGAAACGTATGGATAGCTTTTCGGTAGAGACTTGTAGATCCAAGCTTGATTCCGATTTTTCCAAGATCCGATCCACCAAAAATCAAAGGAATGATGACAGCACGACAGAGATTTGGTCACTAGAGTACTCGGCACAAGGTTTGGGGCGATGAAAAAATCAGCTCCAAGAGCTAAGGTTTTCGGCTTTTGCAGTCACGAATATTTGGTCCCCAACAATTGAGATGAGGGTAGGACGGCACAAGCAATGGAGAAAGACGAGAATGATATTCGATTTAAGGTTTTAGGAGAGAAGAAAAGAAAACACATAAGGAAGAGGCGAGGTTTAGAACAGAAAAAAGTGAAGGAGAATTCGACAGAGCACTATAGTTGCCGAAATAGCACAAAGGGAATTCCAATTGCCGAAATAGCACAGAGGGAATTCGGTACCCCTTATTTATACACAAAACCGAAACTCTGCCTACCCCCCCAAAGTCCCAATCGGCTCCAATTCTTTGTCATCTCATCTCCTCGTTTTTCTCCCTGATAACTTCCCAATCCTTTTCCTAAATTTTCTCTTCTGATCACTCTCCTTAGAGTCCATCATCACACCACTTCCAACCTTCTAGAAGGCCAAAATTAAACTCCTAAAAAAAAATACTAAGCTAGGATTCGAACCTAGAATCTCCTTACTAGCCCATAATGCCACCTTCCTATACCCTAAGTGGCGTCACTTAGCCACTCCACCACAAGGCTCTTTGATGCCATTTTTCCCTATTTTTATTTAAAAGCCCAACTACTCATCACCTTAGTTCTTTTAATAATTAATTAAAAATTCTTTCTCCTCAAAGTTCGAACCTAGAACCTCTCCAACACCCCTAAACACTCCAAGTTTATTAAACCCTTAAAGCCAACATGTCATTTGTCATTTTCTTGCTTAAAAAAAAATTATGAGACCCAAAGCCCAAAACCCAATTCATCTAGGCCCAAAATTCGGGGCGTTACAAATATGATATAAAAAAACATAAACATAATATAAGGAAATGAATATATAAAATTTTAGTGATGATTTTTAGAATTATTATGATTTTTAGTATGTAGAACATTAATACTTAATTTTTAAATTTACATGATGATTAATTTGGCCTCCAATTTTATAAAAGAAAATTATTTTATCCTTCCATTTATTTTTTTTAATTTTTTTAGTTTTAAATTTGTATTGTTTGTCAATTATCTTAAAAAAGGAAAATATCACATCTATTAACTTTGTTGGAGTGACATCCAAATGACAGTCAACATGTATGTTATGTAATAATTGATTATATTTTTAAAATTAAAAATATTTTTATAAATTTTACATTTTTAATTATTTTAAAAAATTTAAAATAATTTTTATATATTTTTAATTTTTTAAAAACTTTTTTTCAAATAATTTGATAAATAATACAAATTTAATTAATAAAAAAACGAAAAACTAACATGAAAGTTCCCTTAAAAACTAAAATGAAAGCTAAAATAAATATTTTGTAAAATTAAAGTATGAAATAATTCATTATCCCTTTCAATTTTTTTAGAAAACTAATTTTGAGTTCTCCTTATCATTTTGGTATTAAATTGAACCTTAAACCTAGGAAGTAATTTTTTTTTTTTTTTTAAGAAATGAAACAATCAGGACCTAGGCAATGAAGTAAGGCCTTTTTACTAAACTAACCCAAAAAAATTAATTAATTGTCAAAATAACCCACCTTTTTAATTAAATACCAAAATGACCTAAAAGCTACAGTAAATTTAGGTGGAGCCAAATTAAATGGCTCCACCAAGTTGCCACGTCAGTATAGGGAATTAAAAAATAATTTTTTGGTGGAGCCATTTTGAATGGCTCCACCTGTATAAAATACAAGGGAAATACTATAAAATCTAAAAAATTGGGGGCCTTTAAAATAATTTTCCAATTTTTGGTGGAGCCATTTGAAATGGCGCCACCACCTTTACAGCATTTTTTTTTTTAATTTTGTCTTTTTTTTACTTTTTCATGTATTTAAAAAATTAAAGGCCTAAAAAGCAATTTTCCCTTTTTTGGTGGTGCCATTTGAAATGGCGCCACCACCCTCCTGAATTTTTTTTTACTTTTATATTAATTTCTTATTTTATTTTATTTATTTATTTATATATTAATTTTAAAAAATTTGTAATGTGTATTTAAAATGTTTTATAATATTTTTAAAAATTTTAAATAGCATTTTAAATAAATTTTTTAACTTTAGATATATTTTAGTAATTATTTTAAATATTATATTTTTTACTTTTTTCAAGTTTTTGAAAAGTTTGGGGACTTAAAGTAATTTTTCCTTTTTTGGTGGTGCCATTTGAAATGGCGCCACCACCCTCTTACCCCTTTTTCTTTTTTTTACTTTTTTATTATTTTATTATTTTATTTTATTTATTTAATTTATATTATTAAATTTAAAAAGTTTGTAATGTGTATTTAAAACGTTTTATAATATATTTTTAAATATTTTAAATATTATTTTCAATAAATTTTTTAACTTTAGATATATTTTTGTAATTATTTTAAATATTATTTTTTACTTTTTTCAAGTTTTTGAAAAGTTTGGGGGACTTAAAAGCAATTTTCCTTTTTTTGGTGGTGCCATTTGCAATGGCGCCACCCCTACTGACCCTTTTTCTTTTTTTTTTTTTACTTTTTTATTATTTTATTATTTTATTTAGTTATTTTATATTTTAAAAATTTTTAGTATTTTAAATAAATTTTTTAACTTTAAATATATTTTAGTAATTATTTTAAATATTATATTTTTTACTTTTTTCAAGTTTTTGAAAAGTTTGGGGGACTTAAAAGCAATTTTTCCTTTTTTTGGTGGTGCCATTTGCAATGGCGCCACCCCTACTGACCCCTTTTTCTTTTTTTTTTTTACTTTTTATTATTTTATTATTTTATTTTATTTAGTTATTTATATTCTTAATTTTAAAGTATTTGTAATGTGTATTTAAAATGTTTTATAATATATTTTTAAAAATTTTAAATAGTATTTTAAATAAATTTTTTAACTTTAGATATATTTTAGTAATTATTTTAAATATTATATTTTTTACTTTTTTTTAAAGTTTTTGAAAAGTTTAGGGGACTTAAAAGCAATTTTTCCTTTTTTTGGTGGTGCCATTTGCAATGGCGCCACCCCTACTGACCCCTTTTTCTTTTTTTTTTTTTACTTTTTTATTATTTTATTTTATTAGTTATTTTATATTCTTAATTTTAAAATATTTGTAATGTGTATTTAAAATGTTTTATAATATATTTTTAAAAATTTTAAATAGTATTTTAAATAAATTTTTTAACTTTAGATATATTTTAGTATTATTTTAAATATTATATTTTTTACTTTTTTCAAGTTTTTGAAAAGTTTGGGGGACTTAAAAGCAATTTTTCCTTTTTTGGTGGTGCCATTTGAAATGGCGCCACCACCCTCTTACCCCTTTTTCTTTTTTTTGCTTTTTATTATTTTATTTTTATTGTTTTAATTTAGTTATTTATTTTATTTTATTTTATTTTATTAATTTTAAAAAATTTGTAATGTATATTTAAAATGTTGTATAATATATTATTTAAAATTTTAAATAATTTTTTAACTTTAGATATATATATTTGAAATTATTTCTTTATAATTTTAAATTTATTGTTCAAATTGCTTTTGAAATTATTAGTTTTATAATAATTAAAATTTATGTTTAATCTTATACTAAATTTACATAGAATTTTTTAAATTAAAATTTTTAATTTTTTCTTAATTTATTTGAAGTTTTATATATTTTCTTATTTTAGTTGTTTATTTAACTTGGTAAAATTACTATAGGGCCCCTTATAATCTCAAAAATCACAGTTTTTGGTGGAGCCATTCTTTATGGCTCCACCTCTTGGTTCTCTTCTATATATAGAGTGGTGTAACCGATGTGCTAAGTAAGGAAGTTAAAAATATCTATTAAAAATGAGTAATGAGGTGTTTTTGGTGTATGTTGTTTTTGATGGTGAAATTATAGAAGGTGATATTGGCTGTGTATTTCAAGGTGGGCAAAAAGTAGGTTTGCGATTCAAAAAAAATGTGAAGCTAGTAGAAATGAAAAGGAAGATCAGTGCGAAAATAGCTATCCGTTGTGGAAGGCCAATGTCCAAATTATTTTACAAGTTCCCAATCAGCTGCATAATATAGGCTCGAGCAGCATACATCACCTCCTGCTCAGTGGCAGTGCTCGATAACCGCTTAAAATTTGCTCTTAACCATGACAATCTCAAGCATGTGAAATTTTCTTTCTCATCAGTAGGGAACCGTCCAAGCAGTCTGTGGCATACTACTGAAGGTTCTAACACTTTGCTTCGACCCGAGACCACATCACCGTCAATTTTTAACCCAAGTTGCATAGCGACGTCTTCTAATGTGATAGTGCACTCCCCACACGGCATAATGAAGGTGTGGGTCTCCGTACACCACCGCTCAACTAAGGCGGATATTAAGTTTGCCCTCAGGTCAAACCTCCGGATCAATGCGACGTCCCCAAATCCCGCCATCTGTAAGTATGGCATGATCCGCTCGTCCGGATCATACTTGGGAAAATGAAACCGCGACCTCAAAACCCGATAACCATCCTGTATGGTAATTTTTTTTTTTTAAATTTGATAAATCAATTATCTATATAATTTAAACATAAAAAAATATATTGAAGAGTAAAATTGAAAGGTTGAAAAAACAAAAACATCATACTTATACTATACCAACATAGCCATTCTAAATATTTTTTTATTTCACTTAAATTAAATAAGTAATAATATATTAATAATAGAAACATAAGAAAGACCCTCAACATCATGACCACCATTTCGAATCTTAAGTTAACTTTCAATAGGATATTTATTTAGTTCTAAAGGTTTAAGTTGTGGAATTTAACAACATTTTTTTCGGATATTTATGCTCTTTGTACTTAGATTGTTATTTGGATTATTATAAAGTTAAGTGTCTTGAGGTTTTTTTTTTTCTTATTCAAGGTTAAAATTTAAGAGGAATTATAAATAATTTTAGATATTGAATATACTAACATTATAACCTTACTACATCGTGATTTTTAAAATTTTTATTTCATTATGTTAAAATTTTAATTTTAAAATAAATTTTATTAAATTAATATTATTTTACTATAAATAATTAAACATATTATAATTATTTCAGAGTTGTGAAGTTGCGCACTCCTTTTTCCTTTTAAAATTTTAAAGCAGTTAAAAAGGAATAATAACAACTAAATAGAGATTAATATCATGCAATAAAATAGTTAAAAATGAATAATAACACCTAAATAGAGATTAATATCATGCAAGAAAATAGTTAAAAATGAATAATAACAACTAATTAGAGATTAATATCATGTAAGAAAATAGTTAAAAATGAATAATAACAAGTAAATAGAGATAAATATTTTAAAGCAGTCAAAATACGTTCAACAGAGTAGCGATTAGCAAGAAAAAATAAGTAACTAAAACGATTTTTTATTTCAATTATAAATAATTTTACTGTTTCGTCGATCATCGATGATGTGTGATCCGTATTTGCTCCAGAAGACATTTTAATATCTGTACAACAAAAAAAAACATAAATACAACAATTATTTTTAATATAACATTAACTATAAAAAATACAAATAAA
The DNA here is from genome assembly GCA_005393395.2 of Gossypium australe. NCBI lineage: Eukaryota > Viridiplantae > Streptophyta > Magnoliopsida > Malvales > Malvaceae > Gossypium > Gossypium australe. Next base: position 101,716,129 of record CM016624.1, read on the forward strand.
ACAATAAAATACATAACTTTAATTTCTCTCAATTAGCAATTTCAATCGGTGGGGGACCAAGCCCCACCCTATATATAATACAAAATTTTCATTACTTATTTTTTTGTTTATTAATAGTCACATCACTGACATGATGTGACTAGTTATAATATATATATTTATTTTTTAATTCATTTTTTAAATAAAATAAGAATAAAATTAAAATTTTTAATTTAAACAATTCTATGTAAAATTAATAATATTTAAAATAATTACAAAAATATATCTAAAGTTAAAAAAATTTATTGAAAATAATATTTAAAATTTTTAAAATATATTATAAAACGTTTTAAATACACATTACAAATTTTTTAAATTTAATAATATAAATTAAATAAATAAAATAAAATAATAAAATAATAAAAAAGTAAAAAAAGAAAAAGGGGTAAGAGGGTGGTGGCAACATTTCAAATTGCACCACCAAAAAAAGGAAAAATTGCTTTTAAGTCCCCCAAACTTTTCAAAACCTTGAAAAAAGTAAAAAATATAATATTTAAAATAATTACTAAAATATATCTAAAGTTAAAAAATTTATTTAAAATGCTATTTAAAATTTTTAAAATATATTATAAAACATTTTAAATACACATTACAAATTTTTTAAAATTAATAATATAAAATAAATAAATAAAATAAAATAAGAAATTAATATAAAAGTAAAAAAAAATTAGGAGGGTGATGGCGCCATTTCAAATGGCACCACCAAAAAAGGGAAAATTACTTTTTAGGTCTTTAATTTTTTAAATACATGAAAAAGTAAAAAAAAAGACAAAATAAAAAAAAAAACAAGCTGTAAAGGTGGTGGCGCCATTTCAAATGGCTCCACCAAAAATTAGAAAATTGTTTTAAAGGCCCCCAATTTTTTAGATTTTACAGTATTTTCCTTGTATTTTATACAGGTGAAGCCATTCAAAATGGCTCCACTAAAAAATTATTTTTTAATCCCCTATGCTGACGTGGCAACTTGATGGAGCCATTTAATTTGGCTCCACCTAAATTTACTGTAGCTTTTAGGTCATTTTGATATTTAATTAAAAAGGTGAATTATTTTGACAATTAATTAATTTTTTTGGATTAGTTTAGTAAAAAGGCCAATGAAATAAATGTCAGACATTATTATTGACCAAAACATCACTGTCTGTCTATTGCGTCTTGCAGACAAAAAGGAAGATTTAAACAATTAAATTGTCATTATCATAATCTTCCGTAAGATTTGGTCTAGATTATATCTTTAGAAATAGGCTTTTTTTTATTAAAATAACTCAAACAAATTAATTAATTATCAAAATAATCCACTTTTTTAATTAAAAACCAAAATAATTCAAAAGCTACAGTAAAATTAGGTGGAGCCAAATTAAATGGCTCTACCAACTTGCCACGTCAGCATAGGGAATAAAAAATAATTTTTTAGTGGAGCCATATTGAATGGTTCAACCTGTATAAAATATAAGAGAAATACTGTAAAATCTAAAAAATTAAAGGGCCTTTAAAATAATTTCCCAATTTTTGATGGAGCCATTTGAAATGGCGCCACCACCCTTTTTTTTTTTAAAATTTTATCTTTTTTTTACTTTTTTGGGTTTTTGAAAAGTTTGGGGCCTTAAAACCAATTTCTCATTTTTTGGTGGAGCCATTTGAAATGGGGCCACCACCCTGCTGACACCTTTTTTTTTATTTTTAATTTTGGCTTTTTCTGTTTTTTATTTTTATATTATTTTCTTAATTTATTTTGTTTATTTAATTTATATTATTAATTTTAAAAAATTTGTAATGTATATTTAAAACGTTTTATAATATATTTTTTAAAATTTTAAATATTATTTTTAAATAATTTTTTAACTTTAGATATATATATTTTAATTATTTTAAATATTATATTTTTACTTTTTTAAGTTTCTAAAAAGTTTGGGGCCTTAAAAGTAATTTCTTCTTTTTTAGTGGAGCCATTTGAAATGGCACCACCACCTTCTGACACTTTTTTTTTTTAATTTTGTCTTTTTCTTTTTTCTTTTTATTATTTTATTTATTTTATTTATATTATTAATTTTAAAAAATTTGTAATGTATATTTAAAATGTTGTATAATATACTTTTTAAAAATTTAAATATCATTTTTAGATTATTGTTTTAAATTTTAGATATATATATTTGAAATTATTTCTTTATAAATTTTAAATTTATTGTTCAAATTAATTTTGAAAATTATTAGTTTTTTAATATTTAAAATAATTAAAAATATATATCTAAAGTTAAAAAAAATTATTTAAAAATAATATTTAAAATTTTAAAAAATATATTATAAAACGTTTTAATATACATTACAAATTTTTTAAAATTAATAATATAAATTAAATAAACAAAATAAAATAAGAAAATAATATAAAATTAAAAATAAAAGAAAAAGCCAAAATTAAAAAAAAAAAGGTGTCAGGTGGGTGGTGGTGCCATTTCAAATGACTCCACCAAAAAATGAGAAATTGTTTTTAAGGCCCCAAACTTTTCAAAAACCCAAAAAAAGTAAAAAAAAAAAAGAAGACAAAATTAAAAAAAAGTGTCAGGAAGGGTGGTGGCGTCATTTCAAATGGCTCCACCAAAAATTAGGAAATTGTTTTCAAAGCCCCCTAATTTTTTAGATTTTACAGTATTTTCTTTGTATTTTATACAGGTAGAGCCATTCAATATGGCTCCACAAAAAAATTATTTTTTATCCCCTGTGCTGACGTGGCAAGCTAGTGGAGCCATTTAATTTGGCTCCACCTAATTTTACTGTAGCTTTTGGATTATTTTGGTATTTAATTAAAAAAGTAAGTTATTTTGATAATTAATTAATTTATTTGGGTTATTTTAATAAAAAAAGCCTTAAAAATATAAATATAAAAATAATATAGTATTAAATAATACCTCAAACTTCAGCCGGGAAAATGATAAATGAATAATATTAAAGTTTTTATTATATACTTGTTTGGCACCATGTATAAATTATGGTACCTCGTTTCTCACTTCTAATATTATGAAAAAATATAAATATAATATAAATAAGTAAATACATAAAAAAGAATTTAGAGATAACTTTTAAAATTACACATTAATTTTTTTATGTACATAGTTTTATTTTTACAAATAGTATTAGAGTGATTTAAATCATCTCCTTTGGTTTGATGTGTATTCAGTTTTTTCGTCAATGTTTACTCATCACTTTGAATCATTCGGTGCTGATTTTCTTATCGTATTAAATGTTTACAATCACTCTAGGTATATCGTGCTTGAATTGTGACAAAATTAATTGTCAACGTGACATAATATTCTATTAACGTTAGGACTAAAACTTTTACTATGTTATTGAAACTTGTCCTTCACTACTGATGACAAGTGTTTGTTATTTTTTCTCAAATTATATAATTACATTCTGAAAATGAATTTTCCCTTTTAAAAAGTTTTCACATGAATTTAGTTTTTTAGTACATATACATATACATGAATTGTAGTATGTTAAATATTATTAGCATTATAATTTTAAACGAATAAATCTAGTATAAATTGTCTAGAAAACTAGTTTTGGGTGTTCATCTTTATCCCTCTCTCTATTGGGCAGCTAGTTTCACAATGGATACTGCAGAAATCTCCAAAGCCGAAATGGTTTCAAAATCCCATGATGAGGAGTCCTCTTGGGATGATGATTTCAAAAAACTGGTGCAAACCTTCCCCAAAGAAGAAGGCTGGCTAGGATCCGATCTTTATTTCTATCAAGGTTTTTGGTCCCCTCTCGTATTCTAAAAGCTTTTATTTCTTTCCAGAAACATTTTCAAGCATTTAATTCTGATATCATCGTTGCCACTTTCCCTAAATGTGGTACTACTTGGCTCAAGGCCTTGACTTTCTCCACTTTGTACCGCAATCAGTTCCCATGGGATGAAAATCCATTGCTCACCTTTGGCCCTCACCAACTTGTTCGTTTCTTCGAGTATGATCTTTACTTGAACAACCTTTCTCCTGATCTTCAAAATGTTTGTGTTTGTCAACCAAGGCTTCTTTCCACCCACGCCCCTTATGCTTCTTTGCCAACTTCCATTAAGGATTCCGGCTGTAAGATTGTTTACATATGTAGAAACCCCATGGATGCGTTCATTTCTCTTTGGCATTTCGCTGCCAAGCTCCGAGACAAAAACCGAGAGTCACTATCACTAGATGAAGCTTTTGACAAGTTCTACCATGGAATCTCTGCGCATGGACCATTTTTTGATCATGTATTGGGATATTGGAAGGCAAGCCAAGAAAACCCCAACAAAATATTGTTTTTGAAATATGAAGATCTTAAGGAAGATACCGGTTCCCATTTGAGAAACTTGGCCATGTTCTTAGGAGTTCCTTTCACAGATGATGAAGAGAAACAAGGAATTGTTGAAAAAATAGCGAAAATTTGTAGCTTTGAGAACTTGAAAGAATTGGAAGTGAACAAGAAGGGCCTACATATTTCTGGAGTTCCAAACACAAGTTTTTTTAGGAAAGGAGAAGTGGGAGATTGGAGCAATTATCTCACACCCTTCATGATTGAATGTTTGGAGAAGCTTATTCAAGACAAATTGAATGGCTCGGGTTTAACATTTTGAACTGTCCTCCAAAAATTCAAACAATATTGCTTCCCCATGATCGTGGGGACGTCTATTCTAGCTTTTTTGGGAGTGAAATCTCTTTTATTCCCATTTTTTTTATAAATAATCTGTACTAGAGTTCTCTTGTAATCATGATCAGAATAAATTGTTTTGGGGTATGTTTTTGTGGATTTTATGAGAAAATAAATTTTTTTCATCATACATAAATTTATTTTTGTATTTTAGTGGGTTCATAAAAAGAATTGAGAAGAATTTATTTTAGTAAATGTATTCATTATATTTATCCAAGCATGATATAAAAACAATATAAATAATTAATTTAACATGTAAGTGTGGATGTAATGGAAGGTTATACTTGTAAGCAAAAAAAATATATTCAAACTATAGTAAAACAATTATGAATTTTGAAAAATTGTTCATGTACAGTAAAAATTACTTCGAAGATATCTTAACTATAAAATAATAATTAATTTTTAATTTATATATAAATAAACACTTAGTAAGGTTCAAAGTTGATTATCCAAAAGAATGATAAAATAAGAATGTTTAAACTTCCATTTGAAAGTGTGTTTGGATGAAGTTTTCGAAAAGAAAAAATAATACTCTCCAGCGTTATCTTCGTATATATATATTTTTTAATTTTTTGGAGGTTTAATATAAAAATTGTCTTTTTAAACTATACTTGTTTTCTTATGTTAGTACTTAAACATTAATTTTTTTGTCAAAAGCAGTATCAAAATTATTATTTTTTAGATTGATACCTCCGTTAGTCAATCGTTAGTAAACTATAGTCACTGATAACGTGCCCCAATCATCAAGTGACACATGGCAAAAAAAACACATTAAGTAATGCCACATCATTATTTATATAAAATAATTTTAAGAAATAAAAAATAGAAAAATAAAATATATCAATTATTTAATACATGTAACAAATAATTTTACCACTTACCACTTGTCTCACTTATCACTTTCTTTACTCATCACTTATCCAATTGTCATTTTCTTCACTTAGCTTGTGGAGTATGCCTCACATTTCAGGCCAAAACAAAGAGTGATGTCGCAACAAGGGAAGACACGACATTACAACAAGAAGCCGTTGTCATGACGAGGAGAAAATCTTTGTCCCCGACGACGCGACGAGATATGGAAATATGCAGTTGATTTGTTGGACGACAATTTTGGGATCATTTCCTAATTAGACCTTAAGCATTTAACAGTATATTGCATTAATTAGTATCTACAGTGTATCTAGGGTAAGTGGGCACCAAGTAACATGTAGTCTATATAAGTCACCTTAGAGCCACCGACATTAGTGTGTGAGTTAGACCTATATATAAAAATAACACAGTTAAGAGAGAATTATGTGTTTCAGTTTAAAGAGTTTTTATTTTGGGGTTTCAAAATTTTCTCTATTTTGATTCTCTCCATATTGTATTTTTCTCTTATTAGTGAAATCTCCTTTTTCTCGTGGTTTCTTATCCTTTTTGAAGAGTTTTTCCACGTAAAATTTTTGTGTTCAATCTTTTCAATTTATTCGTTATTTTACTTGTTTGTTACTTACACGGGTTTATCCCAACAAACTGGTATTAAAGCTTGGTTCGAATTCCACATTCAACCCGTTCAGAGATGGAAACAATGAGGTTCAATATTGAGAGGTTCAACGGCTTCACAAATTTCAGTTCATGGCAAGTTCGGATGACAACAGTTCTAGTTCAAAACGGCCTGAAGGGTCGTTACCTAGACAAAGCCCGAAAACATAGATCAGTTAGAATGGGATGAGTTTGATGAGAAGGCCCTATCAGCAATTCAGTTGTGCCTCATGAACAATGTGTTGTAATAGACACTTTTAGAGAAAATAGTAGCAGGCTTATGTAGAAAGTTAGAAACCCTACATATGGCAAAGTTTTTAGCTAATCGGTTGGTGTTGAACAACGCCTATACGCATTTCATATGGCCGATGTTTTGTCCATTAGGTCTCACATCAGTCATTTTGTTTCTCTTTTGAATGATTTGAAGAACGTTGAAGTTCAAATAGATGATGAAGATCAGGTTATGCTATTATTGTCCTCTTTACCCCCTTCATATAAGTCTTTCAGGGAAACCCTGATTTACGGTAGAGATAAACTCTCGTTGAGGATGTGAAGGGAAACTTGTTGAGAAAAGACAAACTCGGCAATGAGTTTGGTTTCAGATGGCAAGTCATATGAGGAACCCTCAACATTTTTTGCGAGAAGCAAATCTAAATCAAAGTCGATGAATCGAGATAAGGTATGTAACTACTACAAGATGTTAGATCACGTTAAGGCAGATTATTTTAAATTGCAAAATAAGAACTAGAGGGTTGTTGAGAGCAACAAGGATGAAGTAGCTAATTCTAATATGGCCGAAGATAAGGGTAATGATTGGTTGTTAGTGTATATGACTAAAAGGTCTAAGCTTTTTTTTGAGTGGGTCTTTGTAACACCCCTAACCCGTATCCGTCGCCGGATTGGGGTTGAGAGGCATTACTACCCTAAACTCAATTACGAAATAAACTTCAATTGGATTCAAGCACAAGCAATGCAATCATTTCTAAATTATAATGCACTACAACCGATTAAAAATTTTAAAAAAAATAAATGTATAATGAGTTTTATTACCCGTACTCAAACACACAATGTCTGAATCACATAACTTAAATATTCCTGACATATATATATATATATATATTAAAACAACATTTATAATACTATACTACAAATGCTATTAAAACAATTGAACCATTTCACCATTTAATAATCAATCACACATATAACAATATATTAGTATACCCCTTGGCCGAATATACTATTGCACCTTTCATTTTAATTCGTAATTAAACCAACCGAGAAACATGCTCATTTCTTATCCATAATAATGACATTTGATTATCTATAACTATAAATCAACTATTCTTATAATTATATATATATATATATATATATATATATACTAGACCAGACAAACATTTCACAAAATTTAATAGCCAATATCACTTACGGTATTGAAAGTGGTTAATATGAACAAATAACTTATTAACATAAATAAAGAATAAACTTACTTCTTTACCATTTATAAAACCATGCGCATGCAACAATTCTAAACATTTTAATATAAAAAATAAAATAAATAATAAATAAGACACTTATATGTATGTATATATATATATATATATAACGTTTCTTACTTACTAATTATATATATACTATTTTACAAAACCACATTTGTACTTGTTATAGACAAAAAGACCATGACCGTACATATATATATATATATATATATAATCCATAATGAAATTCCCATTTTTAATTTATTAAGCCAAAGCCAAATTGAACAATTTAATAATCACAAAGATTATTATAATTAGCCTACCATTCCCTCAATTTAACAAGACTAGTCGAATTCCATAATTTCAAATTCACCTGATTTTAGTGCAGAATGCATGTATAACCCATGAACCAAATCATGCATACAATACAACAATCATAATTTAACTATATCTATAATATTCATCTATACTATGGCCGTATATATATATTCAAACTAATATTCATCCATGCACATCATTTGACCATTTAAAGTAAGTCGAATATTTCTACTTCAACTAACATCAAATATAAGCCACATTCGCATGGCTAATATATATACATAAACAAAAGTTATCATCTTAACAAAATCACAGTCTTTTCTATACATGCCTTTAACCGAAAACCCAAAATAAAGAGTACCAAAAATAGATTGATAGTGTGGGCGACTTTCTTGACGATCCCTCTTGAGCGCGTAGCGTAACCAAAATCTATAAAACAGAGGAGAACATTTCACACAAATAAGCTTACTAGCTTAGTAAGTCCTAAACTCATGATAATATAACATTTAAACATTTAAGCAATTTAAAACATTCAACTTATAGCATTTCACATAAACATTTAAGTATATTTATTTATACAAGGCCGAATACTAATAGTTCATTAAAACTCGAATTCAATCATATAATACTCATACACATCCATATTAGCCTCAAACATATATAACACAATTCTCATAGTATTAACTCGACTCAAGTAATATTAAACATAACATACGTTACATGCTTACCTGAGCCGTTAGCTAGATACATTAATTATGGTTTGCCTTGAATAATATTTGGTTTCTCCTTTATAAAACACATCACCGGCATCAAGCCTGCTAGGCGGTAAAGCCCGATAAGTAACACTGGCACGAGGCCTGCTAGGCTCAGAGCCCGAAAGTAGTCACTGGCACTAGGCCTGCTAGGCTTAAAGCCTGGATTAAATCATCGGCACTAGGCCTGCTAGGCTTAAAGCCCGAAACACATCAATGTGATAAATCATTCCACACACATTTCATAACTATATTACATGTCCAATTTAACTAAACTTATTCACAATAAACAATTAAAATCATTATGCCATTTTACAATCCCACAATTCGCATCAAGACACTTATTCATATCATATTGTCAAATTATGCAATTTATCCAATATACTTATATACATTCGGCTAGGACATAAATAGGTACTAAAATGTATAAAAAATTTTCATATAATAGGTTCATAAATAATTCTTCAATATATTATAGCTTAAGGACTTACCTCGGTTGTTAGACCGTGTAAATCGGCTATTCGAGAACCTTTGTCTTTCCCCGATCCAATTCTGTTTTTCTTTGTTCTTGATCTAAACACATTAAAATTTAACCCATTCAAGCACATTTCATCTCAATTTGATCCAAAAACACTTAAATAAACAATTTACCATTTTGCCCCTAATGTTTCTCATTTTTACAATTTTGTCCTAGTTTCACAAAACACAAAATATGCAAAATCTTCCAACACCATAGCTAGGCCGAATCTTCTACATGGCCATATGAATCCTTGCATTTCATTTATTTTGCATTTTAACCTCTCACAAATTTATTTTCTTAGTTTAGTCCTATTTACTCCAAATCACCAAAAATTTCAATACAAAACTTATAAATCTTTAACATATATTTAATCTAAAACCATCAAACATCAAAACCATTCAAGCATGTTAATGGCCGAATCCTATATACATAATATTCAAAAATTTAGGCATGGGTCGGGTAATATACGAAGCAACGATCTCAAAAACGTAAAAATTATCAAAAACTAAAAACCGACCATACCTTAATCAAGCTCCCTAACTTGCCGAAACTCAAAGCTCTAACAATGGTGTTTTCTTTTCTTACATTCGGCTATGAGAGAATGAAGGTGATGGTGGCTTTATTTTATGTTTTATTTAACATATATTAACATTATTATAATATACTAACATAACCTTATAATAAAAATTAAACTAACATATATTTTGTAGTTGGCGTGGCCCATTGCCGTTCTTTATTATAGTTTATGGGCTAATTGCCCTTTTAGGACATCCACTTAAAAAGCCACACTCAAATTAGTACCTTTCACTTTAGCATGCAACTTTTACGCTTTTCTCAATTAAATCCTTTTCATCAAATTAAGCAATTAAACTATAAAATTTTTCTACGATATTTTCACACACATTAATTCACATATAATAAACACAAAATATAATATTAAAATATTTCTCGGGCTCGGATTCGTGGTCCCGAAACCACTGTTCCGATTAGGGTCAAAATTGGTCTGTTACAACTCTCCCCCCTTAAGAATTTTCGTCCTCGAAAATTTTACCGTTAAACAATTTCGGGTATTGCCGCCTCATTGAATCTTCAGGCTCCCATGTAGCCTCTTCAGTTCCGTGTCTATTCCATAATATTTTTACTAGCGGAATCTTCTTATTTCTCAACTCTTTCATTTCCCGAGCTAAGATACGGATCGGTTCTTCATCATATGTCAAATCGGATCGGATTTCAATCTCTGACGGTGTGATCACATGAGACGGATTCGATCTGTACTTACGAAGCATCGAAGCGTGAAATACATCGTGTATCTTTTCTAACTCAGAGGGTAATTTCAATCTATAAGCAACAGGCCCAATACGTTCAATGATTTCATACGGTCCGATAAATCTCGGACTCAACTTGCCTTTCCGACCAAATCGGAGTACCTTTTTCCACGGAGAAACTTTTAAGAATACACGATCTCCGACTTGAAATTCAATGTCCTTACGTTTCAAATCGGCATAGGACTTTTGACGATCCGAAGCAGCTTTCAAATTACCTCTAATAATAGCTACCTTCTGTTCTGTTTCTTTAATCAAATCAACCCCATGTATCTTATTTTCACTGAGTTCAGTCCAATATAACGGTGTGCGACATTTTCGCCCGTATAAAGCTTCATAAGGCGCCATTTTGATACTAGATTGAAAGCTATTATTGTAAGCAAATTAAATCAAAGGTAGATACCGTTCCCACGTACCTTCAAACTCGAGAACGCAACATCTCAACATGTCCTCCAATATCAAAATAATTCGCTCAGACTGACTGTCTGTTTGCGGATGAAAGGTTGTACTAAAATGAAGTTTAGTACCTAAAGCATCTTGCAATTTCTTCCAAAACCACGATGTGAATCTCGGATCTCTGTCTGAAATAATGGAACTCGGTACACCATGCAACCTTACAATCTGCGATACATACAATTCAACAAGTTTATCAAGCGAATAGTCTGTACGTACTGGTATAAAATGAGCTGATTTAGTCAGTCTATCAACGATAACCCATACGGCATCTTTCTTACTCGGTGTCATAGGAAGACCGGATACAAAATCCATTGTAACCCTATCCCATTTCCATTCAGGTATCATAATTGGCTGAAGTAGTCCGGATGGTACTTGATGCTCAGCTTTTACTTGCTGACAAATTAAGCACTTGGAAACAAATTCAGATATATCCCGTTTCATGCCAGGCCACCAATAGAACTGTTTCAAGTCGTTATACATTTTCGTGCTACCCGGATGTATCAATAGTCGACCACTATGGGCTCACTCAAAATCATCTGTATCAAATCTGAGTTCTTCGGAACACACATTTGGCTTTTAAAATTCAAACAATCATTAGCATCGATCTGAAAATCTGATTCTGCACCTTTTTCACACTGAATTCGACTAGCAATCAAATCTTTATCAACTTTCTGTGCATCACAAATTTGTTGAGTAAACATTGGTCTTGCTTGTAACTCGGCTATGATCGAACCATCACCAGACATAGTTATCTGTGCGTTCATTGCACGAAGAGCAAACAATGATTTTCGACTTAACGCATCTGCAACAACGTTAGCTTTTCCCGGATGGTAGTCAATCACCAATTCATAGTCTTTATAGTCTTTCAGCAATTCTAATCATCTGCGTTGTCTCAAATTTAGATCTTTCTGAGTCATCAAATACTTTAGACTTTTATGATCCGAATAAATATGACATTTCTCGCCGAATAAGTAGTGACGCCAAATTTTCAATGCGAAAACAATGGCTGCTAATTCCAGATCGTGAGTCGGATAATTTCTCTCATGCGACTTCAATTGTCTCGAAGCATAGGCTATAACCTTGCCTTCCTGCATTAATATGCAACCCAACCCATTCAAAGAAGCATCACTAAAAACAATAAATTCTTTACCCTATTCAGGCTGAGCTAACACTGGAGCTTCGGTCAGAAAGGCTTTCAACTGCTCAAAACTTTTCTGACACCTTTCCGACCACTCAAACTTGACATCTTTCTGTAGTAGTTTCGTCAAAGGTGCAGCTATTGCAGAAAAACCTTTTACAAATCATCTATAATATCCCGCAATGCCTAGAAAACTTCGGACCTCGGAAATATTCTTTGGTGGTTTCCAATCGAGTATAGCTGCTATTTTGTTTGGATCCACCCGAATACCTGATGCTGAAACAACATGACCCAAGAAGCTAACTTCATTCATCCAGAATTCACACTTACTAAACTTCGCATACAGTTGTTGATCTCTCAAAGTTTGTAGCACTAATCTCAAATGCTCAGCATGTTCGTTTTCATTTTTGGAGTAGATCAGTATATCGTCAATAAACACTACTACAAACCGATCCAAAAACTGTCTGAAGACTCGATTCATTAGATCCATAAAAACAGCAGGTGCATTAGTGAGTCCAAAAGGCATAACCAAAAACTCAAAATGTCCGTACCTCGTTCGGAATGCAGTCTTTGGCACATCTGTATCTCTGACTCGCAACTGATAATAGCCCGATCTCAAATCTATCTTCGAAAATACTAAAGCCCCCTTCAACTGATCAAACAAATCATCAATCCGAGGTAACGGGTACTTATTCTTTATAGTTACCTTATTTAGTTGCCGATAGTCGATACACATTCGCATAGTCCCATCTTTCTTTTTCACAAATAAAACCGGTGCACCCCAAAGAGAGAAACTCGGTCGTGCAAAGCCCCTATCTGTCAACTCTTGCAACTGTGCTTTCAACTCTTTTAACTCAGTAGGTGCCATCCGATACGGAGCTATCGAAATCGGAGTCGTCTCCGGTACTAATTCAATGCCGAACTCAATCTCTCGTACTGGTGGTAAACCCGGTAGTTCTTCAGGAAACACATCTGGGTATTCACATACAACCAATACAGATTCAATTTGTTTCTCAGACAATTTATTATCCAGTACATAAGCCAAATAAGCTTCGCACCCTTTTCTCACATACTTCCGAGCTAACATCGAAGATATTACTGTAGGAAACCCATTTACATCACAGGATTTAATTCTGATGGTCTCACCGTTTTGACATCTCAAATCAATAAGCTTTCTTTTACAATCAACTACTGCCTCATGTGAAGTTAACCAGTCCATACCCAAAATTATATCAAATTCATCAAAGGGCAATAACATTAAATCAGCTGGGAAGCAATAATCCCGAATCATCAACGGGCAACCCCTACACACTTTATTAACAAGCACACATCTACCCCAAGGGTTGGACACACGAATCACAAACTCGGTAGACTCAACTAGCAGAGTCTTACCGAATACTAAAGTTTCACACACATATGAATGAGTTGAACCAAGATCAATTAGTGCAATCACAGTGGTATCATAAAGGAAGCATCCTCTCTGGCTCGTGCAACATAAGCTCTAGCTGGAGCTCTAGCCTCAGATCGAACTGTAGTGTTCTTCGTTCCTTTCTCACTACCACCTACATTGCCTGAATGTCTGGGTGGTCTGCCTCGCACTGACGTGTTGCTCGGCTTCATGTTCTGAACTGTATTCTGCTCAGCTAACATCGGACATTCTCTAATAAAATGATCTGACGATCCACATTTAAAGCAAGACCGATCATGAAATCTACAACTCCCAGAATGCCATTTCCCACAGTGCGTGCATTCAACTCGATTCTGTGGAATGTTACCAACACTGGCCATCGAGGTAGCTCGGGAGCCCACGGGAGGTCGATCACGTCTAGGTAAATCTGAAGTAACTTTATGTCGACTGTGGTCATCTCTGAACTTCTTGGATATGGGATGGAAGACCTTACCCGAAGATCTTTTACGAATGTCTCTAGCTTCTGTCTCAGCCTTTCTTTTCTCTTTCCCGAGCTCTTCAGCTTTGCAAGCTCGCTCTACTAGTGTCATAAACTCTTGAATTTCAAGAATGCCAACAAACATCTTTATATCTTCATTCAGGCCATCTTCGAATCTTTTGCACATAATAGCTTCAGTGGAAACACACTCTCTAGCATATCTGCTGAGCCTGACAAATTTCTATTCATATTCTGTCACGGTCATTCGCCCCTGTTTCAGTTCAAGGAATTCTTTTCGTTTTTGATCAACGAATCTTTGACTGATATATTTCTTGCGGAATTCATTCTGGAAGAAATCCCATGTCACTTTTTCTTTCGGAACTACTGATACTAGTGTATTCCACCAGTGATATACAGTGTCCCGCAGTAGGGATAAAGCACACTTCAGGCATTCATCTGGAGTACAAGATAGCTCATCAAGTACCCGAATAGTGTTATCAAGCCACATTTTGGCTCGCTCTGCGTCATCATCATCATTGGCTTTAAATTCTTCGGCCCCAAATTTTCGGATTTTGTCAACTAGAGGCCTACTAGATCTCATCGGATCTATCATCGGGGGTGCTGATGGAATCGGAGTTGGATTATTCGGGGGTGGAGGTTGGTATACAGCCGGATTAGTCTGAATAAACTGGTAAACCACTCGTTCATCATCTGATAGAAGGCTTGTTTAGTCTCCCCCTCGTGACTACCCGAAACAGGTCGAGAGTCTACCGGCACTGATCCATGTGCACGGTCAGGCGCTACACTCTCTACATCATCCGCTATGGCTCTTTCAGGATCAGTGTCCATTTACTATATAAAACACAGTTCAGACTGTCAGAAGTCACCACACTATCAATTATATGATAAAAGGCATGTATAGCTAGACTCACTCGCGCCACGGTAGTCCTAGAATCGACTAAACCGTAAGCTCAGATACCAATCAAATGTAACACCCCTCACCCGTATCCGTCGCCGGATTGGGGTTGAGAGGCATTACTACCCTAAACTCAATTACGAAATAAACTTCAATTGGATTCAAGCACAAGCAATGCAATCATTTCCATATTATAATGCACTACAACTGATTAAAAATTTTTAAAAAAATAAATGTATAATGAGTTTTATTACCCGTACTCAAACACACAATGTCTGAATCACATAACTTAAATATTCCTGACATATATATATATATATATATATATATATATATTAAAACAACATTTATAATACTATACTACAAATGCATATTAAAACAATTGAACCATTTCACCATTTAATAATCAATCACACATATAACAACATATTAGTATACCCCTTGGCCGAATATACTATTGCACCTTTCATTTAATTCGTAATTAACCGAGAAACATGTTCATTTCTTATCCATAATAATGACATTTGATTATCTATAACTATAAATCAACTATTCTTATAATTATATATATGTATATATATATATATGTATATATATATATATATATATATACTAGATCAGACAAAACATTTCACAAAATTTAATAGCCAATATCACTTACGGTATTGAAAGTGGTTAATATGAACAAATAACTTATTAACATAAATAAAGAATAAACTTACTTCTTTACCATTTATAAAACCATGCGCATGCAACAATTCTAAACATTTTAATATATAAAATAAAATAAATAATAAATAAGACACTTATATGTATATATATATAACGTTTCTTACTTACTAATTATATATACTATTTTACAAAACCACATTTGTACCTGTTATAGACAAAAAGACCATGACCGTACATATATATATATATATATATATATATAATCCATAATGAAATTCCCATTTTTAATTTATTAAGCCAAAGCCAAATTGAACAATTTAATAATCACAAAGATTATTATAATTAGCCTACCATTCCCACAATTTAACAAGACTAGTCGAATTCCATAATTTCAAATTCACCTGATTTTAGTGCAGAATGCATGTATAACCCATGAACCAAATCATGCATACAATACAACAATCATAATTTAACTATATCTATAATATTCATCTATACTATGGCCGTATATATATATTCAAACTAATATTCATCCATGCACATCATTTGACCATTTAAAGTAAGCTGAATATTTCTACTTCAACTAACATCAAATATAAGCCACATTCGCATGGCTAATATATATACATAAACAAAAGTTATCATCTTAACAAAATCACAGTCTTTTCTATACATGCCTTTAACCGAAAACCCAAAATAAAGAGTACCAAAAATAGATTGATAGTGTGGGCGACTTTCTTGACGATCCCTCTCGATCTTGTAGCGTAACCAAAATCTATAAAACAGAGGAGAACATTTCACACAAATAAGCTTACTAGCTTAGTAAGTCCTAAACTCATGATAATATAACATTTAAACATTTAAGCAATTTAAAACATTCAACTTATAGCATTTCACATAAACATTTAAGTATATTTATTTATACAAGGCCGAATACTAATAGTTCATTAAAACTCGAATTCAATCATATAATACTCATACACATCCATATTAGCCTCAAACATATATAACACAATTCTCATAGTATTAACTCGACTCAAGTAATATTAAACATAACATACGTTACATGCTTACCTGAGCCGTTAGCTAGATACATTAATTATGGTTTGCCTTGAATAATATTTGGTTTCTCCTTTATAAAACACATCACCGGCATCAAGCCTGCTAGGCGGTAAAGCCCGATAAGTAACACTGGCACGAGGCCTGCTAGGCTCAGAGCCCGAAAGTAGTCACTGGCACTAGGCCTGCTAGGCTTAAAGCCTGGATTAAATCATCGGCACTAGGCCTGCTAGGCTTAAAGCCCGAAACACATCAATGTGATAAATCATTCCACACACATTTCATAACTATATTACATGTCCAATTTAACTAAACTTATTCACAATAAACAATTAAAATCATTATGCCATTTTACAATCCCACAATTCGCATCAAGACACTTATTCATATCACATTGTCAAATTATGCAATTTATCCAATATACTTATATACATTCGACTAGGACATAAATAGGTACTAAAATGTATCAAACATTTTCATATAATAGGTTCATAAATAATTCTTCAATATATTATAGCTTAAGGACTTACCTCGATTGTCGATAGACCGTGTAAATCGGCTATTCGAGAACCTTTGTCTTTCCCTGATCCAATTCCGTTTTTCTTTGTTCTTGATCTAAACACATTAAAATTTAACCCATTCAAGCACATTTCATCTCAATTTGATCCAAAAACACTTAAATAAACAATTTACCATTTTGCCCCTAATGTTTCTCATTTTTACAATTTTGTCCTAGTTTCACAAAACACAAAATATGCAAAATCTTCCAACACCATAGCTAGGCCGAATCTTCTACATGGCCATATGAATCCTTGCATTTCATTTATTTTTCATTTTAACCTCTCACAAATTTATTTTCTTAGTTTAGTCCTATTTACTCCAAATCACCAAAAATTTCAATACAAAACTTATAAATCTTTAACATATATTTAATCTAAAACCATCAAACATCAAAACCATTCAAGCATGTTAATGGCCGAATCCTATATACATAATATTTTCAAAAATTTAGGCATGGGTCGGGTAATATACGAAGCAACGATCTCAAAAACGTAAAAATTATCAAAAACTAAAAACCGACCATACCTTAATCAAGCTCCCTAACTTGCCGAAACTCAAAGCTCTAACAATGGTGTTTTCTCTTCTTACATTCGGCTATGAGAGAATGAAGGTGATGGTGGCTTTATTTTATGTTTTATTTAACATATATTAACATTATTATAATATACTAACATAACCTTATAATAAAAATTAAACTAACATATATTTTGTAGTTGGCGTGGCCCATTGCCGTTCTTTATTATAGTTTATGGGCTAATTGCCCTTTTAGGACATCCACTTAAAAAGCCACACTCAAATTAGTACCTTTCACTTTAGCATGCAACTTTTACGCTTTTCTCAATTAAATCCTTTTCATCAAATTAAGCAATTAAACTATAAAATTTTTCTACGATATTTTCACACACATTAATTCACATATAATAAACACAAAATATAATATTAAAATATTTCTCGGGCTCGGATTCGTGGTCCCAAAACCACCGTTCCGATTAGGGTCAAAATTGGTCTGTTACAGTCTTAGATTCGGGGTGTTCTTTCCACATGTGTTCCAATATGGATTGGTTCTCCACATATAGTTAAGTTGAAGGTAGAGTTGTGAATATGGGGAGTGGTTCACCCTGCAAGATAACTAGTATTAGTACTGTTCAGATTAGGGTACACGACGAGATTATTAAAACACTATCAGGTGTCAATAATGTGCCTGATTTAAGGAAAAACCTTATCTCCTTGAGTATGTTAGACTTGAAAGATTGAAGAATGGTCATTGAGTCAAGCAACATTAAGGTATCTCGTGAAGCTCTCATTCTGATGAAAGGTTGAAAGACAGACAACCTATATGTTCTTCAAGGTTCAACGGTGATTGGTAAAATAGCAAGTTCATTGTTTGTTAAAGAGTTGGAGTCAACTCGTCTGAAGCAAAGACGATTTGCTCATATGATCTAAAAAGGTATGACTATTTTGAATAGAAGAAGATCTCTTTCAAGTACAGAAGTTGGAAAGACAAAGCATTGTGTTCATGGAAAGTAGACTCGAATCAGTTTTGATTTGGCAGTGCACAAGTCAAAGACTAGAGGTCTTCCAGTTTTAAAGTTCAAGCAACTTGGACTCGGTGAATATCTTACAAAGTTTGAGATAAGCTCGTGACAAGGCTTGGAAAAAGAGTTCAGTCAAATATGAGTCAAGGTGGAGATTTGTGGACTATGCCTCGCATTTTAAGCCAAAACAAAGAGTGATGTCACAACGAGGGAAGACATGATGTTGCAACAAGTAGCCATAGCCACCTCGAGAAGAAAATCTTTGTATCGACGATGTGATAAGATATGGAAATATGCAGCTGAATCCTTGGATGACAATTTTTGGATTATTTCCTAATTAGACCCTAAGCTTTTAATAGTATATTGCATTAATTTGTATCTAAAGTGTATTTAAGGTAAGTGGGCACCAAGTAACATGTAGCCTATATAAGTCACCTTAGAGCCACCAGGATTAGTGTGTGAATTAGACATAAATATAGAAAATAATACAATTAAGAGACAATTATGTATTTCAGTTTAAAGGGTTTTTCTTTTGAGGTTTCAGATTTTTCTTTGTTTTGATTCTGTCCTTCTTGTATTTGTAACAGCCTCTTCCCGGTCCGATCGCCGGATAGGGGTACCAAGTGTTACAAGAACAAGACTCGTTTATCTTAACAGTATTTTAACTAATTTTTTCAAGATTTAGACTAAGTCGAGATTAAAATGTAACCCCTACTATAACTTTTACTATGCGTAAATAAAAAATTCATACAAAGGTGGTATTAAGCGTGACATTTATTTACAGATTTAAATCTAGACTTTATTCCAATCATAACCAACTTTAACCCCGAGGTGTGGCCTCTAAGGGTGTTCCTCTATATACATGAAACAACTACCTTGCCCATCTCTTGAAACTGGCGATGTCTAGCTTGGTCCCTCCACTAAAATATTTGAAACATCACCTACCCTGCATGGAAGCAGAAAATGCACTAAGTTTAGGAGAACTTAGTGAGATCCTATACATTGGTTTTCATAGAAGATTTCCTGGAAATTAGGGAACATAAAATCTTAAGCACATATGATAAACTCCCTGGAACTCGTAGGAAGATCCGTAATTTCTTTGGTGTAGCCATTGGCATTGTTTTCTTTGAATGAACTAGTAGTGGGCATTACCACTCACCAAAACTATCTTCGAAACAATGCTTTCTTATGGGTCTTAACCCTATCTATCGTTATTCCAAGTTTCCCTTGAACTCGTCAAGATATGCCTCATCACGGATTTTAAGTAGTTGCCAACAGGAGTTAGGAAAACCTACTGATGTTTTAACCGAGACCTTGCCATAGCTGCGAATTCCTTCCTTGATCCCTTTGATCCACCTTGATCTCTATACAGATATGTCACATTACTTTAGTAGAAATCTTCTTTTTGACTTGACCTATTCATGATCCCCCTTTTTTGGATGAGGTCTCTTTCTATCATCCTCATTCGTGAACTTAATAAGTTATTTGGCTGAATAAATCGACACCCCCTTTTTCCTAGTGGACTCACACCTGTAATGTAGCCCCTAGATTGCTTACTCTCCTAAGCCTAATCTTCTTAAGATGTTCCAATTTATTAACAGTCCCCAATAGACTATTCCGGCCCAAGTATTCCTGGCGGTCTCTAACTATGGTAGTCCCAAAATGTCTTATCCTATCATTCTCATTTTCAGTAGATCAGTAGCGGACTTACCGTTCCAACTATTTAGCTTAGATTTTTCCTTGTTGAGTCACTTATTATACTCAATTTTTTTTACTCGGTAACCACTGGCGAACTAATAATGACAAATACCCCTTACCTTGACTAGGGTACCATTTCTATTCCTCTACCTTGATAATACCACTTATATACCCAATTCCACTTTTCGTCACAATTTGGGGAACTAACAATTTTGATTCTCTATAGTTTTTCTTTTAAGAAAAAACTAAAGAAGTGAATGTGAACCGTGCACCAGGTAGAGTCCCAAGAAAGGGAGGTGAGTCAAATTTGACCGCTTAAAAACTAAGTCTTTCCTAGCCAGAGCCAATCCTAGACATGCACCTTCTCATTACCACACTTCTCATAGTTATCGAATAACCTAAAGAAGTGAATGGAATAATACGCCCGTGTGCCAAGCCGTGTAAGTCTCTGAGTTGCCCCACACGCCTATGTGTCAGGCCGTGTGCTAGGCCATGTAACTCACTGACTTGCGTGCAAAATAACTCTCAGATTGTAACAACCCCAAACCCGACCCAAACACTATGGCCGAATCTAGTTTGTTACGAGGAAAACTTTTTGAAATCTTTTTGAAACCTATTTAAGTTTTGTTGAAAACTTCTCGTATTTGATTATTTTGGTAAAACCATACTTGGTGTTTATTTTAAAAAAAAAATTAAGTCCAGTTATTAAACAAATTTCAAATGTGCCGATGGCTCGATAAAAACATTTTCGTTTTAATTTGAAAAACATGTGATTTTAATTCGATAATAATAATAATGTTTAGAACAAGTACCCAACATATGAGAAATAGCAAAAATAGAGTGTCAGGAGGCCTTATTACAACCGAAATATGATTTAAATCAACAACCCAAAAGTAAATAAACTGAAATTCAAGTCTATTAAAATTTAAATCCCACTGCATGGCCACCTCGAGTCAACCCGGCTCCATATCCGCGACCTATGTGTCACCTGAAAAATATAAAGGAGAAGGTGAGTCACCAAGACTCAGTATGTAACCCTTCCCTCGTTTTAAAAACATTTTCCATACACAACATACAACAATTAATATGCAGAGTATTATGTACCCAACCTAGCCAACCAAACGCCACTGTCTACCCCGTTGTGGTACCAAACCACTGGTGGTGCCAAACCACTGGTGACATATAGTCACGATGTGTTACCAAAACACTGGTGTCCGTAGACACGAATCGATTGATGGGGCCAACCCATCGCGTGATACCAAATCACTGGCAGACGATCCCATATCTCAAGTGGGGCCAACCCACGGTGGTGTTAACCACAGGGACAAGTCGCTATGAGGTACCAAACCTCTGGAGGTACCAAACCTTTGGTGACCTTAGTCACGGTGTGTTACCAAAACACTGGTGCCCGTCGGCACGAATAACACTGCCCCCTCCACTCATTAACCCCACATCAGTCATATATATATATATGCTACATGCCATCACATGCTTAAATCTCATGTATCAATACATCATGCTTCCCAAAAGCATAAAATAACAAAGTCATATTAACGGGTACTTACCTGAATCACCACACATACCGTTATGGTATTATTATCCAGTGCTACATAAATTAAGTTAGCATTCACAATATTCGGCATATATAATAAGTTATACGTGTGTATGTACACACCTGATATCGATGATAGTCCTAAATCCTGAAAAGAGGAGTCGGCCTCCCTAGATCTCTCTGCACCTATATTCGGCCAACCTTAGAATTAGCACTATGGCCTATTCGGCCAAACCAAATTATTAGAAGGGGTTCCTTATGAACCCGAAATCTCACCTTTGCTTTTGCTACTAACCACGGCACTCAATTCCCGAATCTGCTGTGTCAACTACCATCGGTTAGTACTAATACTCATAACCAAAGCTTTCGGCTTTTGAATACAACATAGGCCTTACCCACACTTACCAATTTCGGTTGACAGAGAATGACGGCTTAGATCGAACACCTTAGAATCCCGGCACCTAAACAAAATCGTTCCAACATTGCTTAGCCACCAAACAAATTTCGGCTTTTCTCTTATAACCAAGTCGACATAGGAAAATAATAGTGTGGGAGAGTTTCGGCATACTTACCCCTCACTCTGATATTCGGCCAAGACTTCACGGATTAGGAAGGAAGAAATTTCGGCACTTCAAATGGTGTATTCGGCCAATGGTGAGTTTACTGGAAAGAACAGAAGTTGCGGCTAGGAGTCTTGAGAAGAGGAAGGAATGAAATTCGGTTAATGTGAAAGAGAAAAATAATGGAAGAGGTAATCAGGATTTCGGCTAAGGGTTCAAGAAAATAAAGCAAAATTAGAAGGAAATAGGGTTAGGTTTTTCGGCTAAGCAGAGATGGAAAAGAAAAATAAGGTGGTGGATGGTGGTATTGATAAGCATTCGGCACCCTCCCCCCTTAGCTTGCCGTCCACACTACTCCACCAAGGAGTTCAAATTTCGTCAATCTTCCCCAATTGCTCCTGACCAATCATTTAATTTAATTCAAATAATTTGAATTAATCTCTAATAATAAATAATAATCTCCTAATAATCCATGTAATATCCTTAATATCCAAATAATATCCCTTTTTAATCAAATAAAATCCTTGATTATCCCATGATAATTTAAAAATGAAATACCTCCTTATTATCTAAAATAAAAAGAATTTAAGGAGAGAATTTCTCTCCCCTTATGCCGTCCAAATAAAGAGCCAAAAAGGAGATTTTTGTGACTCGAACCAAGGTTCTCCCTTGCTCCTTGGTGGCGTCACATGCTAGCTCTTAAGTGGCCTCACTTTTGCCACTTTGCCAAGGCCTTATTAGTGTCAAATTACACCCATTTATTCTTATAACACCCTCCTGCTAAGGCTCCCTGCCTTAAAAGTTAAAAACTGAAATTTTCCACCAAACCGTGCCAACTCAAAGCCTTAATTAAGCTCTATTATTCCATAAATAATATCACAGCAGTTCATACATAAGAAAAATAATTAAATTCCAAATAACCCCATTTTTGGGATGTTACACAGATGACACACGACCATCTCGCCAGGCCGTGTGCCCCACACAGTTGAGTCACGTACCCATGTCTCAGGCTGTGTGGACCCAAATTTGCATAGAATCAAGCCATTTCCAATACCATTTCATACATTAACACTTAGGTATTTTGTGCACATTTTCAAGGCACCAAAATCTCACGTAATCATACATATAATTGTCATTTTAAGAATCCTAATACAACTAACCAATATTCTATTCAAAGGCATCTCAAATGCATTCATCAACACTTACCTAAACATGTCAACTTTACCAACTTTCAAACAAAAATATCTAGTTCCATACTTCCCAAAACATGCCATAATTTTACCATAATCATACCAATTCAAAACATACTATATGAGCCATCCAAAACATGCAACATAAGATAGCCAAAATGACACCATCTAGCAAAGCATCAAATGGTACCAACAAAGTTAACTTACACAACTTATACATGCCAATTCACCAACTAATCATTCAGCAAACAAGCCATTACAATTCAACCTATACATGCCATTATAACCTTGGCCAAAGAATTCAAAAACTACTGATATTTATGCTGGATAGTGTGATAGATCTCTGATGAGCTTCCAAACTGATAGATATTTTGGTAATCTATAAAACATAGGAAAAAAACTATGTAAGCAATTAATGCTTAGTAAGTCTGTATAGATCAAAACATAACTTACCATTTCAATTTGCATAATTTAAAGCATAAGTACATTAAAGTCCAACCTATAAGCTTGTTATAAGCCTTACATCATCATTAATACACAAGATAGCACATTTGTACATAACTCATTCAAACTAACCATATGATAAGTCATTTTCCATATGAAATACATCATTTGATTCATGCATCCTTTCCAAAAGCTTATACATAATTCCATTTGAAACTTATCATTTCATTTCCTTTTCATACCCTTGAACCATCTAGAATTTCATTGGATACACGGGAAAGTTTACACGAAGTGTTTATTTACATAATCGTAACCTTTCCTTTACATCATTGCTCACACGAGCTGTGAAATAGGTCTGCTCATACGAGTTGTGGGTCAGAATGTAAGCTATACGATGCTGCTCAGACGAGCTGTGTAGAATCCGCAACAAATGCAAAATCTTAGCCATCAATAGGACATTCAAGACCAACACCCGAAACATGAAATCCCTAATGACATGCATTTGTATCCTACGAATTCCCAGCATTCAACCGAGACTCGATCACCGTTATAGCATTGATTTATTCATTCATCGATCAATTTACATTATAATTAACATAATAACATACTATTTGAAATATTCTTAATATGATAATCATTTGTACATACTTATCTCGACAACTAGGGATGTGAAGGTTAAATCGAGCTAATCCGTAGCTTTTGGTTTTCCTCAATCTAGGTCCGTACATGGTTTATCTTGATCATGCAAGAAGAATTAGAAACCAAAGCTCTCTCCCCCTTCAAATGGTGATTTCGACATAAACAAGATAGAAAGAAAAAGATGATAGCTTAGTTTCATCTTTTCTTGACTTAAATTTTCTTTTAATTACCAATTTACTATTTTAACCTTTAAAAACTTCCATAATTACATTAATACCTTGCCATGCTCATCCACTAACCCATAAAAATGGTCTAATTACCATTTATGTCCATTTGGTTTCATTTCCATAGTCTTTTAGCCCCTTTAGCTAATAGAACTCAACTTTTACTCTCTTTACGATTTAATCCTTTTTGTTTAATTAACCATGCAAATATCAAAATTTCCTAATGTAATTTTAATACGACCTTAATTTAATCCCATAGACGTTAAAATAGTAATAAAATAATAATTTACTCATCGGATTTGTGTCCTGAAACCACTATTCTGATTTTACTGAAAACGGGTTGTTACAACTCTCCCCATTAAAAGGAATTTTTGTCCCCAAAAATTTTACCAGAAACTAAGTTAGGGTATTGCACTTTCATAGCTTTCTCCAGTTCCCAAATAGCCTCTTCAATTCTTCGTCATTTCCAGAGAACTTTAACTAAAGATATACTTTTATTTCTCAATTCTTTAACTTCCCTAGCTAGAATTCTGATTGGTTCTTCATTGTACGTCATATATGGCCGAATCTCAACATCTATAGGTGAAATCACATGTGAAGGATCTGACCAATACAATCATTACATCAAAACGTGAAATACATTATGAATCTTTTCTAACTCTGATGGAAAAGCCAACCAATAAGTTATTGGTCTAGTCCTTTCAATGGTCTCATACGGTCCGATGAATCATTGACTAAGCTTTCTTTTTTGGCCAAATCAGAGAACTTTCCTCTAAGGCAATACTTTTAGAAATACTTTTTTCACCGATTTGAAACTCTATATCTTTTCTTTTCAAATCCACGTAGGATTTCTGACAATCAGAAGTAGCTTTCAAACTATCACATATCACTTTGACTTTTTCTTCTGTTTCTCGAACCAAATCAACACCAAATAACTTTTTCTCACTCATCTCAGTCCAATATAACGAGTTTGAAATTTCTGACCATACAAAACTTTGTACGGTGCCATTTTACTGCTCACCTGATAACTGTTATTATATGCAAATTCAACCAAAGTTATAAATTTCTCCCAATTGCCTTCGAACTCCAAAATACAACATCGGAGCATGTCTTCGAGTACGTGAATTACTCGCTTAGCCTGACCATCGGTCTGTGGATGAAACACTATACTAAAATGCAGTCGAGTACCCAGAGCTTCATGTAACTTACTTCAGAATCAAGACATAATTGTGGATCCCTGTCAGAGATAATAGAAACTAGCACACCGTATAGTCTAACAATCTCATAAATATACAACTCTGCCAATCTCTCGAGTGAATAATCTATACGCACCAGAATGAAATGTGAAAATTTTGTCAAATGATCCACAATAACCCATACAACATCTTTCTTTCTCAGAGAAAAAGGCAATATCGATACAAAATCCATCGCGACTCGTTCCTATTTCCACTCTAGAATCATCACAGGTTGTAATAAACCAGAAGGTACTTGATGTTCAACTTTAACTTGCTGATAGATTAAAAATTTTGTTACGAACTCTAAAATCTCCCGTTTCATACCTGGCCACCAGTACATCTGTTTTAAATCACCGAACATTTTATTACTACTAGGATGTATTGATAAGGTATTGCTATGAGCTTCCTGTAAAATCTTCTAAGTGAGATAAGATTTTCTCGGAACACAAATTCTAATTTTGAAGTACAAACTTTCGTCTAAACAGACATGAAAATCTGAATCAGATGTCGACTCAATGTTTTTTCGTTTAGCGATCAATTTAGCATCACTTTTCTGATTTTCACAAATCTGTTGCAAAAACACCGGTCTAGCTTTCAATTAAGCTAAAATTGAACCATCATCAATCATTATCAATCGTGGGATCAAAGCTTGCAAAACAAATAGAGATTTTCTACTCAAGGCATCAGCAACGACATTAGCCTTTCCCAGATGATAATCAATGATCAAATCATAATCTTTCAGTAACTCAAGCCATCTACGTTGTCTCAAATTCAAATCTTTCAGTGACATCAAATACTTTAGACTTTTCTGATCTGTGAAGATATGACATTTTTCTTTGAACAAATGATGTTGCCAAATCTTTAAAGTAAATACAATAGATGCAAGTTCTAAATCCCGAGTCGAATAATTCTTTTCATGCGGTTTTAACTATTGAGAAGCATATGCTATTACTTTGCCTTCTTGCAACAAAACACAGCTTAAACCATTTAATAAAGTATCACTATAAATCATAAATTCTTTATTAGACTCTGGCTGAACCAACACAGGTGCCTCGGTTAATAATGCTTTCAACTGATTAAAACTTTGTTGACACTTTTCAGACCATTCAAACTTGACATCTTTTTGAAGTAGTTTCATCAACTGCGTAGCAATCATCAAAAATCTTTTGAAAAATCTTCTATAATATCTGGCTAAACCCAGAAAATTTTTGCCTTCTGACACATTTTTTGGAGGTTTCTAGTCCACTATAGTTGGGATTTCACTTGGATCAACTCTAATATCGTCTGTCAATACCATATGTCCCAAAAATCAAGCTTCTCAGAGTCAGAACTCACATTTGCTAAATTTAGCAAACAACTATTTTTCGCATAAAGTCTACAAAACAATTCTTAAGTGCTGAGCATGCTCTGTCTCTTCTCGTGAATAGATCAGAATGTCATCAATGAATACATCAACAAATTTGTCTAAATACGATCTGAATATCCTATTCATCAAGCCCATAAACACAGCAGGTGCATTGGTCAGACCAAACGGCATAACAAGAAACTCATAGTGTTCATACTTGGTTTTGAAAGTAGTTTTCAGCACATCAGAATATTTAACATGTAGCTAATAATATCCAGAACTAAGGTCGATCTTTGAAAATACTATCGCACCTTTCAGATAATCAAACAAATTATCTATATGAGGCAATAGATATTTGTTCTTGATTATGACTTTATTGAGCTGTCGGTAGTTGATACACAATCACATTAACCTGTCCTTTTTCTTGACAAATAACACAGGAGCACCCTAAGGAGAAAAGTTAGGCCAAGCAAAGTCCCTATCTATCAACTCTTTCAACTGTGCTTTCAGCTCTTTTAATTATGTAAGTGCCATTCTATACGAAGCTATCGATATCGGAGATGTTCCTAACATTAATTTGGTAGCAAACTCAATCTCTCTGATTGGCGGTAACCCTGGTAATTCTTCTAGAAATACATCTGTGAACTCACATACAATCGGAACCGATTCTCACTTTAACTCTGAAATTCTAGAATCAAATATATAAGCGAGATACGCTTCACAACCTTTTCTAACATATTTATGTGCCGTCCTTAAACAACATTAGATGTACCGTCCAATCTATTTGATTCAATTCAGATCCTTTCACCGTTCTGACATTTTAACACGATATGTGTAACAACCCGATTTAGGCCTAGTTGGAATAGTGGTTGCGAGACCACAAGTTTGAAGTAGAAATATACGTTTTATGGTTTTTATGAGGAATATGATATATTTGCATAGTGGTGTGAAAATTTCATGAAGAAATTTTATGATTTAGTGATAAATCTAACTTTTAGAACTAAATTGCAAAAATTGATAAAGATGAGATTCTAGAAGTTTTAAGTATGAGATAGCATTAGAAAATTTATTAGAGGTACTTAGAGACCGTTATATATCATGATGGACAAAAATGGACATGAAAGGGGAAAATTTTCAAGGAAGGATCTTAAGGGCATTTTAGTCATTTAGTTAATAAATTAATAAAAAGGGGAAAAGAAGTCAAAATTGGTGTCCATCTTCCTCCCCCATTGCCGAAAATTTCAAGGAACCATAGCTAGGGTTTTGTTTCACTTTCAATCTTGATTGTAAGTACCTCCTAGCCCCGTTTTTGATGTTCTTCGTATTTTTGAAATCCTCGTAGCTCGATTTAGCTATTTCTACCCCTATTTTGAGTTAGGGTTTGTGTTTAAAATTTTACCCATGGATGACATGCATGTATTTTGATGTCTAGTGGTAGAATATGAAAGTTTGAAGTGTGATAAACAATTTTTGCTAGATGATTTTTGGTGGAATTAATAAAAAGGACCTATTTGCAAAAGATGAAATAATATGTGTATAGAATGTGGAATAGTTGAAATTTTGGGCTGCTATAAGAGAGGTTATGGATCGGCTAGGCTTGAGTGTGAGAAAAATGAACACATTTCATCATACGAGCCTAGGGACCATTGTGTAAATATGTGAAAGTTTAGGGGCAAAATTATAATTTTTGCCAAAGTATGATTCATGGGATGTTTTAGTCAATGTGATGATTAAATAAGTGAAATTTGTCATTATAGATCAAGAAACATGAAGTCTGGACCTAAACCGAGGAAAGAATAAGGTGGTGGACTAAATTGAACAATTATCTATATTTTGGAACCGAGGTAAGTTTGTGTGTAATAAATCAACATCATGTTATTATGCTTTTAAATGCTTGATATTACGTGAGATGTGTATATTCTTTTTATGAAATTGGTTAATGAGATTTCAATGAAAATATGATGAAGTTTTATTATGTCGAAGTCCCTGTTGAACCTTAGGAATAGAAAGGATACTCTTGTCATGACATGAGATTAATAAGGTCCCGTATAAGACCATATCTGGGATATGGCCTTGGCACCGAATTAAGATCTCGTGTAAGACCATATCTGGGATATGGCATCAGCAATGATTAGTAACTTTGTGTAAGACCACGTCTGGGACCTAGCTTCGGTATGAAATTGTGTAAGAACATGTCTAGGACATGGCATCGATGTACGATCTCGTGTATGACCCTATCTGGGATATGGCGTCGACATCGATATGAGATCCCGTATAAGACCATATCTGGGATATGGCATTGGCATCGACATGTGATCCCATGTAAGACCGTATCTGGGATATGGCATTGGCATCTTACTATGTGGGTGACAATTTTCGGGTATCCCTCGAAATTCCAAGTGGTTTAACGGGGTAAGGTGATAAAGTTTATGTTAGGGATGAAAAGAGGGATAAAGTTATATGATGAAGTGATACAGGTACATAAGCAAAACTCAAGAGAAATGAGTCCGGTATGTGATATGTGGTTGGTAAGAGTGAGCATCAATAAGCCATGTCTATGTTACTTGAGAATTTTGTGTTAATCTATAATGTAATATGTAGATATTATTACAAGATTTTATGTTGTTACCTATTACATGCAAACTTACTAAGCTTTATGCTTACTCCCTCTCTTTTCCTTTTTTTTTTGTAGTATCGTGAAGCTAGCTCGGGGATCGTAGGACATCGGAGATCGATTCACACTATCAAGCTATTCTTTTGGGTATAGTAAAGTTTGGTTATTTTGGGTTGGCATGTATAGGAACTTGATCATTTTGTTATACGTCATATTGGTTAGCCAAGGTGTTGGCTATTAATGTTACTTATTTCACTTTGTAATTGGTCAATACTAGTTAAGTTATATCTATTCAATGATGAAGAAATTCATGAAGTGTAAGCTTGTGCAATTGAATGAGTAAGGTGTGAAGTATATGCATGATGAACACAGTGTGAAATTATGGTATAGATGTATTGATTGTAAATATTAGAGGTACATTATTATTGTTATGTATTGTGTTGCTAGAAATGGTATAAGTGTGGTTGCTTTTCAGGGTGGCAAATGGCTTGGTAAATAGCCTTATAATTGTCCACACGGGTAGACACACAGGCGTGTGTGACACACGGCCTGCTTCATGGGCGTGTAGCCTGGCCGTGTGTCCCCTGCATCTAATTTGTGAAAAATTCAGTTCGTCACACAGGCTAACACACGGGTGTGTGGCTCAGTCGTGTGACCCTAAGTGTCTACTGATGTCATAAACAAAATTTCAAGGTTTTCACGCATGGGCTAAGACACGGGCGTGTCATGACCGTGTGAGGGACACGGGCCATAGACACGGGCGTATGCCAGGTTGTGTGAAAACCTCTATAGGTTCGAAATGAAAAATAAAATCCGTACGGACTAGGGACATGGGCGTGTGTGACCACACGGCCTACCCACACGGGCGTGTTCCTTTCCACACGGGCGTGTGGCACTGTTTTGAGTAAAAATTTTCTAAGTGTTTGTAAGTTTCTAGTTTCATCTTGATTTGCTTTATTTGTATGTTTCGGGTCTCATAGGCCCGTAATAGGGACTAAATGATTATGAATATAGAGTTTTAAAGTTCAAAAGAAATTTATGGTCGATTTTGTATGATCTAAGTAAGTTAAATCTGGTAATACCTCGTACCCGGTTTCGGTGTCAAATACGGGTAAGGGGTGTTACATTTAGTGGTATCAGAGCTACAGTTTAGTCGATTCTCAGACTAATGTAGCGTATCCACGAGTCTAGTTATACATGCCATACGTATAAGTATTTACATAATGATAGTGTGAGGACTCCTGACGATTTAAAATATGTTTTTGTATAGAAAATGGATCCCGACAAAGCAGTGGCGGATGATGTAGAAAGTAACGCACCGGCCCCCGCCCAAGGGACGGTGCCAACTGAAAATGAAAATAGACCAATGACTGTGAGTTAGAGAAGAGGAGAAGAGGCTAGGGAGGCCTTTTTCCATATGATGAACTTCTGGTATACGGAGTTCGTTCAAACAAACCTGGACGCTCAACCCCTTCCACCCCCACCTACTCCTTAGCCTACTGTAACACCCCAAACCCGACCCATTCAATCCGACCGAATTTGGAATGTCACTGCGGAACATTTCCGAAAACATTCTTACTTAAGAGGTAAACCGTTAAAATTTTGTCGAGTTTGGTAAAACATTTTCGTGACTTGTAATATTCTAAGTAAAAATCGAAGTTTGTTAAAAATATCGGATTCAAGTTTTACTTGATAAAATAAAACCATTTGCAATCTTCTTTAAATCATCCATCCATAGTAGGGCAT
This sequence comes from Gossypium australe, assembly GCA_005393395.2. Lineage (NCBI taxonomy): Eukaryota > Viridiplantae > Streptophyta > Magnoliopsida > Malvales > Malvaceae > Gossypium > Gossypium australe. The sequence continues at coordinate 101,748,229 of CM016624.1, forward strand.
AATATTAATAATACTTAATAAAAGAACTGAAATACTTTAGTGGGCCTTATTACAATACACACTTAATCAAAATACGGAAAATATAAATATTTAATTCATTAACCAAAAGATTCCTTTTCATGAAAATCCACTTTTGCATGGCCACCTTTGTATCCTCTTCGACCCGGTCCAAGCTTTACGCGCCACCTGAAAGGGTTTAATAAAAATAGAGTGAGTCATCAAGACTCAGTGCATAGTTAATACACACGTCCTCACATATGGGCTTGGCAAACATCCACACATTCTATATATATATAACATACAATTATAAATATGCAAATATGAATACACCATATTATAAATATAATTACGAAGTCCGATCCACAAAGTGATTCACATATCTTTCTTTTGCACATTATTCCTTAAGGTCGTGGCTAAGCCACCGATCCCGTAGGGATCCCACATATCTTTAAATTCACAAATCATCAAGCACGAATGCAGCACGAGGTTCGGATTAGACCACTCACATAGTATACACCCTTTTCTTCAATAGCCACATCACAAGTCTCATGCGTACTTATATGTACCATGCAACACTTTGTACGAATCAAATATGTATGTTTTATATATCATGGTCACACATTGCTCAGAACAATATACATCACATGTCATCACTTTATTTTACCTTCATCGATAATCATTTATAATCGCAAATCACTGAAAGGTTAATATCATAATCACTAACCTGATTATTCGATCACTTACCTTGGTATCCTTACTCTTAGCCTTTATTTTGGCTAACATGCATAACATATTCGTTTACATAAAACGACACATACAACACATATCATGAATAGTAAACAAGAGTACAGTGCGATAACTACGCACCTGACTTTAGCGAGATTCTGATTTATCGAATCTAACAGCAACTAAAATCCCGAAAGCTTTTGTTATTTCTATCGATTTGCTCCTAGAACACATAACCGAAATCGGTCACACATAATACCAATATCATGGCCTTAGGCCGAATTTCATAACCACTTACCTAGCTTATTTTAATCCCGAACACCACTCGATCTTGTCGATTTGCTCTCGAAGTCATCGAAAGTCCTACTAAAGCGTGGTTAGAATCGGCTAACATCCATATCTCAGAACAATGGCCCTTGGCCGAAATGTACATAACACTTACCTTGAGCACCTAAATTCCCGAGAGACTCATTGTGCTCCTAAACACTAGCTTGCTTATCTAAAACCAAGAGATCCCTCCAAGGTCCCTTAATGCTGGCTTCATACCAAGGAACATGAGGTTATGGCATTCACCCACATTTGGCCAACCTTAGACCAACACAAAATCACTATTTTTGGCACACAATAAAAAAAAATGAAGCGAAACTGATTTCTAAGGAGAAATTACTTACTATTATTGCTTTGAAGAGAAAGGAGGGTTTCAAACACACTGTCGATAGCACCATTAATAGAGATTTGGCTATGTCCTTCAAGCAAGGGTGGAGAAGTTGGTCAAGCAAGGCATACCTATTCGAAAATGCCTCCTTAGCAAGAACCACATTCGGCCATGCAACATATAGGAAGAAGGAAAGCAAAACTAAGAGATTGGGCACCCTTTCTTACACTCAAAGTCGAATAAAGGTCCTTCAAGAGTTCAATATTAGGCCATTTACGAAGTAGAGAAGAGAAAAATACCCACTCCATGCTCTCCCCTCCATTTTCGGTTAAGACACAAAAAGAAAAGAAATTGAAGTGTGAAAATTTGGCCATGCATCCCTCCAAAGAACATGGCCGGTCAAATTCCCCAAGACATGCTTCAACAAATGAGTTTATTCCCCCAAGCAAAAGACCCATCACCCTTGAAAAAGGATGATACATTGTTTATTCATTTTTTTTTCCATTACCATACACAAAGTTTCAAAATATGTCCCATGCCTCATCATTTTCTATACATAATAAAATAATACAAAAGACTAATGCTCAAGCTTGCTATGTCATGGCCGGCCATGCCCTTCTCTTTTTGCTAAATTCAACACTAATTTCCATCACCTTATTCATTCCAAAACATAATATAATAATAATAATAATAATAATAATAATAATAAAAATAATAATAAACTTTCTCATCTATCTAAGCAAGCAAAATAATAGAAAATCATGATTTAAACCCATGCCTCCAATTAAAAATAATAAAACAATAGAATAAAAGATGGAAGTCCCATGCTTCCAAAAACAATTAAAATAAGAGAAAAGGCAACCCCTTTGTTCCATGCGTGCATGCTGCGCATACTGCATGCAGCCACTCTACGTCCGCAAGGAAGAAATAATAAAAAGAACAAGCCACGCCGCACTCAAGGGTCTCGAACCCGAGACCTGGAGAAGGCATATCCACGCCCCAGCCACTCGTCCTCTTATGCATTTCATGCAATAATCTCATAGGAATTTCTTTTAAGCCTTACTTCTCTGGCGCCTTATGTTCTAGCGCTTAAAAGAAAAATAAAACGCCTTATGCGCTATCCTCAGGACTCGAACGCGAGTCCTCCGAGTCTTAGCTCTCTCGCAATGCCCTTGGCCACTCGGCCAATTTTAATTTCATGACATATATTGCATCGCATTTTCTTTTTAGCTATAATTCACTGGCTTCCTCACTTTAATGCTAGGAACCAAAAATAAAAGCATTCGCGCCCCCAACGGGACTCGAACGCCCGACCTCGAGAGGCCCCCCATGCTGCAAGCGTCTTACCCACTCGGCTAGTGTTTATTTCATGCCAGCAATTACACCGAAAATTCTTTTAAGGCTTCCTTCAAAGCAGCGCCCATTTTAAAAAAATAAAAATCCATTTGCCTTTCGCACTACTCGAACTCCCGACCCGCTGGAACCCTCACAGGCCACCAGCCACTTTGCTGCTAGCCCATCCGTGTTATATTTTCCTCACAAATCATTTTAAGTCCTCTTTAACCCAGCCTCACTTGACTTGGCACAAAAAGAAAAAAAGAGTCCACTAGTTGCTGCCGCCTGGGCTCGAACCAGGGTCCTTGCTGGCGTTAAGCCAGGCCCTTATGAGGCATCTCTAAGCCACTATACCAAGCCTCCTTTCGTGCCAATAAATTCCCAAAAATTTAACTTAAGGCTTCCAAAGCCTAATTCCCCTTTTTAACTTAAAGTTTCCAAAAAAAATTTTAAAGCTTTCATTTTTGGTCCTCTAATTTTAAGAATTTTTAAAACACTTCTAAATCACTATTAAAGCCTACCAACACTTGAGTTATACCAAACTCGCAATCCCCTATTTCGGGATATTACACCTACCCCTGTAGCTCTCCAAGTTGTAGAATTAGTAAGAAGGGAAAAGCTGCCGGTTGATAGAATTCGGAAATAAGGAGCTGAGGAATTCCAGTCTAATGAAGATGACGATCCAGAAAGAGTGGAATTTTGGCTTGAAAATACCATCAGGGTATTTGATGAATTGTCTTGTACACCCGAAGAGTGTGTGAAATGTGTTGTGTCTCTCTTGAGAGGTTTGACTTACTAGTGGTGGAACACCCTTGTGTTAGTGGTACCAAGGGAGAAAGTTAATTGGGAATTTTTCCAAGAAGAGTTCCAAAAGAAGTATATTAGCCAAAGGTTTATCGATTAGAAAAGAAAGGAATTCCTTAAGTTAAAACAAGGTTTAATGTTTGTAACCGAATATGAACGTGAGTTTGTAAGGCTCAGTAAATACACTTGGGAGTACGTGTCCACTGAAGCCATCATGTGTAAGAGGTTTGAGGATGGACTAAATGAGGACATCCGATTGTTTGTTCGAATTATAGAACAGAAGGAATTTGTTGTGTTAGTAGAGAGAGCTTGAAAGGCGAAGGAATTGGCCAAAGAGAAAAGAAAGGCTGAAATTGAGTCTCATGACTCGAGGAAGAGACAATTGGGTAAGTCATTTCAATTCTCATCCAAGAAATCAAGAGGGTTTACTACTCGATCAGTTGCTTCAGTTGGGTTCTCAAACAGAAATAAAGGTAAACAGTTGATAAACTGTAAAAGTAACATATTTTAAGCCCACATTTAGCATGCTTTTGGATGATTTAAGCTTTGAATTATGTAATTTGGTGCTCTTAATCCTTTGTTTTCATGTTTTATACTCAGAAGAGCACCGAATGATGAAAAGAACGGAAAACGGGCCCAAAAAGAAGTAAATGGGCCATATCACGAAATCCACACGGCCTGGGCCCAAGACCACACGACTATGCCTCATCCAACAGCCTAGAACATGGCCTGGCCACGACTTACACGGGCGTGTGCCACGGGCGTGTCCCTGCCGTGACAAAGAGAAGTTTCACTTAGATTAGGATACTTGGGGGCAAAGAAATACATTCTGAAGCCTATATAAACACCCTAAGTATAACCCAAAAGGAGGAGACCCAAGGCTTTAGTCAGGGGGCATCCAGCTAGGCCAAAGAAGGCAGATTTGTGGGGAATTACTCGAAGATAGCCAGTTGATCCATCTCAAGAAGCCGGGGTTATACTCAAGACGAAGGATTTCGTCTTCAATTCCTTCAGGGGGTTTTAGGGATTTCTTATGTTTTGTTTTATCTTTTCTTCTGAGATGTTTTCTTTTATTGTTATGAACTAAACCCTCAGATACCTGAGGGGGATGAAACCTAAGATGAATCTTGTTATCGTTTGCTGAATTATATGATAAATATTTGACTTGTTCTTAATTATGTGTTATTAATTCTTGTGTTGATATTTCCAGGATATTAATTCAAGTGTGATGTGCTTAGGTGGAGGAGCAAAAGTCCCTGCCTAAGAGTAGATCTAGCATAATTAAGCGGAGTTGATCGTACGCCTAGAGATAGGGTGACGAGATTTTGTCGGATTAGGGTGAAACCTAATATGGGAGTCCATAGATCAAGTTAATGCAATTCTAAGGGTTTTAATTAGAAAGAGATTTCAATTAATCAACCTAGGGTTAGACGTCAGTCTCCTCGAGAGAGGGATTAATATAACTTAGGGAATCTTACAGATCAAGTCAAATGAATAAATCATCTAGTTCAGAGTTAGATAACAAGTAAAGTTTAGGTGGATTCTTCCCTAGGTATCGTCTTAATCAATTGGTTTTTCCTCAAGGTTATTTTCCAAATTTCATTCTTCTTTGTCTTAGAGTCTTTAATTTAGTAGTTAGTTAATTGAGATTAGATAAACAATTCCCTTAATTCTTAGGCTAAATAATAAAAAGAGAGTTAGTATTAGTACTTTTGGTTCCTTTGGATTCGACATTCTGGTCTTGCCTTAACTATACTACTGTTCGGTAGGTGCGCTTGCCTCAAATCGTTGTCATAGTTAGTTTCCTGGTTCGATCATTCTTTATATAAATTTTAAGACTTTGATATCACATAAAACGACACGATCAAGATTTTGGCGCCGTTGCCGGGGAACTAAAATATTAAGAAAGCTTAATTTTTATTGCTTTAGCCATTTTTATTTTTTATTTTTGCAATTTATTTTTTTAATTTATTTTAGCTTTGCTAATATTCTTTCTTTTTTGTTCCTTTCAGGCACCTCTAGTTTATGACTAGAAGGAACTCGACAGGACCCCTACTTTACGATAGTGATATTGAAGGTACCGTTCGCAGAAATCGCAAAGAAATAAGGTGAAGCTTAAACTACATAGAAGAAGAGCAAGAAGCCGAAATCAATACTATCGAAGAGATGGCTAAGAATAATCCGCTACCTCCAGAGATGACCGAAAATCATGCTCCTCGAACTATGTATGATTATGCTAAATTTAACAGGAACTGAGCCTAGTATTGTTAGGCCTACTATTGCTGCAAATAATTTTGAACTGAAACCTAACACTATACAGATGATACAATAGTTTGTTCAGTTTGATGGTTTACAGGATGAGGATCCTAACACAGACTTAGCAAATTTCCTAAAATTTTGCGACACTTTCAAGATAAATGGCGTTACTGATGATGCCATCCGGCTTCAGTTATTTCCCTTTTCTTTGAGGAATAAAGCCAAGCAGTGGTTGCATTCTCTTCCCGCCGGCCAAAACGGCCAAGTTAAGGAATGATATCTCTTCTTTTGTGCAGATGGATTTAGAGACACTTTATGATGAATGGGAGAGATATAAAGACTTGTTGAGGAAATGCCCACACCACGGATTACCTTTGTGGTTACAGGTCCAAACTTTCTACAATGGTGTGAAGCCTTCAACACGGCAACTAAGCGATTCAGCCACCAGCGGAACCCTGAACAACAAAACTCCTGAAGTGGCCTACGAGTTTATAGAGGAGATGTCATTGAATAACTATCAGTGGCAAGTTACAAGGACAAGGCCAGCCAAAGCAGCCGGAGTTTTCAACCTCGACGCAGTAAACGCGCTATCAAATCAGGTAGAGTTGTTACATAAAAAATTTGATAGTGTATATGGTTCTTCGCAGGCACATCCAGTTATACAGTGCGACGCAAGTGAAGGAATGGCGAATCCTGAGTACCCACCTTACGGACAGGGCATGGAGAGCGAACAAATGAACTATATGGGTAACAATTTCTGATCTAACAATAACCTTTATAGTAATACTTATAATCTAGGTTGTAAGAACCACCCCAATTTCTCATGGGGTGGCCAAGGAAATCAAAGACAACAATCATCCCAAAACTTCCAACAATAGCCCTACTCACAGGAAAAGAAGCCAAACCTCGAGGAGATGCTGACAAAATTCATGGCAGCCACAGAAACACGTTTTTAGAATACTGAGTCATCCTTCAAAAATCAACTTGAAAAATCGACACAGGAGCTCAAGGATCAAATCGGGCAACTTGCTAAGCAGATCTTTGAGAGACCACAAGGATGCCTACCGAGCAACACTAAGACTAACTCAAAGGAGCAAATTCAAGTCATAATAGCTCAAGATAGTGAAGGGTTAGATGAGCCCAATTTAAGGCAAAAGAATATGGTAGAAGAAGGTAATGTCGAGGTAACCCAAGAAAAACCAAAACAGGTAATCAAAGAGTACCAACCTCACATACCATATCCCAAAATGATGAAGCAAGACAACAGAGAGGAATAGTTCGGTAAGTTTCTTAAACTTTTAAAGAAATTACATATTAACTTACCGTTATTTGAAGCTCTTTTGCAAATGCTAGACTCTAAGAAATTTTTAAAGGAGCTATTAACTAATAAACGAAAGTTAGACGAGGCATCGCATGTGGAGCTAAACGCAGTGTGTTCAACCATGTTGCAGACTAGATTACCACAAAAATTAAAAGATCCAGGGAGTTTTACAATTCCATGCTTGATTGGTAGTCTATCTATTGATAATGCTTTAGCTAATTTAGGGGCAAGTATCAATGTTATGCCTTATAAATTGTTTAAACAACTAGGTCTAGGGAAACCTAAGCAAACTAGGGTGAGCATTCAATTAGCTGATAAAACTATTAGAATTCCTAGGGGTATAATTGAAGATGTGTTAGTAAAAATTGATAAATTCGTATTCCTAGTAGACTTTGTCGTTTTAGACATGGATGAGGACAATAGTATTCCCTTAATTCTAGGAAGGCCTTTTTTAGCAACTACCAGGACTAAAATTGATGTCAGTGCAGGTGAACTCATACTTTGTGTAGGTGACGAATCAATTAGACTTCAAGCTCTCGACTCGGCTAGGACATCGAGTGACAAAAGTGAGAACGTAAATTCTATTGTTAAGCTTTCCACTAAACCTTCTTTTTAGGAAGCACCACAGAACCACACAACCAAGCCAGAGTTTATACCCCATAACAACAAAGAAATAACTCACGAGGAATGACAACTTTACATCGATGAACTAGACGAGTGGAAGACACATTTAAGGGAGATATCACAACTACACAAACCGAAGGAATCCCTAGACGAGCTTATAGAAACATCAAATCACTTTAAAATAGGAAATCAAGTATTGATAGAAAAAGCAGATCCGCGAATACCTCCTCCTGATCCCAACACAAACAAAGAAATCCCTTTTAAGGTAATCAATGTTTTCCCACACGGAACAGTCAAGGTAAGTAACCTATTTTTGGCACTTTAAAAATAAACGCTACTCGTCTTACACTCTATCATGATAATGGAACTGCTAGCATGAGGAAGGACTTTCAACTCCTCAAACCACCATGAATATGCAAATGAGAGGTAAGTCTAGCTTAAGACTATAAACGAGCGCTTCTCGGGAGGCAACCCGAGCACTAACCCCATTAACTTCTACATTTTTTTATCTTTTCCTTTTAGCACCTAACTGTAAATCAACCACGTGCATATCTCCCAGCCACACGGCCTTGCACACAGCCGTGGCCGTGGCTGTGTGGGTACACTAAATCTCTGTACTGACGTGGCAAAAACGGTATGAGTCAGAACAAATAAAATCTTCGAGTCACGGACTCCAACCACCACACCACGGGCACTGACAAAACCTCACGACCGTGCGACGCGGCCGTGGACATTACTGTTAAATCACAAACGGGCGTGGGAGAAACGAATGAAGCATAAACACGGCCGTGCGACACGGCCGTGTGACTTGACACGCTCAAGGTACACGGGCGTAGGGATGTGTCAGACTTGAAACTTTATTTAAACCACGACCCCCTTCACGCCCCACTTACTCCCAAACCCCTCTTCACCCACACCTCTTTTATTCCTCCCTTTTATCTTTGTTCATTCTCACTTTTCCAACCCTTGACATCCACCATACCCATGTCGAAGAAGCGGAAGAAGCCAAGCACAGTCTCCCCGAGGGAGACCGATCTACATAAGTTCATGCCGGCTGCTTCATCTACTCGACAAGCCAAGGGTCTTTGAGACCATTTATTTTTTCTTCTTCCTTACTCTTCTCATTTAATTTCCTTCCCTTTGACTCTCTTATGCTTAATTAGTTTATTTTATTTTAGTTTCTTGATTTTAGGTTCTAAAGGCTACTAGGGAATCACACCGGAACCACGGCCACTACGTCAATGCAGCCTTAGAGGTCGCACCCACCTCGCGAACCATCCAACAATAAGGACTATTTGGTCCATTCATCTTTAGTTTTAATTTTATTTACATTTCTATTTTCTTTCTCTTTATCTTTCTTGTCTTTAATTATATATTTAGTTTATTTTAAATGTATCTTAATATTTCCTGGCTAATTCTCTACGAGCTTCCCAATTTCTTCTTTTAGCGCAGAGCTCGGTAGCAGCCACCACACCTCGGAACTCCCAACTCAAGGAAACCATCCAAATTCAGTAAGTTTAACCCCTCCGTTTCTCTTAAAATGCATATACATCTTTGTACATTGAGGGCAATGTACATCTTAAGTGTGGGGGGTGAATATTTATTTCGAGAAAGTGCCTAACTTTCTGTATTATTCTCAAATCCCTGAATGATATCTTGGCTTAAAGTAATTTTCTTGTATCACTAATTAGACTGAAATTCTTGTTGATCCATGATTTTGTCGATTTTGGATTAAGTCATTGATAATTATGCATTGATGATTAAATTTGAAGGATACTAGAGAATCAAGTTTGATAAGTCTATTTTTCAGAATTAAAATTTTTTTTAGGTTGTCTGCCTGAATCTAATTATTACCTTGAAGTTTGAAATTTACAAGGTTGACATCAAATACCCATAATTTTTTGTGAGATTTTGAGCCTTACAGAGCATATATTCTTTTTCTTGCCCACTTTATTGATTATGAGTGTGTCAACATTGATTTGTTATTCTAGAACTTGCATCGATTATACTTGTCGAGACCACACCTTTGATTTGATATATAGAGATGAGAAAGGCACCTAGGTTTTAACCCACTTACTCCACTAAAAGCCTACCTTCACAATTAACCCCTAGTGAACCCCGTTGATCCTAACAAACCCCATTTATTGACTCACCTACTAATATTAACCCAAAACCCTTTGTATTTGTTATCACCATTCCTTTTGACTACCCTTATGTCGAGAATTGATTTGATCAGTTTCCTAATTATTTTATTTATTTCAATCGTTAAATTTATCCTTTATTATGTATATTTGACTTGTTCTTAAAAAAAACAAAGTATATTCATTATTAGTTTGGTGATTAGGTGAGCTTATACATTAAATTCCAATTATTGAAGAAGCTCATACTAGAGTATTATCAATAATAGTATTATTAGTTTCCTATTGATGTAATTACTTATATTCAGTTCGTTGTTCCTAGTTAGGTAATTTGTCAGGTCAATCTCGATTTTAACCCTCTAATTCAGCCTTTATCCACACTTTTTACCCAAGCCCCGTTACAACCCTGTTAAAGACCTTTTGATTTGTGTATCACCTCATATTATAGTGGTTGAGATTTGATTATCATGCAAGCCTATGGGATTAACTTTTCATGTTCGACTTTTGAGTGCTTAATTCTGAACCTTAAACACTTTGAGTGACTTGAGTGAATCTTTTGTGAGGATGTCAACTCTTGTCGATTGTGAATCAGAGGTAATTAATGAGGTAAGGGGAAACACCTAACGTTTTCGGGATATAAATGTATGACTTAGATTGTTTGAATCTTTAGGACCCTCCGAGTTGAATTATCCATGTATGAATTATCTTTGAATTATGACAAAACATTATTGATGAATATTATGAATCTAGGAAGTTCGTTTTAATTGCAGGTTGAGAATTTTACTTGAGGACAAGCAAAAGCTTAAGTGTGGAGGTATTGATAAACCGTAAAAGTAACATATTTTAAGCCCACATTTAGCATGCTTTTGGATGATTTAAGCCTTGAATTATGTAATTTGGTGCTCTTAATCCTTTGTTTTTATGTTTTATACTCAGAAGAGCACCGGATGATGAAAAGAATGGAAAGTGGGACCAAAACAGAGTAAATGGGCCATATCACGAAATCCACACGGCCTAGGCCCAAGACCACACGGTCGTGCCTCATCCAACAGCCTAGAACACGGCCTAGCCACGACTTCACGGGCATGTGCCACGGACATGTCCCTGCCGTGACAAAGAGAAGTTTCACTTGGATTAGGATACTTAGGGGCAAAGAAACACATTTCGAAGCCTATATAAACACCCTAAGTATAACCTAAAAGGAGGAGACCCAAGGCTTTAGTCAGGAGGCATCCAGCTAGGCTAAAGAAGGCAGATTTGTGGGGAATTACTTAAAGATAGCCAATTGATCCATCTCAAGAAGCCGGGGTTATACTCAAGACGAAGGATTTTGTCTTCAATTCTTTCAGGGGGTTTTAGGGATTTCTTATGTTTTGTTTTATCTTTTCTTCTGAGATGTTTTCTTTTATTGTTATGAACTAAACCCTCAGATACTTGAGGGGGATGAAACCTAAGATGAATTTTGTTATCGTTTGTTGAACTATATGATAAATATTTGACTTGTTCTTAATTATGTGTTATTAATTCTTGTGTTGATATTTTCGGGATATTAATTCAAGTGTGATGTGCTTAGGTGGAGGAGCAAAATCCCTGCCTAAGAGTAGATCTAGCATAATTAAGCGGAGCTGATTGCACGCCTAGAGATAGGGTGACGAGATTTTGCCGGATTAGGGTGAAACCTAATATGGGAGTCCATAGATCAAGTTAATGCAATTCTAGGGGTTTTAATTAGAAAGAGATTTCAATTAATCAACCTAGGGTTAGACGTTAGTCGCCTCGAGAGAGGGATTAATATAACTTAGGGAATCTCACGGATCAAGTCAAATGAATAAATCATCTGGTTCAGAGTTAGATAACAAGTGAAGTCTAGGTGGATTATTCCCTGGGTATCGTCTTAATCAATTGGTTTTTCCTCAAGGTTATTTTCCAAATTTCATTCTTCTTTGTCTTAGAGTCTTTAATTTAGTAGTTAGTTAATTGAGATTAGATAAACAATTCCCTTAATTCTTAGGCTAAATAATAAAAAGAGAGTTAGTATTAGTACTTTTGGTTTCTTTGGGTTTGACATTCCGGTCTTGCCTTAACTATACTACTGTTCGATAGGTGCGCTTGCCTCAAATAGTTGTCATAGTTAGTTTCTAGGTTCGATCATTCTTTATATAAATTTTAAGACTTTGATATCACATAAAATGACACTATCAACAGTACTCGGGTTCTAAAGCTCAGACCACTTCTATTGCTAGTGCTGGTAATGCTCAACCAAGTAGACTGGAATGTTCATAGTGTGGTAAATGTCATCCTGGTGAATACCGAGCAAATGAGAGAGCTTGTTTTAAGTGTGGATCACAAGATTATTTTATTAGAGATTGTCCCGAGATGGGTGAAAAAGAGAAATTTTAGAGTGCAAGATCGAGTAGTACTACTAGAGGGAGACCACAGAGAAATCCAGGAAATGGAACGAGCAGTAAGAATACACCTAGAGAGCAGACTGCAATATCTGAGGGTAGAGCGCCTGCGAGGACTTATGCCATTCGCGCTCGCGAAGACGCGTTATCCCCTGATGTGATTACGGGTACATTTTCTCTTTATGATGCTTTAGTTGTTGCTTTAATTGATCCGGGATCTACCCACTCGTAATTTTGTATGAAATTAGTATCTAATATGAACATGCCTGTAGAGTCTACAGAATTTGTGATAAAAGTGTCAATCCCCTAGGCAAATGTGTGTTAGTTGACAAAGTATGTAAGAATTGTCCTTTGATTATTAGAGGTCACTATTTTCCAGCTAACCTTATGCTTTTTCCGTTTGATGAATTTGACGTAATACTTGGTATGGATTGGTTGACCATTCATGATGTGGTAGTAAATTATGGAAGAAAATTTATTGAAATGAAATGTGAAAGTAGTGATGTTCTTCGGATTGAATCAGATGAATCGGATAGCTTGCCTGTAGTGATTTCTTCTATGACTGCTCAGAAATGTATAAGAAAGGGTTGTGAAGCTTACCTTGCCTTTGTGATGAATGCCAAAGAGACTGAGTTAAGAATTGAATCAGTCCGATAGTATGTGAGTATCTAGATGTATTTTTGAAAGAATTGCCCTGGTTGCCTCAGGTTAGAGAGATTGAATTTGGTATTGAGTTGGGCCCTGATACTGCGCCTATTTCGATTGTTCCGTATAGGATGGCTCCGACCAAGTTAAAAGAATTGAAGGCTCAGTTGCAAGAGTTGACGGATAAAGGTTTCGCAAGACCGAGTTATTCTCCGTGGGGTGCTCTCGTATTATTGGTGAAAAAGAAAGATGGTTCTATGAGGTTATGTATAGATTATCGAAAACTTAATAAGGTAACCGTAAAGAACAAGCATCCCTTACCAAGGATCGATGACTTGTTTGACCAACTAAAAGGAGCCGCTATGTTTTCCAAGATAGACTTGAGGTCTAGTTATTACCAGCTGAGAGTCAAAGACTCAGATTGTAATATCCAGGATTTAGGGGTTATGCATTTTCACTTGAATGTATGCAGTGGCATGTTGTGTGCTGTCTGTATAAGGATTGAAAAATTTGTATGAGGATTTAATCACAAGAATTCAGTTGGCAAAGTGGTAAGGAGGCGCCACTTAGGGCCTTAAGAAGTGACGCCACAAGCAATATGAGGGGGGCTAAGGTTCGAATCCCATGGATAGTCTTAAGGTGACTTTTTATTTTGCACTTGTATGGCATGTGACGGTCAAACTTTAATTAAGGTAAGGTTGGACTATTTTCTTTTATGGATAGTAGACTAAGGAAAAAGGCAAGTGCTAACTTAAGGTATGGAATCAAGAAATTTTGGTATGATAAGGGGACATAAGGCATGAATCAAGGGCTTTGTTTTAGAAGCTTTGTTTCTTTTCACAAAACTTTATTCTCATTTTCTCTCCTAAACCTTCACCTTTTTCTTTCACAATTGAACCACACCAAAATTCACCCTTTTTCCTCTCATTTAGACTTTGGCCGAATCATCCATAGACCATAAGGGTCATTTGTTTCTTTTCTTTTCTTTCTTATTTGTTTAAGGGTAAGCCGAATCTACCATCTTCTTCTCTCTTCCTTTCTCTTTATTTTGCTTAAGTCGAACCTCTCATCCATTCTATTTCACCATTGCCGAAACCTCTAAAGCCTCACACTCTTCTTCTTTTTATTCTTTTATTAAGCCGAATCTCCCTATTGTCACCAAGCCAAATCGCATCACATACCATTATTCACTTCTTCATCTTTCTTCTCCATCCCATATTTCTCCATATCCGATTGCTCACCTATTATCAAGCCGAAACATATCACCATCTAGCTGATTTCTTCATCTCTTTCCTCTCCAAAGAAAATCACTCTTCTTTGTAGCCGAATCTCTCTGTGGTTCCAAGTAAGGGCGCAATCGATATCAGCGTTAGGGGTAAGGATCAACTGTCATTCGTTGTTCATTCTTTTTCTTTTGGATTAGCCGAAAATTAGGAATCTAATCCCTTTTATTCTCTTTGGCCGAAACCTTGAAGGAAGATTTTGGGATTTAGTTGTAGTCGACGGTTGGAAGGGAACCTTTCGGGATTTAGACAATCAAGGTAAGGAGTCTTAATATTTGGTTAAGGCCTTATTGCTTATTAAGATTGGCCGATTTTGATTATGATCTTTTAGGGAGAGTCGACTGTGAAAAAGAAGGAGTGTCAGTATCGATAGTACCGTAATCACTGTTATCAGGTGTGTAGCCCTACACTAAATTTCCAATAAATTGATAGTATTAATATTTGCATGTGTTAATAAGAAATATGTTTGATAATGGTTGCGGGTACCATTCAGTGGTACATGATATTCAGGTACGTTAACCCCCTAATACTTCATTAATAATGCTGTAAGCATGGATATAAATGTGTATGATTCCGTTATGATTTTGGGGGTATATTGCATAAAATCTGAATAATATGTATGTGCATGGGCATATGGGTGATTTTGATAAACGGGAAGTGTTTCTGGTGGTTTTTACCACATTATCCGGTGACTTATGTCACAATATTATGTATCCAGTGACTTCGGTCACATACTATGAATCCGGTGACTCTATCACAATTATCCGATGGCCATGCCACAAATTATAAGGGCGATGTGTAGTTGACTGCAGCGACTGCCTTCGATGGTGTGTAGCGGATGGAGGGTCGATTTAGTAATCCCCACGGTGTGATTGACAGGTACGGGTGGTGTGTAGCGGATGGATATCTAGGTGGGCTCAGGATTGCATTTCATTTTATATGAACATGTGATTTAATCTGTCATTATCTGATTTGCTATGTTATGGGCTTATGACAAAATGTGATTAAAATGGGCTTTGCCAAAATGTTATCGCTAAGGCTATAATTGATTGGGCTTTTAGTGTACTATTGCACATTGAGTCTGTTGACTCACCCCTCGTGGGATATCTTTTTCAGGTGATACTTAGCATGATGGACCGGGTCAGCGAGAACTACGTGGTGGCCATTGCTCAACTCGGTATATGGGTTTTCTTTTAATTAAACTTACTATGTTTTTTTTATTATAATTTCGGGATTTATTTTGGGTTATGTTTTTTTTTTGTAATAAGGCCACCATAAACTGTTTTATTTATACGTTTTAAATTTTTATTCTGCTACGATCAACTACAACTAAATAATTAAATATTATCGATAACCGAATTAAATTGTTTTGACACCTAAATACCTATGGTTTTCAACTTAATAATAAGTTCTAAATCCGGTTTTTCTTTTGATTTATAAATTTCCTAAAATCATAAAGATAACGTTTTTAATAAGATACAAACTTAAATCACAACACGGTTTTCAACAAGAACATACTTCAAATTTATTTTTCCTTCGGAATCAACATGTTGTCCAACATAACAAAAACGAGTTTTCCTCAAGGAGCATGCCAGATCTGGTTGGGGTTTGTGGGCCGGGTTTGGGGTGTTTCAACTTGGTATCAGAGCCAGTTTTTAAACACTCGGCCTTGGGTTTTAAAGTCCACAACGTTTTCAAAATTTAGCTCAAATGAGTTTTTGTGAAAAGTTTTGGTTAAACTGGTTTTTATAGAAGCATGGCACCCGAGTCCTCGGCCCAGGTCCACCAGGTAAGTTCTTTTATTGATAAATTGATGTGAGTATGTTAATGTATGATACTTTAGTTGATAAGCCTAAGGAAACTATAGAGACACGGACCCTAGGTATACGTGTACTTCTACAGAAAAACCACTGAATAAGTCTCTGTAGCAAAAAACTTTCTTTAAACAAGAAGTGAACAGATTCTAATGCATAAAATTTTCGTAAAAACAGATAAGACGCGAAGTAGACATGAGTTCTAGGGGACGTGGTCGTCGTGGACGCGGTAGAGGCAGAATGGCTGTGTCGAAACCAGTTAGGTCTGGTCAGGGTTCCGAAAATGAGGCACCGCCACCGGCTGTAGGGGCGAAATTTCAAGAGCAAACAGGAGGAGATGACGCAGTATCGCAGGCTATGCTGCGAGTTTTAGAGCGAGTAGCAGGAGCTAGTATGGGAAATGGGGCTCGAAAGTCAGTAGCTGAGAGACTTAGATCTAATGGAGCTGAGATTTTTAGGGGAGTATCTGGGGTAGCTCCGAATGTAGCGGAGTACTGGTTAGAGGCAGTCGAGAGGATCATGGACGATTTGGACTGCACTGCTGAGGAAAAGCTGAAAGGTGCTGTTTCCCTGCTTCGAGATGAGGCCTACCAGTGGTGGCTCACTGTCAAGGAGAGTACCCCTGCGGATCGAGTGGATTGGGGGTATTTTAAGGTTAAGTTTGAGGGAAAATACGTTGGAGCTAGCTACATAGACTCTCAGAGAAAGGCGTTTCTGAATTTAGTACAAGGAAATAAGTTGGTAGCTGAGTATGAAGCGGAGTTTCTGCGGTTAAGTCGGTATGCTAGAGGGATTGTAGCTACTGATTATGAGCGGTGTGTTAGATTTGAAGATGGGTTGCGAGATGAGCTACGAGTGTTGATTGCTCTGCATTGAGAGAGAGACTTTACAGTCTTAGTGGATAGGGCACGGATAGCTGAAGAAGTTAAGCGGACTGAGAGACAGAATCGGGACCGAGGTCAGAATAAGAATAAGAGGAGCTATGGGTCTTCAGGGTCATTTGGGAATTTTCAAAAGAGACCTAGAGTTGATGGGCCGCGAGGTCAGTAGGTTGCTATGGGAGGACAGTACCGTACTTGTGCTCAGTGTGGAAAGATGCACCCAGGAGAATGTTGGAAAAAGACAGGGGGATGTTTTAAGTGCGAGTCCAAGGATCATATGATTAAGGATTGTCCGATGGATGCAGATAGGAACCGCCTAGCAGGTCAGGGTTTTAATCAGGCTGGCAGAGGTGGACAGCAGCCGTCAAGGGGTCGTGGTCCAAATGGCAGAGGTAATGGTTCTGGTAGAGGTCGCGAGACCCCGAGCAGAGGCAGTGGTAGCACTGAGGCGAGACAGCCAGGTCTGGTGTATGCGGTTCGTCAGAGGGAAGATAGTGATGCACTTGATGTTATAACGGGTACGTTCCTTATTTTTGGGTTACCCTTTATTGCTTTGATAGATATAGGGTCAACTCATTCATATATCGCTAGTGAAGTATCTGGAACTCTGCATGTGAACTCTGAAACTGTACCTAGGATGATGACTGTACTTAGTCCTTTAGGGCAGACTGTAGTAGTAGATAAGCTCTTTAAGGAAGTGCCTTTAGAAGTGCAAGGGACGCAGTTTCCGGCTGACTTAATGGAGTTGCCATTCGGGGAATTTGATCTAATCTTAGGCATGGACTGGTTAGTGAAGTATCGTGCGAATGTGGATTGTGCTGCTAAGCGGATGTCATTAAGAACTATTGACGACAATGAAGTTATGGTGTTGGGCGAGAGACGGAATTACTTGTCAAATGTAGTATCTGCCCTTAAGGCAGAAAAGATGGTTAGGAAGGGTTGTTTGGCTTTTCTGATGTTGGTCAGTGCCTTGGAGGCTAAGGAGGCAGCTGTTGAAGGGGTCAGAACTGTAAGAGAATTCGTGGATGTCTTTTCGGAAGAACTTCCAAGACTGCCTCCGGATCGTGAGGTGGAATTTGGGATTGACTTATTGCCTGGTACGACGCCAGTATCTATCGCTCCGTATAGAATGGCACCAAAGGAGTTGGTTGAGCTCAAGGCTCAGATTCAAGAGTTGCTTGATCGTGGGTTTATCCGACCTAGTGTGTCTCCATGGGAAGCACCGGTCTTGTTTGTGAAGAAGAAAGATGGGACGATGCGGATGTGCATAGATTACCGGCAGTTGAATAAGCTGACCATCAAGAACAAGTACCCTTTGCCAAGGATAGATGACTTGTTCGATCAGCTTAAGGGAGCTGCGGTATTTTCAAAGATAGATCTTCGGTCGGGATATTATCAGCTTAAGGTGAAGGAAGCAGATATCCATAAGACAGCTTTCCGAACAAGATACGGGCATTATGAGTTCTTAATAATGCCGTTCGGATTGACAAACGCCCCAGCTGCGTTCATGGATATGATGAATCGGGTTTTCCAACCCTACTTGGATCAGTTCGTCATTGTGTTTATAGATGACATCCTAGTGTATTCTAAGTCTGAGGAGGAACATGTTGAGCATCTTCGGATAGTGTTGCAAGTGTTAAGGGAGAAGAAGCTTTATGCCAAATTCGGCAAGTGCAAATTTTGGCTGAAGGAAGTTGCGTTCTTAGGGCATGTGGTGTCTGCAAAAGGGATAAGGGTGGATCCTCGGAAGATTGAGGCAGTGTTAGATTGGAAACCACCTAAGTCTGTGGCTGAGGTTCGCAGTTTCTTAGGGTTGGCTGGCTACTACAGAAGGTTCGTAGAGGGTTTTCATCAATAGCTGCACCTTTGACGAAGTTGTTGATAAAGGAGGTGCCTTTCGTATGGGCAGATAAGCAGCAAGAGAGCTTTGAGAAGCTTAAGAGGGTTTTGACTGAAGCTCCGGTTTTGATTCAGCCTGAGGCAGGAAAGGATTTCGTGGTGTATTGTGATGCTTCTCACACAGGATTAGGATGTGTTCTGATGCAAGACGGGAAGGTAGTCGCTTATGCATTTCGACAATTAAGGCCACACGAGGTTAACTATCCAACGCATGACTTGGAGTTGGCAGCGGTAGTCTTTGCTCTTAAGGTGTGGAGGCATTATTTGTATGGAGAAAGGTCAGTGATATATACGGACCACATGAGTCTAAAGTATCTGCTGACTGAGAAGGAGCTGAATCTGAGACAGCGAAGGTGGGTGGAGTTGTTGAAAGACTACGATTGTTCTATAGAGTATCACCCGGGCAAGGCGAATGTAGTGGCAGATGCCTTAAGTCGGAAAGTAGTGTCGAATTTGAGGGCGATGTTTGCACATCTTAGTCTTTATGACGACGGAAGTTTGTTAGCAGAGTTGCAAGTCAAGCCGACATGGTTGAGTCAGGTGAAAGAAAGACAGCTGGCAGATGATGATCTGAGTGCCAGGATACGGCAAGTGCAGAATGAGGAGTTGGAGGATTATGGTGTTAACAGTGATGGAGTTTTGTGTTTCAAGGGTAAGGCCTGTATGCCGAAGGACGAAGAACTTAGGCAGAGAATTCTTGAGGAATTGCATAGTAGCCCTTATGCGATGCATCCTGGAGGTAGTAAGTTGTACAGGGACCTACGGGATCAGTTTTGGTGGCCTGGTCTTAAGCGGGAAGTTATAGAATTTGTAGGGAAGTGCTTAACGTGTCAGCAAGTCAAGGCTGAACACCAAGTACCTTCGGGATTGCTTCAGCTGATAAAGATTCCGCAGTGGAAATGGGAGAGAATCACCATGGACTTTGTTAGTGGGCTTCCCCTTACGCCTACTAAGAAAGACTCGGTATGGGTGATAGTGAATCGATTGACGAAGTCTGCACATTTCATACTAGTGCGGGTTGATTACTCTTTGTAGAAGTTGGCAAAGTTGTATGTGGCAGAGATTGTGAGGTTGCATGGAGTGCCAGTGTCGATTATCTCAGATAGGGATCCGAGGTTTACGTCTCGATTTTGGAAAGCATTGCATCAGGCTTTGGGCACCAGATTGGACTTCAATACTGCATTTCATCCACAGTCAGACGGCCAGTCTGAGCGAGTAATCCAAGTGTTAGAGGATATGTTAAGGGGTTGTGTGATAGATTTCAGAGGAAGCTGGGAGGAGTTCTTACCTTTAGCAGAATTTGCGTACAACAACAGTTATCAAGCCAGTATTCAGATGGCACCGTATAAAGCACTTTATGGACGGAAGTGTCGCACTCTTACGTGTTGGACAGAATTAGGGGAACGTCAGGTTTTGGGTCCAGAGATTGTGGCAGAATCTGAAGAAAAGGTTAAGGTAATTCGGGCACGGTTGAAGGAGGCATCTGACAGGCAGAAGTCGTATGCAGATCTTAAGCAGAAGGAAATAGAGTTTGTTGTGGGAGATCAAGTATTTCTTAAAGTGTCGCCATGGAAGAAGGTAATGAGATTTGGTCGCAAAGGAAAGTTAAGTCCCAGGTTTATAGGACCTTATCGGGTTTTGAAGCGGGTTGGACCAGTGGCATATCAGTTGGAGTTGCCTTCGGAGTTCAAGCAGATGCACAATGTGTTCCATGTTTCGATGCTACGTCGTTACCAATCGGATCCATCTCATATAGTGCCAGTTGAGGAGGTAGAATTAAGACCGGATTTGTCTTACGAGGAAGAGCCGATTCAGATTTTGGAACGGGATGTGAAGGTGTTATGGAGGAAATCAGTTCCTCTCGTCAAAGTGTTATGGTGTAACCATGGATCGGAAGAAGCTTCGTGGGAGCCGGAGGAAGCAATGCTACAGCAATACCCTCACCTATTCTACTCAGGTAATTTTGAGGTCGAAATTATTTTAAGGGGGTGGAACTGTAATATCCATGATTTAGGGGTTATGCATTTTCACTTGAATGTGTGCAGTGGCATGTTGTGTGCTGTCTGTATAAGTTTTGGGGACTTCGGGAACTTTAGAATGTAGGAGAATGCCTTAGAAAAATATTAGATTTTTAGTCTTAAAAGGGAGCTAAGCAAGATTGGCCTTAAGAAAAATTTGTATGAGGATTTAATCACAAGAATTCAGTTGGCAAAGTGGTAAGGAGGCGCCACTTAGGGCCTTAAGAAGTGACGCCAGAAGCAGTGTGAGGGGGGCTTAGGTTCGAATCCCATGGATAGTCATAAGGTGACTTTTTATTTTGCACTTGTATGGCATGTGACGGTCAAACTTTAATTAAGGTAAGGTTGGACTATTTTCTTTTATGGATAGTAGACTAAGGAAAAAGGCAAGTGCTAACTTAAGGTATGGAATCAAGAAATTTTGGTATGATAAGGGGACATAAGGCATGAATCAAGGGCTTTGTTTTGGAAGCTTTGAATGGTCAATTTGTCCATGAACATGGACGGTTTTGTGGTCTAAGGGGGGGGGATGGCCGAATATTTGGTAGCATAGGTAAGGATGGTAGCATGTTTGGTCATTTTTGGGGTTTCTTTTCACAAAACTTTATTCTTATTTTCTCTCCTAAACCTTCACCCTTTTCTTTCACAATTGAACCACACCAAAATTCACCCTTTTTCCTCTCATTTAGACTTTGGCCGAATCATCCATAGACCATAAGGGTCATTTGTTTCTTTTCTTTTCTTTCTTATTTGTTTAAGGGTAAGCCGAATCTACCATCTTCTTCTCTCTTCTTTTCTCTTTATTTTGCTTAAGCCGAACCTCTCATCCATTCTATTTTACCATTGCCGAAACCTCTAAAGCCTCACACTCTTCTTCTTTTTATTCTTTTATTAAGCCGAATCTCCCTATTGTCACCAAGCCAAATCGCATCACATACCATTATTCACTTCTTCATCTTTCTTCTCCATCCCATATTTCTCCATATCCGATTGTTCACCTATTATCAAGCCGAAACATATCACCATCTAGCCGATTTCTTCATCTCTTTCCTCTCCAAAGTCAATCACTCTTCTTTGTAGCCGAATCTCTCTGTGGTTCCAAGTAAGGGCGCAATCGATCTCAGTGTTAGGGGTAAGGATCAACTGTCATTCGTTGTTCATTCTTTTTCTTTTGGATTAGCCGAAAATTAGGAATCTAATCCCTTTTATTCTCTTTTGCCGAAACCTTGAAGGAAGATTTTGGGATTTAGTTGTAGCCGACGGTTGGAAGGGAACCTTTCGGGATTTAGACAATCAAGGTAAGGAGTCTTAATATTCGGTTAAGGCCTTATTGCTTATTAAGATTGGCCGATTTTGATTATGATCTTTTAGGGAGAGTCGACTGTGAAAAAGAAGGAGTGTCAGTATCGATAGTACCGTAATCACTGTTATCAGGTGTGTAGCCCTACACTAAATTTCCAATAAATTGATAGTATTAATATTTGCATGTGTTAATAAGAAATATGTTTGATAATGGTTGCGGGTACCATTCAGTGGTACATGATATTCAGGTACGTTAACCCCCCTAATACTTCGTTAATAATGCTGTAAGCATGGATATGAAATGTGTATGATTCCGTTATGATTTTGGGGGTATATTGCATAAAATCTGAATAATATGTATGTGCATGGTCATATGGGTGATTTTGATAAAGGGGAAGTGTTTCCGGTGGTTTTTACCACATTATCCGGTGACTTATGTCACAATATTATGTATCCGGTGACTTCGGTCACATATTATGAATCTGGTGACTCTGTCACAATTATCTGGTGGCCATGCCACAAATTATAAGGGCGATGTGCAGTTGACTGCAGCGACTGCCTTCGATGGCGTGTAGCGGATGGAGGGTCGATTTAGTAATCCCCACGGTGTGATTGGCAGGTACGGGTGGTGTGTAGCGGATGGATATCTAGGTGGGCTCGGGATTGCATTTCATTTTATATGAACATGTGATTTAATCTGTCGTTATCTGATTTGCTATGTTATGGGCTTATGACAAAATGTGATTAAAATGGGCTTTGCCAAAATGTTATCGCTAAGGCTATAATTGATTGGGCTTTTAATGTACTGTTGCACATTGAGTCTGTTGACTCATCCCTCGTGGGATATCTTTTTCAGGTGATACTTAGCGTGATGGACCGGGTCAGCGAGAACTACGTGGTGGCCATTGCTCAACTCAGTATATGGGTTTTCTTTTAATTGAACTTACTATGTTTTTTTTTTATTATAATTTCGGGATTTATTTTGGGTTATGTTTTTTTTTGTAATAAGGCCGCCATAAACTGTTTTATTTATACGTTTTAAATTTTTATTCTGCTACGATCAACTACAACTAAATAATTAAATATTGTCGATAACCGAATTAAATTGTTTTGACACCTAAATACCTATGGTTTTCAACTTAATAATAAGTTCTAAATCCGGTTCTTTTTTTGATTTATAAATTTTCTAAAATAATAAAGATAACGTTTTAATAAGATACAAACTTAATTACAACACGGTTTTCAACAAGAACATACTTCAAATTTATTTTTCCTTCGAAATCAACATGTTGTCCAGCATAACAAAAACGAGTTTTCCTCAAGGAGCATGCCAGATCCGGTCGGGGCTTGTGGGCCGGGTTTGGGGTGTTTCACAGATGTGCCGAAAACCGCATTTCGGACAAGGTATGGTCACTATGAATCTTTAGTCATGCCTTTTGGATTAACAAATGCCCCTGCCATGTTTATGGATTTAATGAACCACATCTTTCGACCATACTTTTATATTAGTCTTTATTGATGATATATTGATTTACTCTCGTGATGAGAATGAGCATGCTGAACACTTGAAAGCGGTCTTACAAATTTTACGGGATAAACAGTTATATGCCAAGTTTAGTAAGAGTGAATTTTGGCTTAAAGAAGTCAGATTTTTGGGGCACATTATTTCGGGTGATGGTATTAGAGTTGACCCAGGAAAGATTTCGGCCATTGTTGAATGGAAATCGCCGAAGAACGTATCGGAGGTTAGAAGTTTTCTAGGCCTAGCTGGTTATTACAGATGGTTTGTCAAGGGATTTTCCATGAAAGCTATTTCGATGTCGAGGCTATTGCTAAAAGATGTGAAGTTTGAGTGGAAAGAAGGCAAAGTGATAGCTTATGCCGCTAGATAGTTAAAGCTGTAGGAGAAGAATTAGCCGACCCACGATTTGGAATTAGCCACCATTGTATTTGCATTGAAGATTTGGAGACACCATTTTATGGTGAGAAATGTCGGGTATTTACTGACCATAAAAGTCTAAAATATTTGATGACCCAAAAGGAATTGAACCTAATGCAACGAAGATGGTTAAAATTGATAAAGGATTACAAACTAGTGATTAACTACTATCCGGGAAAGGCGAACGTGGTCGTCAATGCCTTGAGTAGGAAATCTTTGTTTGAATTGAGAGCCATGAATACACAGTTGGCTCCATCAGATGATGGTTCTATTCTAGCTAAATTGAGAGCTAGATCGATATTTCTCCAAGAGATTTGTGAAGCTCAGAAAAGTGATAGTGAATTGCAAACCAAAATAGTTCAATGTGAAACAGGTATGGGGTCAGACTTTTGGATTAGTTTTGATGGATGTTTGATGTTCCGATATAGGGTTTGTGTACCGAGAGAAGAAGAGCTTATTCAGAAAATTTTGCATGAAGCACATAGTGGATGTTTATCTGTTCAACCAAGCAGTACAAAGATGTATAATGATTTAAAGAAATGGTATTGGTGGCCGAGTATGAAGAAAGACATTTCTAAGTTCATATCGAGATACTTGGTTTGTCAGCAAATGAAATCTGAACACCAAGTACCTTCCAGTTTACTTCAGCCTATTATGGTTCCTGAGTGAAAATGAGACCGTATTGCTATGGATTTTGTGACGGGTTTGCCTTTGACATCGAAAAAGAAAGATGCCGTGTGGGTTGTGGTTGATATGCTTACGAATCAGCTCATTTTATACCGGTATGCATTGACTATTCGCTTGATAAGTTGGCGGATCTGTATGTTTTAGAAATCGTGAGACTTCACGGAGTACCATTGTCGATTATTTCAGATAGAGATCCGAGTTTTACATCACGGTTTTGGAAAAAGTTACAAGAAGCCTTTGGCATAAAGTTGAATTTTAGTTTAGCTTTTCATCCGTAAATCGACAAATAGTCGGAGAAGGTAATACATATACTTGAAGATATGCTCCGATGTTTTGTTTTGGAACTTCAAGATAACTGGAAAAAATATTTACCGTTAGTGGAATTTGCCTACAATAACAGTTTTCAGTCGAGTTTGAGAATGGCGCCTTATGATGCATTATATGGGCGTAAATGTCAAACGCCCTTGTATTGGACCGAACTCAAAAAGAATCAGATTCATGGAGTCGATTTGGTCAGAGAAACCAAAGAGAAAGTAAAATTGATTCGTGATTATTTAAAGGCTTCTTTGGATAGACAAAAATCCTACGCAGATTTGAAACGGAAAGGGATTGAGTTTCAAGTTGGTGATAAGGTATTTTTGAAAGTATCACCATGGAAGAATGTTCTCAGATTTGGCCGAAAAGGTAAACTAAGTCTGTGCTTTATCGGACCGTATGAGATTATTGAGAGGATATGGCTGGTAGCCTACCTACTGGCTTTGCCATCTAAGTTGAAAAAGATCCATGACGTGTTCCACGTGTCTATGTTACGCTGTTACCGATCAGACCCTTCACATGTGATTGTACCGGCAGAGGTTGAAATTCAACTCGGCATGACTTATGGCGAAGAGTCGGTTAAGATTCTGGCACAGGAAGTCAAACAGTTAAGAAATAAAAGTATAGATCTTGTAAAAGTATTGTGGCAGAGACACGTGGTAGAAGAGGCTACATGGGAGCCTGAGGAGGCTATGAGAAACCAATATCCAAACCTTTTTACTGGTAAGATTTTCGGGGACGAAAATCCCTAAGGGGGAGAATTGTAACAGCTCGATTTAAGGCCTAGTCAGAATAATAGTTGCGAGACCATAAGTCCGAAGTAGAAATATATGTTTTATGGTTTTTATGAGGAATATGATATGTTTGCATAGCGGTGTGAAAATTTCATGAAGAAATTTTATGATTTAATGATCAATCTAACTTTTAGAACTAAACTGCAAAAATTGATAAAGATGAGATTCTAGAAGTTTTAAGTATGAGATAGCATTAGAAAATTTATTAGAGGTCCTTATTTAGTAATTAGACCATTATATCTCATGATGGACAAAAATGGACATGGAAGGGGAAAAATCTCAAGGAAGGATATTAAGGGCATTTTAGTTATTTGGTTAATAAATTAATAAAAAGGGGGAAAAGAAGTCAAAATTGGTGTCCATCTTCCTCCCCCATTGCTGAAAATTTCAAGGAGCCATAGCTAGGGTTTTGTTTCACTTTCAAGCTTGATTGTAAGTACCTCATAGCCCTGTTTTTAATGTTCTTCGTATTTTTGAAATCCTCGTAGCTCGATTTAGCTATTTCTACCCCTATTTTGAGTTAGGGTTTGTGTTTAAAATTTTACCCATGGATGACATGCATGTATTTTGATGTCTAGTGGTAGAATATGAAAGTTTGAAGTGTGATAAACAACTTTTGCTAGATGATTTTTGGTGGAATTAATAAAAAGGACCTATTTGCAAAAGATGAAATAATATGTGTATAGAATGTGGAATAGTTGAAATTTTGGGCTGCTATAAGAGAGGTTATGAACTGGCTAGGCTTGAGTGTGAGAAAAATGAACACATTTCATCATACGAGCCTAGGGACTATTTTGCAAATATGTGAAAGTTTAGGGGCAAAATTATAATTTTTGCCAAAGTATGATTCATGGGCTGTTTTAGTCAATGTGATGATTAAATAAGTAAAGTTTGTCATTATAGATAAGGAAACACGAAGTCTGGACCTAAACCGAGGAAAGAACAATGTGGTGGACTAAATTACACAATTATCTATATTTTGGAACCAAGGTAAGTTTGTGTGTAATAAATCAACATCATGTTATTATGCTTTTAAATGCTTGATATTACGTGAGATATGTATATTCTTTTTATGAAATTGGTTAATGAGATTTCAATGAAAATATGATGAAGTTTTATTATGTTGAAGTCCTGGTTGAACATTGGGAATAGAAATGATACTCTTGTCACGACATGAGATTAATAAGGTCCCGTATAAGACCATATCTGGGATATGGCCTTGGCACCGAATTAAGATCCCGTGTAAGACCATATCTAGGATATGGCATCGGCAGCGATTAGTGACTCCGTATAAGACCACGTTTGGGACCTGGCTTCAGTATAAAATCGTGTAAGACCATGTCTGGGACATGTAATTGATATACGATCTCGTGTAAGACCATATCTGGGATATGGCGTCGACATCGATATGAGATCCCGTATAAGACCATATCTGGGATATGGCATCGACATTGACATGTGTTTGTAAGTTTCCAGTTCTGTCCCGATTAGCTTTATTTGTATGTTTCGGGTCTCGTAGGCCCCTAATAGGGATTAAATGATTATGAATGAAGAGTTTTAAAGTTCAAAAGAAATTTATGGTTGATTTTGTATGATCTAAGTAAGTTAAGTCTGGTAATACCTCGTACCCGGTTCCAGTGTCAAATACGGGTAAGGGGTGTAACAATATACTTTCGTCTATAGTTCAAAATAGCATCATGCAGAGTTAACCAGTCCATACCCAGAATCCTATCAAACTTATCAAAGGGTAATAACATCAAATTAGCTGGAAAGTTGCAACCCCGAATCATCAAAGGACAATTTTTACTGACTTTATCGACTAATACATATTGACCTAAAGGGTTCGTTACTTGAACCACAAATTCAGTAGACTCAAAATGTATTTTCTTATCTGACACTAAAGTTGTGCATACATATGAGTGCGTTGATCCCGGGTCAATCAAAGCATTAACATCAGTATTAAAGATAGAAATTGTACTAATGATCACATCAGGTGTTGAAGCATCCTCTCGAGGACGAATCGCATAAGCCCTAGCTGGTGCCTATGCCTCAAATCTAATAGTAGAGTCTTTCGTTCCACCTCGACTATTACCCGTATTTCCAGTGTTTCGGGGTCCCTCTCGCAGTCGTATTACTCAAACAAGTATTTTGAGCCTTTTATTTATCAGGCCTTTCAGGGTAGTCTCTAAGATAATGATCAGAAGAACCGGATTTAAAACACGATCTGCCTTTTAATCTGCATTCACCAAAGTGTCGTCTATTACATTGCTGACATTCAGGCTTGTTGTTCCTAACACTACCCTCACTCGTTGTAGATGTAGCCTGAGGTTTCGAGATCAAATAAGGCTTTCCTTTATCTCTTCCAGAATAACCCACTGAATCTGATGAACAACTATGAAATTCTTTTGACTTCTTCGATGGAGACGAGAATGATTTTCCCATACGTCGTTTCTCCTGAATCACAAGCCTCTAAATCTGCTTTTCTTTTTGCCTTGCTATGTTCCTAGGCCTTGTGAGCTCTATCGAATAAAACCAAAAATTATTTTAACTTAAGGATTTCAATTAACAACTTAATATCCTTATTTAAACTGTTTTTAAATCGTGTACATATAACAACCTCTGATGGTAAACACTCTCGAGCATATTTTCTCAATCGTACAAATTCTCTCTCATACTTGGCCACTGTCATTCGACTCTGTTTCAACTCGAGAAACTCTTTGTGTTTCTTATCGAGGAACCTCTAACTTACATATTTCTTTCTGAACTATGTCTGGAAGAATTCCCAATTTACACGATCCCTCGGTACTACCGCAATCAACGTGTTCCACCACTGATAAGCCGAGTCTTTCAATAGAGAAACAACACACTTTAAACATTTGATCGATGTACAAGACAATTCATCGGAAACCCTTACTTTCTAACCAGAACTCGGCTTTCTCTGGATCATCTTCAGTTGTACCACGAAACTCTTTAGCCCCAGACCTTCGAATTTTATCAACTGGAGGCTTACTCGCTCACATTGGTTCCAAACCTTGAGGAATTACGAGGACCGATTGGGGTACAGGTAGGGGAGGAGGTCGTCGAGCCATTGGGTTCATTCTCACGAACTCTATAAACCATTCAGACATCATCTGTAAGAAGACTTTATAATATGAACGGAGGCTTGCGCGTTACTATCAACTTCATCGGTATTAGCATAGTTGGATGACATATTATCTATATGAAAACATAATTCAATTTGAGTCAGGGGTTATCACACTGTCGCAAGTTATATAATGACATGTATTTCTAAACTCCATACATGTTATGTTCAATCCGAGAATTGAGTAAACTGTAGCTCTGATACCACTAAATGCATTACCCCTAACCCGTATCCATCGTTGGATAAGGGTTACAGAGCATTACCGTACAACTAGGACATTTAAACTTAATTACATCCAATAGCATAAACATATCATAAATCAATCATACACATACATACCGACTTTAAATTGAGCCCTCAAGGCCCTAAAAATACCTTAGAAACAAATTGGGACTAATTTGAAATCATTTGGAAACTCAAAGAAAAATTCATAAAATTTTAGAAATAAGGGTCACACAGCTGTGTAAGCTTCGAACTAGGGACACATGCCGTGTCCTCACCCATGTAACTCTCTGAGTAGGGTCACACGGCCGTGTCACACGCCCTTGGGCCAAGACATGTAACTCTCTAAGTTTCCCCACACGGCCTTGTGTCAGGCCGTGTGCTTGGCCGTGTAACTCATTGACTTGCTTACAAAAGAATCTCAGATTACACAAGGCCGTGTCGCCAGGCCGTGTGCCCCACACGACTGAGTCACATGCTTGTGCCTCAGGTCGTGTGGACCCAAAGTTTCTTAGAATCAAGCCATTTCCAATACCATTTCATGCATTAACACTTAGGTCTTTTGTGCACATTTTTAAGGCACCAAAACCTCACCTAAACATGCATATAATTGTCATTTCAAGAATCTTGATACAACTAACCAATATGCCATTCAAAGGCACCTCAAATGCTCTCATCAACACTTACCTAAACATGTCAATTTTACCAACTTTCAAACATCAATATCTAGTTCCATACTTTCCAAAACATGCCATAACTTTACCATAATCATACGAATTCAAAACATACCATATGAGCCATATTAAACATACAACATAAGATAGCCAAAATGACACCATCTAGCAAGGCATCAAATGGTACCAACAAAGTTAACTTACAGAACTTATACATGCCAATTCACCAACTAATCATTCAACAAAAATGCCATTACAATTCAACCTATGCATGCCATTATAACCTTGGCCAAAGCATTCAAAAACTATCGATATTTATGCTAGATAGTGTGATAGATCTCTGATGAGCTTTCAAACAGATAGATATTCTGATAATCTATAAAACATAGGAAAGAAACTACGTAAGTAATTAATGCTTAGTAAGTCTGTATAGATCAAAAACATAACTTACCATTTCAATTTGCATAATTTAAAGTATAAGTACATTAAAGTCCAACCCATAAGCTTGTTATAAGCCTATACATCACCATCAATACACAAGTTAGCACATTTGTACATAACTCATTCAAACTAACCATATGATAAGTCATTTTCCATATGAAATACATCATTTGATTCATTCATCCTTTCCAAAAGCTTATGCATAATTCCATTTGAAACTTGTCATTTTATTTCCTTTTCATACCCATTGAACCATCTAGAATTTTATCAGATACTTAGGAAAGCTCACACGAAGTGTTTATTTACATAACTGTAACCTTACCTTCACATCATAGCTCACACGAGTTGTGGGTCAGAATGTAAGCTATACGATGCAGCTCAGACGAGTAGTGTAGAATCCAAAAAAAATGCAGGATCTCAGCCACCGGTAGGACATTCAAGACCAGCATCCGAAACATGAAATCCCTAATGACATGTCATTTGTATCCCATGAATTCCTAGCATTCAACCGAGACTCGATCACCGTTATAGCATAGATTTATTCATTCATCAATCAATTTACATTATAATTAACATAATAACATATGAATTGAAATAGCATTAATACGATAATCATTTATACAAACTTACCTCGACAGCTAGGGATGTGAAGGTTAAATCGAGCTAACCTGTAGCTTTTGCTTTTCCTCAATCTAGGTCCATATGTGGTTTATCTTGATCATGCAAGAAGAATTAGAAACCAAAGATCTCTCCCCCTTCAAATTGTGATTTCGGCATAAATAAGATGAAAAGAAAAAGATGATAGCTTGGTTTCATATTTTCTTAACTTAAAATTTCTTTTAATTACCAATTTACTATTTTAACCTTTAAAAACTTCTATAATTACATTAATACCTTGCCATGCACATCCACTAACCCATCAAATGGTCTAATTACCATTTAAGTCCATTTGGTTTCATTTCCATAGTCCTTTAGCCCATTTAGCTAATAGAACTCAACTTTTACTCTCTTTACGATTTAGTCCTTTTTGTTTAATTAACTATACAAACATTACAATGTCCTAATGTAATTTTAATGTGTCCTTAATTTAATTCCATAGACATTTAAATTGTAATAAAATAGTAATTTACTCATCAAATTTGCGGTTACAGAAACCACTATTCTAATTTCACTGAAATCGGGCTGTTACAGTGTAGTTCCTTAAATTATTGGTGCAGGTTTGTCAACATGGTCACAGCCGCATGACCCTGAGTTACACGGGCACAGGTTGTTACATGACTTGGCCACAAGGCCATGTCCTGGCACCACATGAGCTGAGCCCTGTGACATGGCCGTGTGACCCCTGTTTTTAGTTTCAACCTATTTCATATTTTGATTCGATTTAGTTATTGGTTATTTCTAAATCATTTTTAATGCCTTGTAGGACCAAATTACGTCTTGTTTAAGTTTGAATGACATGTTTATTGAATGAAATTATTGATGATTGATTTAAAAGAAAATTTTTGAATTGAAATAATCTATGTTTGTTTTGTTATTTGTTTTAACTTCCAGTAACCTTAATTCGGTGATGAAGACGGGTTATGGGTGTTACACTTGATCCCATTGCTCCACCCTCATCTCTGCACAAATTTGTCATACTACTTCAATGGAAATCTTATTTTTGACATGATCTATGCATGATCCTCCTCTTCTGGATGAGGTCTTTTTCTATCATCCTTATACACAGACTCAATAAGTTATTTGGATGAATAAATCGACACCCCCTTTTTCTTGGCGGACTCGCACCCACAATGTAACCCAGAGTGCTTACTTTCTTGAGCCCAATCTTTGTAAGATGTTTAACTTATTGACAGTCCCAAATGGACTATTCCTTCCCAAGTATTCCTAGTGGTCTCCACTTATGGTAGTCCAACGAAGTCTTGCCTTATCATCATTTTTTTAGTAGATCAAAGGCGGACTTACCACTCCAACCTTTTAGCTTAGATTCTGCCTTGTTGGATCACTTATTATACTCAATGTTATATTAATCGCTAACCATTGGCGAAGTAATAATGGCGGATACCATTTACCTTGGATAGGGTACCCTTTCTATTTCCTCTACCTTGATAAGACCACATATATACCCAATTCATCTTTCCATCACAATTTGGCAGATTCCCTTATTAGCAAGCTTACATGTATTCTCTGATACTTCTACCCACTATTCTCCTCTTCATAGTTTGGCAGATTAACTTACTATTACAGTTACCCGCATTCTTAGACTTGTCATAATCATCCAATTGTACTGCTCTTCGCATTACAATGATCTCCTTTTTCTTGCTTTTTCAGGTTCTTGGTTCATCATTATAGTAGATTTTATCTGACGTCATAGCCCAACTATGGTCTTACATAGTATATCCCATGTTTAAAGTCTTGGTAGACTCTATATGTTGCCATAGTTGAGTTATGGTCATACACAATATACTCTATGTTTAAATACTGATGGACTCTTAAATTCGAGGAATCAATAAACCTCTTCCGAGGTGTCGCCCTCAAGGACCTATGAATTGTTTCCATGGTGTCCTCACAAAAGACCTATCAATAATCGTCGTGTGATGTCGCTCCATAGTCGATAGACTGTTGTCAAAGTGTCACTCTAGCGAGCCTATGAAGCTCTAAAATCAATTTAGGAACAAGTAGTGTAACAGCCCGATTTAGGGGCTAGTCGAAACAGTGATCTCAGGATCACTAATCCGAGATTTGAGAAATTTATTTTCATGTGATTTTATGAATTAGTATATGATTGTATAAGTACATAAAAATTTTGGTACTTTAATTTTAGCGATTTCTTGCTTAATCACGAAAAAAGGACTAAATGGCATAAAGTATGAAAGCTCCAATTTATAAGCTAAAGGTACCAAATAGCCATAGATGGATAGTTGGAGGTCTTTAAAAGGCAATTAGACCCACAATATATGCTTGGCCGGCCATAGGGGACAAGAATTGACCAAGTTGGTCAAAGTTGGAGATGTTTGGTGGATTAAATTGATAGTTTAATTTTAAAATAAAGAAAAGATGATGTCCATCTTTCTTGTTCATTTCTTCCACCAAAATTTGCAAGCAAAATAAGGGTTGAAAGCTTCAAAAATTTTAGCACACTCATCTCTTCACTAGTAAGTGTTCTAGTGATCTTTTCCTGAAAATAGTTGTACTTTTGAGACCCCTAAAGCTTAAGCTTTCAAATGAGGGGACTATTGTGCAATATGGTGAAACTTTTAGAGTTTTTCCATGAGAGCTATCATTTTTATTTGCTGTATTTTTATGGAAGAAATTGAGTCTTAGTTGTTAGATGAACAACTTTTATGAAAGGTGGTGTCTTGAAAACACCTAATTGAACCTAAATGAAAAGGTTATAAATTTGTAG
The DNA here is from genome assembly GCA_005393395.2 of Gossypium australe. Lineage (NCBI taxonomy): Eukaryota > Viridiplantae > Streptophyta > Magnoliopsida > Malvales > Malvaceae > Gossypium > Gossypium australe. The sequence goes on from CM016624.1 coordinate 101,781,952, forward strand.
TAAGTAAATAAGAAAATGTATGAGAAAGTCCCGGTTGAAGTCTCGGAATAATGAGGATACTATTATCACAACATGTGATAAGGAAGGTCCGTGTAAGACCATGTCAACACGTGGCATCGGCATAAGGCAAGGATATCATGTAAGTCCATGACAAGTCGTGGCATTGAAAAGTTATTATGAGGCAAAGGTCCCATGTAAGTCCAAGCCAAGGCTTGGCATTGGTGAATTCATAAGGCAAAGATGTCATGTAAGTCCATGTCAAGACATGGCATTGATAAGATTCATAAGGCAAGGAGACCACGTAAGCCCATGTCAAGACATGGCAATGGTAAGTTTCCAAAGGAAACACATAAGGAAGGTCTCGTGTAAAACCATGTCTATGACATGGCATCGACACCGAGCTAAGGGATCTCATGTAAGACCATATCTGGGATATGGCATTGGCATCATGAGGCGATCCCATGTAAGACCATGTTTGGGATATGGCATTGGCATCGAGATTCATGTTTGATGAGATTGACTAACCTCAATTATTTCAGGTAATTCAACGGGTAAAAGAGCTAAATATGAAAGAGGCAACAAGAAAGTCAAGTAAGTAAAGATAGTACTAAGTTAAGTTATACAAGGTTAATATAAAGTAGTTTCATGTTAAGAAAGATGAAGGTTGAGTTTGCTTTTGCATCAGCAAAATGTACTAATTTATGTGATCAAGTGACACAGGTACCATGATTATAATGCAAGTATGAAATTATTATGTATCATGTGAGGAGTAAGTAAGCCATGCACTTGAGTTTTATGTTGTTCTTAACTAGAAATGGATGAGTTATAATGAGTTAATATATTGCTATACGAGTTTCATGCAAACTTACTAAGCTATATGCTTACCTCTCTCTCCCTTCTTCTTTCTTCGCAGTTTTGCCAAGCTAACTTGTGGATCATTGACGTCAGAGCTCGGAGCACACTATCAATCACTGTTTTTATTAAGTATGGCATGTATAGGAATTATTTCATCTTGATGTAAGTCCTAAGAGAGGCCAAAGTGTTGGCCATTAAGGTTATTATTCTTTTTGTATATGGCTAAATCGATTGGCCAATATTTACTAAGTTTATACATCAATTGATGATGATTTATGCACTGTTATTCATGTTTTTAATGAAGTATTTGAGTGGTTGGATTGAGTATATGAGTGATTTTGATTTCAGGGTGGCAATTGGCTTGGAAAATAGCCTTTAAGTGTCCACACGGTTAGACACACGGGCGTGTGTCTAGGCTGTGTGTGACACACGGTCAACCTACATGGGTGTGTTAATAGGTCGTGTGTCCCCTGCATGTTAGTGTTTTAAGTCAGCGTCGACCACGAGCTAGCCACACGGGCGTGTGTCTAGGCCGTGTGCTGCTTAAAGGGTTGATGACGTCACAAACAGAATACCCTAAATTTTCACACAGGGTGAGGACACGGGCGTGTCTAGGCCGTGTGAAGGACACGGGCCATTGATAGGGGCGTGTGTCAAGCCGTGTGAAAACCCCTATAGGTTGTAATAAAAATAAGTTGTACTCGGGCTAGGGACATGGGCGTGTGAGACCACACAGCCTGCCCACACGGGCGTGTGACCCCTGTTTAGACAAAAATTTTCAGAAAGAGTGAAAGTTTCCGGTTGATCTCCAAAACCATCGAGTGGTATGCTTATGGCCTCATAGGCCCATGAGATGAATGTTGACCACGAAAAGAAAGTTTTTAAATTGGAACAAAATTTTATTGCCCGTTAATACATGTTTAAGTAAAGTTATGCATAGTAACACCTCGTATCCTGTTCCGGCGTCGGATACGGGTAAGGGGTGTACCAAGTAGGGGATAATTTGAAACATCACATAAAAGTAGGGTAAAAATAGAAAACGTGGGTCACACAGTCATGTGGCTAGGTTGAGGTTGTGTGGTGTAATAACACATAATTGTATACTCAAACCATGTGAAAGGTTGATGCCATGTAAGCTGTCGGTATATGGATGTGTGTCCAGGCCATGTAATTCATTGGTGTTGTGTGCAACAATTACTCTTAAAATCTAAGAACCATATGGTTGTTCCATATACCCATGTATGGAACACAGTCATGTGTCTAATCGTGTGACAGCCCGTGTGTGCCATATTGTACCTTCAAAAACAAGTCATTAATGTATTTTCTTACTTAAGCCTCAAGCATACCATTAACCATTCAATTAACTAATTCAAATCACATTAAAAACGTACCAAAACATGCTATTTGCCTAATTCTAACCAATATGTCATAGGGTACCATCACAAACAACAATCAAACCTAATGTTCAATTCCATTTACTATTAAGTTCACAGTTAACCAAACAATGCCATATAAAGTATCAAAATGCTATAATTCTTTTCACCAACTAAAATAATTTATCAAGGCATGTTCACTAAAATATTAACCATCAAAACAAATAATGTACGTATCGTTTCATGCCATCCAAAACAAACTCCAACCAAATTTTTACCTATTTAAGCATTCCTTATCACGTTATAACTCATCTATACGTATTTCATTCTATCACATATCAAGCTCAATACCATATTCAATTCTCCATCCCAAGCCATGGTTAAAATCACGTTATTAGCCAACAAGCATAAAACTTTTATACAAGCAAAAAACATACCACTTGTAGTGAACACATATGTACATATACAAGTTACTCCTGTAACACCCCTCACATGTCTCCGTCGCCGGAATTGGATTACGAGATGCTATAGTAAATAACAAAACAGGAACATGCTATTTCAATTCAAAACTTCTTTAAAACAATCATTAATTATCAATCGTTCAATTAAACATGTTATTCATGCAAGAACAGGCTTAAATCAAACTTAAAAAAGCTCTAAAACAATTCAGAACTAAGTAGGGACTAATTTGGAAACTTACCATAAAAGTGGGGTAAAAACACATAATAGGGGTCACACAATCGTGTGACAGGTTGAGATTGTGTGGGGTTGAAACAGACAAACGTGTAATCCAAATTTGTGCAAAAATGATGTCGTGTATGAAAGGGTCACACGATCGTGTCGCCAAGTAGTGTAACAAACTATTGCGGTAGGGATCTAATTGTAAAACTTTCCAAACATGCACACGAACATGTGGCTGGACCGTTTGAGAGGCTGAGACTGCGTCAACATTCGTGCATATAAATTACTAGTGGCACACATTTGTGTCAACCAACTGTGTGAGACACACGACAATGTGGGAAACTATGTATAGGAAAATGCACCTAATGTACAATTTGGCTCAACCTTACACAAAGGCCTAAAATGCATTCCTTTTCTAACATCAACACCTGCTCAAATATGCACATTTCATGCCCAAATATAACTTATAGAGAATTCCCAAATTTCTAACCAATATGCCACAATTGGCACCGTAATCAACCAAATTATTTCAATCCATTCACTTATAATTTATGCATTTATCAAGCTATCACATTGTCACATCCCAAAAATTGGGCAAATATAATCTGGCTAGTAAATCGGGGGTTAATGAATCAAAAATCATAATTGAGTTAGATAATTAAAATAATTATGAATTAATTAAATAAAATATTAAAAAATTAGAATAAAAAAATTTTAGGTTAAGAAATTAAAATTACGTGTCTAGGAATTAAATTGGTTAAAACAGATTTTAAAAATGAGATTGAGTTTCCAAATAATTTTGAAATTGGTTTTAATTAAAATTAAAAGGCCTATTTGAAAAAAGGGAAGAAACTGGAGGTGGTCGAATGGGCAATGGCCCAATTTTTGAAAACGCGTTGCCTATTTAACAATACCCACGTCTCCTTCCCTCCAATTCTTCATCTTCTTCAAAAATTTGCCAAACCAAATCAAAATTTTTCTTCTGAAATCAGTTCATCTTTTTTGATTCCTAAGCTCTCTAAACACAAAATCTCCTTTCAAATTTAAAGAACACTCATGTTTTAATCCTTAAAATCCTCAAGAGATCTTCACACGTTTTAGTTCGAATTAGCTCCACAGCTTGTCAATTTTACAAAATTGAGGTGAGATTCTAACTTTTTATGATGAAACTAAGTGATATATTATTTCAATTTTAGATTTAAATAATTTAATCAATATCTCAATATATCACTTGATTTTAAGTTAATTTTTGGTTTGAAAATGATAGATCTCGTATTTCTTAGCTAAGTTTTGGTTTTAAAGTGATTTCTAACTCATTTTGATCTAATTAAAAGAGATTCGATCTTAATTTAACAAATCTTTAACGAATTTAAGCAAATTGAATATTTTCCCCCTTTTTAAAGATCACATAAGCTTTATTTTTTTAGAAAAATTAGATCGGTGTAATTGGGTAAAACTAGCTAGTTTTCGATAAGTAAGATAGATGAGTTGTGGTCTATGTTTTTTATATGATTTAAATGTGGTTGAGGCTGTTTATAATGTGTTTCTAATGCATTTAATGTGAATGTGATAATTCTTGAAAATAGTTATATTTCAGGCCTCTAAACTTAATGTAACACCCTGGTTTTAGGGGCTAGATTTTTGGTGCTTAGCTCGGGTGTTGGCACACTTCAGTGTGTGTTTGGGTAAGTTTTAGGGGTCCTGAGAACCCTAGGTGGTGGTAGGTTACTTTGGTAAATTTTTAGTTTTAGGGGCTAAAAAGGAGAACTTGGATAGAGGGGGTCTTAAAAGAATTTTTGGTGGAGTTTTGGCATAAAGAGTGGCTTGGCAGTGGCAAGGAGGCGCCACTTAGAGCATGGAGAAGTGACGCCATTTGCAGGGGGAAGGGGCTCAGGTTCGATTCGCAAGGGTAGCATTTGGGGCCTTGTTTTTGCGTCAAGGAGGATAGAAGCTGGGCGGTTTTTTGGATGCTTGAAAGGTGGAGAAGACTTGGTCATCTTTTTTTTAATTTGGCTAGGTAAAAGTTTGACTCATTCAAACTTTTAAAATGGATGGAAGGGAGGTGTTTTAGGAGAGATTTTAGGATTTTTTTTGGGAGCTTGGGGCTTGGCCGAATATTATAAATAGGGGGGAGGGAGGTGCTTGTTTCATTCATCATTTGTTTCTCTCCCTTGCCAAAAAGTTCTTTCCTTCGTTTGTATTTATTTTCCCTTGTCCATTGCCGAAAGTTAGTCCAAGCAAACCCCTTTTTCATGCCATTTCTTTGTAGCCGAAAGTAGCAGAGGGCTTAACCTTTTATGAACCTATATCCCTCTCCCTTCTCACCTTTTTCTTTTTAAACCTTGCTTAAACCGTAACCATCCATAGAAAACTACCATTGCTGAATATCCCAAACACTATCTAAGAGCCTTGCCGAATCATCCATTCTCACATTCTCTTTACTTTGGTTACAAGTCCCTGAGCCGAACCTTACTTCCTTGGTGGTGGTCGTTTCTAGCTGGAGCAATAGGGAGTGGTTAGCAAGGTCGTTTAGTCAGCAGTTGCAGTGGCATAGAGTAGCGTTCAGGATTCAAGTTGAGTTGGTAAGAGATATTTATTTAGATTAAATGCTTAAGTGGTGTTTTGGTGGTTAACCTGTTTACCTGATTAAGCTTTTTGATGGAGGCCACAACCAGTCAGAGTGGGCAAGGGAAGGTCCCTATTCCGAAGTTCAAGAAAAGAGCGGTTTCAGCAGTTCGGGAGTGGCCACCGGGGTGTGGGCCAGCGGCAGGAGATAGCTATAGGCAGATAGCGGTAGTTTCGCTAGTCGATAGCGTCGGGATCGAGGGTTTAGAACTTCAGGTTATAAGGTGTGTAACTAACCCACTGTTTCCGGGTTTTATGTGTTATATGTTTTACTAACAAGTGCAGTAATAAGTGTGCCATATATACCCCTAAAGGGTATAGCGATGATCAGGTTAATATCGGACCTGTTGCAATGTGATTATTTGTTTATGAGTATGTTTATGGATATTAATAAGCATGTGCATGCATTATCACGATTATATTTTATGTGGCATGTGCATGGGTGGGTTATGAAAAGAAGGTACGGGTGTACTTCGAGTACGTGGTTGATGTTAGCTTTGTGCTACATCGTGGATTGGCGCTGACTGAGGTCGCGTTGTGGATCTTTGCGATTTAGTTCGCGTGGTTACCTTGATTGATATCGGCTCTATGCCATATCGTGGCTGATGGGTGCTGTGTGCTCCATCGTGGTTGATGTTAGCTACGTGCTACATCGTGGATGGCATTGGTTGCCTTTTTGGAGGGAAAAGGAGAGGGTGACTCGATAAGTCCCCTGGTGTGTGGTAGGCTGGATAAGGGGGTGTGTAGCGGTTGGACCCTAGGCTTGGGGTGGGTTTCATGTTGCATTGTTCCGTTTTGAAATAAATGGGCCAAGCCCAATATGACATGTGGATAGGTATGTTTTGGGAACATACGTGGAGATGGGCCAAGCCCAGTTAATATATGGTTTATTGAGGAATGGGCCTAGCCCAGTAGTTGAGTATGATTTGAATGTGGGCCAAGCCCAGATTGTGGTAATTGTAAAAATGAATATACATTACTTGTTGCATTTGATAATTGGGATATTATGTGGCTAGCATGTGGGTGGATTTCAGTGGTTAACTTACACACTGAGTCATTATGACTCACCCAATTATTTTTAAACATCGCAGGTGACAAGTTGATCGGACCGGGTTGGAGTGGATACAAGGTGGCCCATGCAGAAGGGGATTTTCATGCCGAAGATGTTTTACTTTATTTAATTATTTTATATTATCAGTATTTTGGAATTTTATTTGATGTAATAAGGGCCCTTTGGTTTAAAGTACTTTATATATTATTGTTACTATTGTTATTGCTATTTTGTTGATATTATCATATATTTTGTTTTCTTAAAATAGATTACTATGTGAAAACGATTTTTATTATTTTTTTCTTTTAAATCAAAGTATTTATATATATATATATTTTTTTCTAAAGTTTTAATATGAATTATTTTTAATAACAGAAAATTTTCATGCTTTAAGTTTTAAGTAAAGAAAGGTATTTTCACTAACATAACCAGACTCGGTCGTAGTGAATGGGCCGGGTTTGGGGATGTTACAGTTTGGTATCAGAGCCAGGTTCAAAACTCGGCTTTGAGCGTTTTTGGGCCCGAAACAGTTTTCAAAATGGACTTTTTGAAAAAAATGGGCTTTTATAAAAAGTTTTCAGGTTATACTGGCATGGCACCTGTACCTCCGACCCGAAGTCCACCAGGTAAGTACTTCTAGCTTTTAAAATGATTTATTGGTGTGATCTATTATGGGCTTAGATTGGGCTCGTAGATTAGAATATTAAGGCTATTGGACCCTAGGATTAGTTTACTCAAACATATGCATAAAACTTAAGGTTATTAAACAAACCTGTGAAGTAAGTCGCCGAGTTAAGGTGTGGTAACCACTGTACGCATGTCTAGGAGTGGCATTCAGTAAGAGCTTGGTATTTAAGCAGTCCTAGCGACTCACCTCCTCTTTACTCGAATCCTACCTGGTGCGTAGCTACGGTTCACCTTAACCAAGAGGATTTGTTCACAGGCTGAACTAATTATTAAAACCCGAAAGGGAATTAGCCTTGCTGTTTTCTAAATTCCCTGTTTTTAAATTTTCAAATTTACCCCTCTGGTTTGTGAAACCTTAAATCTGATTTTGAAGGACGTTTTTCTTTCGATTTACAAAATTACCAAAATGCCCTTAGTGGCAAAATTACCAAAATGCCCCTGTATTGCAAAATTACTGTACTACCCTCAAATTTTGATAAAATGCTCTTTACCTTGCAAAATACTAAAATCCGAGTTTTCAAAATATTAGGATACTCTGACTTGTGGAAATTTACGAAAATACCCCTGGTTGACAAAATTACCGAAATGCCCTTGGTTTCTAAATTTTCAAATTTCTCTCAACTTCTACTGAAATATTCCTACGTTACTAAATATCAGAAAATTCTATTTTGTAAAATGTTGTGATATCTCGATTTTGAGAATTTACGAAAATGCCCATGATTTCCAAAATTACGAAAATGACCCTACTTTCTGAAATTTTTGCAACACCCTTTGTTTGAGAAACAAAATTTTCAAGATGACTCCTGAGATTTGCAAATTTTGAAAAAAACTCTAAGTTGGAAAAACTATTTTCAAAATTGACCCTGAGTTATTACCGAAATACCTCTTTAGGAAAAATGACGAAATTACCCCTGGGTAGGAAAAGGAAACTTGATTGCTCGAAAGAACTACTCTCGGAACCTTCATTGCATAAAATTGCTCGTGGATAAAACAGTGAAACAATAATTTCTAATCCATAAAACTTTCTAAACAGATTAAATCGAAGCGCTAGAGATGAGTTCTAGGGGACGCGGTAGAGGTAGAATGACAGCTTCGGAACCAGTAGGGTCTGGCTATGGGTCAGAAAGCGAAGTGCCGCCAGCAGTGGATGTAGAGGAACAAGATCCGATAAGTGAAGAGGACGCAGTGTCGCAGGCTATGTTACGCGTGCTTCAGCAAGTGGCAAGAGCTATTAGGGGAAATGGAGCTCGGAAGTCAGTGTCCGAGAGATTTAGGTCGAACGGGGCTGAAGTTTTTAGAGGAGTGTCGGGAACGGCTCCGAACGTAGCGGAGTATTGGCTAGAAGGAGTCGAGAGAATTATGGACGACTTGGATTGTGCCCCAGAGGAAAAGTTGAAAGGTGCTGTTTCGCTACTTCGGGACGAGGCTTATCGATGGTGGCTCACTGTCAAACAAGGTGTACCGGCAGATCGATTGGATTGGGATTACTTTAAGGAAAAGTTTGAAGGAAAATACGTTGGAGCAAGCTACTTAGATGCGCAAAGGAAGGCGTTTCTAAATCTGGTGCAAGGAAATAAGTCGATAGCGGAATACGAAGCAGAATTTGTACGGCTAAGTCAGTATGCTAGGGGAATTGTGGCCACTGACTATGAGAGGTGCGTCCGGTTTGAAGATGGATTGCGAGATGAACTTCGAGTGCTGATCGCTCCGCAGAGGGATAGAGACTTCGCGGTGCTAGTGGAGAAAGCTCGTATAGCCGAAGAAGTTAAGAGGACGGTAAGGGAAAACCGAGGAAAAAAATGGAACGAGAATAAGAGAAGTGTTGGATGGTCAGCATCGTTTGGAGATGCTCAGAAAAGACTGAGAGTTGGGAATACGGTATATACATCCATGCCAGTTGCTGAGAATCGGAATTGTCTCTGTGCTCGATGTGGAAGACCTCACACAGGAAAGTGTTGGGGGAGTAGTAAAACATGCTTTCGGTGCGGATCTAAGGCACATCTGGTTAAGAACTATCCTCGATCAACGAGGGGTCATGGTTCAAGCCATGGAGGGAATGGTTCCAGTCAGAATCAACCAAGGAGGTGATGTCGGGTAAGCTCCTCTGCTTTGGTGCATGCTTTAATTGCTTTGCTTGCTTGTGGGAATAGCTCTTTTCTGAGTTGCTTTGAATTTTGAGTGCGAACTTAGAGACTATGATTGGGAAGTATGTTAGCTCTTTAAGATCAGAGTGCGCAGCCATAGCGTAGCGGGAGGAATTGGACTGTTAGTTTAGACAAGTAATTTCGAGGACGAAATTATTTTAAGGAGGGTAGAATTGTAACACCCTGGTTTTAGGGGCTAGATTTTTGGTGCTTAGCTCGGGTGTTGGCACACTTCAGTGTGTGTTTGGGTAAGTTTTAGGGGTCCTGAGAACCCTAGGTGGTGGTAGGTTGCTTTGGTAAATTTTTAGTTTTAGGGGCTAAAAAGGAGAACTTGGATAGAGGGGGTCTTAAGAGAATTTTTGGTGGAGTTTTGGCATAAAGAGTGGCTTGGCAGAGTGGCAAGGAGGCGCCACTTAGAGCATGGAGAAGTGACGCCATTTGTAGGGGGAAGGGGCTCAGGTTCGATTCGCAAAGGTAGCATTTGGGGCCTTGTTTTTGCGTCAAGGAGGATAGAAGCTGGGCGGTTTTTTGGATGCTTGAAAGGTGGAGAAGACTTGGTCATCTTTTTTTAAATTTGGCTAGGTAAAAGTTTGACTCATTCAAACTTTTAAAATGGATGGAAGGGAGGTGTTTTAGGAGAGATTTTAGGATTTTTTTTGGGAGCTTGGGGCTTGGCCGAATATTATAAATAGGGGGGAGGGAGGTGCTTGTTTCATTCATCATTTGTTTCTCTCCCTTGCCAAAAAGTTCTTTCCTTCGTTTGTATTTATTTTCCCTTGTCCATTGCCGAAAGTTAGTCCAAGCAAACCCCTTTTTCATGCCATTTCTTTGTAGCCGAAAGTAGCAGAGGGCTTAACCTTTTATGAACCTATATCCCTCTCCCTTCTCACCTTTTTCTTTTTAAACCTTGCTTAAACCGTAACCATCCATAGAAAACTACCATTGCTGAATATCCCAAACACTATCTAAGAGCCTTGCCGAATCATCCATTCTCACATTCTCTTCACTTTGGTTACAAGTCCCTGAGCCGAACCTTACTTCCTTGGTGGTGGTCATTTCTAGCTGGAGCAATAGGGAGTGGTTAGCAAGGTCGTTTAGTCAGCAGTTGCAGTGGCGTAGAGTAGCGTTCGGGATTCAAGTTGAGTTGGTAAGAGATATTTATTTAGATTAAATGCTTAAGTGGTGTTTTGGGGGTTAACCTGTTTACCTGATTAAGCTTTTTGATGGAGGCCACAACCAGTCAGAGTGGGCAAGGGAAGGTCCCTATTCCGAAGTTCAAGAAAAGAGCGGTTTCAGCAGTTCGGGAGTGGCCACCGGGGTGTGGGCCAGCGGCAGGAGATATCTATAGGCAGATAGCGGTAGTTTCGCTAGTCGATAGCGTCGGGATCGAGGGTTTAGAACTTCAGGTTATAAGGTGTGTAACTAACCCACTATTTCCGGGTTTTATGTGTTATATGTTTTACTAACAAGTGCAGTAATAAGTGTGCCATATATACCCCTAAAGGGTATAGCGATGATCAGGTTAATATCAGACCTGTTGCAATGTGATTATTTGTTTATGAGTATGTTTATGGATATTAATAAGCATGTGCATGCATTATCACGATTATATTTTATGTGGCATGTGCATGGGTGGGTTATGAAAAGAAGGTACGGGTGTACTTCGAGTACGTGGTTGATGTCAGCTTTGTGCTACATCGTGGATTGGCGCTGACTGAGGTCGCGTTGTGGATCTTTGCGATTTAGTTCGCGTGGTTACCTTGATTGATATCGGCTCTATGCCATATCGTGGCTGATGGGTGCTGTGTGCTCCATCGTGGTTGATGTTAGCTACGTGCTACATCGTGGATGGCATTGGTTGCCTTTTTGGAGGGAAAAGGAGAGGGTGACTCGATAAGTCCCCTGGTGTGTGGTAGGCTGGATAAGGGGGTGTGTAGCGGTTGGACCCTAGGCTTGGGGTGGGTTTCATGTTGCATTGTTCCGTTTTGAAATAAATGGGCCAAGCCCAATATGACATGTGGATAGGTATGTTTTGGGAACATACGTGGAGATGGGCCAAGCCCAGTTGATATGTGGTTTATTGAGGAATGGGCCTAGCCCAGTAGTTGAGTATGATTTGAATGTGGGCCAAGCCCAGATTGTGGTAATTGTAAAAATGAATATACATTACTTGTTGCATTTGATAATTGGGATATTATGTGGCTAGCATGTGGGTGGATTTCAGTGGTTAACTTACACACTGAGTCATTATGACTCACCCAATTATTTTTAAACATCGCAGGTGACAAGTTGATCGGACCGGGTTGGAGTGGATACAAGGTGGCCCATGCAGAAGGGGATTTTCATGCCGAAGATGTTTTACTTTATTTAATTATTTTATATTATCAGTATTTTGGAATTTTATTTGATGTAATAAGGGCCCTTTGGTTTAAAGTACTTTATATATTATTGTTACTATTGTTATTGCTATTTTGTTGATATTATCATATATTTTGTTTTCTTAAATACATTACTATGTGAAAACGATTTTTATTATTTTTTTCTTTTAAATCAAAGTATTTATATATATATATATATTTTTTTTCTAAAGTTTTAATATGAATTATTTTTAATAACAGAAAATTTTCATGCTTTAAGTTTTAAGTAAAGAAAGGTATTTTCACTAACATAACCAGACTCGGTCGTAGTGAATGGGCCGGGTTTGGGGATGTTACACTTAATTAATTGTTTGTAATTAAGTAGATATGTCTGCATTTTCAGGATATTTTTAGAGCATTGCATGTAACACCCCAAACCCGGCCCATAAGTTCCGACCAGATCTGGTATGCTACGGGTTGTACATTGAAAACTTTTGCATTGTTGGTTTTGGAAATCATAAGTTAATTAGGCAATATTTGAATAAATAAATGACATTTGGAAGAAAACCTTGTACTATTATTATTTCGTATAATTAAACCTTTGACATAATTTCATAAGCTGCAAGTATTAGAAACTACTTAGGTGAATATCAACTATGGGGCCTTATTACATAAACATTCCCAAAATAAAAATAAAACTTAAAGAAAACCAAAAATAATTTATAGAAATAAAGTCTGGATGGCCCCTCGAGTCCATCTCGGCTCCCGTATCCACGATCTACTGCTCATCTGCAAAGTTAGGGAAAAATAATAGGGTGAGTCACCAAGACTCAGTGTGTAAATCCCGAAAACACATCAAAGGCTTGGCCCACAAACACATTATGGCCTTGGCCCGTATACAAGGGTAACTATATATGCATCATGGCCCATCCCAGCCTAGAAATCCATCCTCTACACACCAGCCCGTACCAACCATCACACCTTGGGGATTTCTACAATCAACCCGCCAACTGCTACACACCATATCGATAGCTGTGCTGCCTACCTTAAAGACCGATCACTGTGTGACCTATGTGGCAAAGCCACCGATCGCCATGCGACCTTAATAATACATCTAGCATTCCGACAGCTGAGCTGTCTATGTGACCTATGTGCCAAAGCCACCGATCGCTATGCGACCTTAATAATACATCGTAGAATTTCGACAGCTGAGCTGCCTGTCATAAAGACCGATCACCATGTGACCTATGTGGCAAAGCCACCTATTGCTATGCGACCTTCTTCCCCTTCATCATATCAATATCCATCCCATGCATACATACATGCAAAATCAAGCAATTTATTACCTAAGAGATTTCAGTTTATCGCATACATCGATACACATAGAGAAGTTTCTATGATTACGTACCTGGCATCCCTTGCCTACCCTTTTTGGGTAATCCGACTGTCTATATAGCCTTTTTCTGGCTTTTAGCCCATAACATATATTTAGTTCAGATTACTATTCAGCCTTTTTCCGGCTTTTAGCCCATAACATACATAATAAGTTTAATCAGTGTGTTAGAGATCTACACACCTGATTACTGTTAGAACGAGACCCTCTAAGTCAATGCTATCCGTAGCCAACACCACCGCTATTTGCCTTGAAATCCCGAAAAGTGATATGAGATTCAGGAACTAGTGTTTCTGGCTTTTAGATCTAAGAGATCTACTTCAATTCGTGAATGTCGCCCAACAAGAGAATACATAAAACCATTAAACCATTAGCGTTTCGACTTTGTCTTCCAAAACTCGAAAGAGAAAGTGAAGAGATAGGGAATTCGGCACTCACCTTAACACAAAGAATTCGACTACCCCTTAGAGATTCTGACTTTTTGAGAAGATCAGAAGAAAAGATGATAGGAAAGAGTCTTTGTAGATTCGGCTTTTAATGAAGAAATCAGTAGGAAGAAGAAAAAAGAATTTCGGCAAATTACAGGTAGGTTCGGCTTTAGCAAAGATCAAAAGAAAAGAATGTAGAAAAAGGATTATGAGGTTTCGGCTTTTAGAAGAAAGAAGAGAAAAGAACAATGGAGTTTCGGCTTTTAGGAGTAACAAGAGAAAGATGGCGTAAGAAAGTTTTCGGCTTTTTCAAAGAAAGATGTTGAGAAGATTGGGAGGTTTTGGCTTTTGAAGAAATCAAAAGAAAAGAAATTGCAGAGGAAGACTGAGAATTTCAGCACAAGGAAAGAAGAAAAGAGTAGGGTTCAATTGCCGGAATTGATGAGATATCCCCCTTATTTATAGAAATTTCGGCACTTACCTATCAAAAACCGAAAGTGCCCTTCCTGATAACTAAAGATTAAGGAAATAAAAAGGGAAAATTCGGCACCCCTTTGCCATAAAGAAACTGATTTCTTCCCTCCTCTAAGTGATGGAATTTCGACCAACACCTAGCCTTGCGGATAGCTTCTATCTTTTCTCTGTTTTTTTATCTTCCATATTATCAACTATAATATCTACATTATCCCATTCACATAAACCCTCCTATTTTTGAGCCTTATTGCCGTCCACTCCACCTAAACCTAATGCCCAAAATTTAGCTAACTTAAATTAAAAGAATTGGGCTCCATGAAACTTAAATTTGGGCCCCTTACTCCCTTGTGTGGCGTCACCTCCTAAGATTGGGCCACAAGCCCACTTTGGTATTTTAAACATAGAAGCTATTTGCCTTGAAATCCCGAAAAGTGATATGAGATTCAGGAACTAGTGTTTCTGGCTTTTAGATCTAAGAGATCTACTTCAATTCGTGAATGTCGCCCAACAAGAGAATACATAAAACCATTAAACCATTAAACCATTAGCGTTTCGACTTTGTCTTCCAAAACTCGAAAGAGAAAGTGAAGAGATAGGGAATTCGGCACTCACCTTAACACAAAGAATTCGACTACCCCTTAGAGATTCTGACTTTTTGAGAAGATCAGAAGAAAAGATGATAGGAAAGAGTCTATGTAGATTCGGCTTTTAATGAAGAAATCAGTAGGAAGAAGAAAAGAGAATTTCAGCAAATTACAGGTAGGTTCGGCTTTAGCAAAGATCAAAAGAAAAGAATGTAGAAAAAGGATTATGAGGTTTCGGCTTTTAGAAGAAAGAAGAGAAAAGAACAATGGAGTTTCGGCTTTTAGGAGTAACAAGAGAAAGATGGCGTAAGAAAGTTTTCGGCTTTTTCAAAGAAAGATGTTGAGAAGATTGGGAGGTTTCGGCTTTTGAAGAAATCAAAAGAAAAGAAATTGCAGAGGAAGACTGAGAATTTCAGCACAAGGAAAGAAGAAAAGAGTAGGGTTCAATTGCCGGAATTGATGAGATATCCCCCTTATTTATAGAAATTTCGGCACTTACCTATCAAAAAACGAAAGTGCCCTTCCTGATAACTAAAGATTAAGGAAATAAAAAGGGAAAATTCGGCACCCCTTTGCCATAAAGAAACTGATTTCTTCCCTCCTCTAAGTGATGGAATTTCGACCAACACCTAGCCTTGCGGATAGCTTCTATCTTTTCTCTGTTTTTTTATCTTCCATATTATCAACTATAATATCTACATTATCCCATTCACATAAACCCTCCTATTTTTGAGCCTTATTGCCGTCCACTCCACCTAACCCTAATGCCCAAAATTTAGCTAACTTAAATTAAAAGAATTGGGCCCCATGAAACTTAAATTTGGGCCCCTTACTCCCTTGTGTGGCGTCACCTCCTAAGATTGGGCCACAAGCCCACTTTGGTATTTTAAACATAGATACTACCTTTTAAACCCTATAATTCCCAAACAGATAATTTTAATCAAGGCCTCTACCTAAGCCTGAGCCCAATTTGGACCCCTAACACTTAAATTAACACATTAAACATATCCACCCATTAAATGCATAGGCCCAAAAATTCAGGATGTTACAGTTCTACCCCCTTAAAGAAATTTCATCCTCGAAATTTCCAACTAACTATTAATCGTACTACCCAAGTCTCACCACTATGCTTTCGCTGCGCACTCTAATTTAATAATATATAAACATTCCACGCATACAGTTTCTATACCCAAAAATATAGCATCCACACAAAACATACCCGACTTAATGGTGATTGAACAATCCCGAGCCTTATGCTCCTGAGACCCGCATCTTAAACACGTTCCTGACTTCCTCCAACATTCACCCGGATGACGCCTTCTGCAATATTCGCAAACCTGAAAGTTTGGACGTACCTTAACATGCTTCACAGAACGAGACTGCAACCCTAGAAAACTACGATCTCTTTTTTTCTTACAGTCCACGCACCCAACTCGAAGTGTTTCACCAATTTCTTTAACCTCCTTCAGTACCTCCCTAACTAGCTAAGTCAGCACATCAGCCCTAACACTTCCACGGCCTCGGCCGCAGCCTCTTCTTCCTCTTCTAGCGCTCATCGTTGATTCTCGTATTATCTGAATTAGAAATTTTATGAATTATTAATTTCTTTCACTGATTAAGCACGAACAATCTTATGAATAGTAGTTTTAAGAGTAGTTTCTTCAAATTTGAACCAATCTACAGTTTCAGTCTCAAGTTTATCTCCTAATTCTAGAAACCACGTACATTCAACCATCACACATCAACATACATATGACATCCATGAACTCACATTCATCACATAAGGGTATCTTCGTCATTTCACTACCCAGGGGTTTTTTCGTAGTTTTGCCCTATAGGGTATTTTTTTCCAAAATAAAGTATCTTGGTGATTTTCTTTGAATTAGAAGTACTTTAGTACACAATTTTTTTTTATAAAGCAAGGCTATTTTGGAAAACAAGTTTTTTTTTTGAAACAGGGGTACTTTGGAAAATTTAATTTCGCAAACCGGGTTACTCGTGAAAATCTAGGGGTTTTCGGCTAAATTTGTAACACATGGGTATTTTATAAAATCACGGTTGTTTTAGAAATTTTCACAAACCACGGGTATTTTGGAAATTTTGTGATACGGTCCGTCTTGGGTTAGGAGGCGAATCGTAAATGTTGCCCGATCGTAAATTAGGTAGTTTTCGAATAAGATAATTTTATAGGAAATAATATCTTCGAAAGGTAAAGATAGGTGCGAGGTTGAGATGGATAAATATTTGAAACAAGAAAGAACCTTTAATAAAAATTAAAGACCCGAATCTTATAAGTTTCAAATTGATGGTATGAGTTTTGAAATAAAACCGAGACCCACTATCTAGCGAGATAGGAACCAACGGTATAGGTAGATGAACACCACACCTGAAAGGATGATAAGTTCAAAATAAGGAAAGAACGACGCCACTAGAAAACTAGATAAGTCAATTCAAACCTCGAGAATTAGGAGAGTGAATACTCACCAAAAGAAATGCTTCTTTCATTCAAATTCAAGGTTCTTCTCTCCAAAATACAATGTGCAAAATATTTATAGGCCTTTCCAATAGAAGCCGTACAGGGAAAATGGAGTATGAAGGTATGGCCACTTGAAATTAAAATAAGGCACTATGGTCGTTCAACCTAATCTCCACCAAAGATAAATGCCATATGTTTGACGAAATCATCCTAATTTAAAAGTGCTCTGCCGTCCCTATCCTATAAAATGGTTAAAAAAAATGTCTTCAATTGTTTAAGCCACTCACGCTTGCCCTTTCATGGTTGCCCATAAGCTTCAAATTGCTCCCATTATTTTAATCAATTCCATTGAAATAATAGAGCAAGCCGTCCAACATTCCACTCCATAATATATTATCATGCCTTTGTTATTTTATTCAATCATGGTCTCCTTAATGTTGCACATGTTCTTTAAAAGCCTTTTGTCCATTTGTCCTCTTAGTTGACTTTTAAAAGAAAAATAAAAAAAAAAATCAGCCACCATCTTATGTTTTGTGCCATCCATGCTTTTGAAGAATAATTGAAATTCATGACCACCATGCCGTCCAACCATGCATTGAATTTCTTTAATTTCCACAATTTCTCAAGTTGATTTTAATGCTCCACCTTGCCATGAAACCATGAAGGTTTGTTCCCCATATTCGGCCAAGCAATTTAAATTCCCATACTTTCTTTATCTTAATCCTTGTAAATGATTCCATCTAAATGATCTACTTGCTTTTAATATTCAACTAACACATGCTTAATTAGCCGTCCAAGCCTTCATTTGCACATTTTCAATTTTCTCAATTGTTTATTCAACCAACAAACATGGTTTTCCATCATGTGCTTTTAATTCCCATGTTTTTAATTCATAATGTGTGCCGTCCAAGTGTTTAGGCCACCATTTCATGCTTTTGTTTAATTAATGCAAAACTTACATTTAATCCTTCACCATTGAACATTCGGCCTTCGTGTTCTCCTTTTAAAAATATTTGGACTTCACTCCCAAGCACCATATCGTCCATGACCACATGCAACCTTGTGTGATTTCCTATAAAACACATAACTCAAACATTAATTTGAATAAAATTTAACTTGAACCAAAAAATTAAAATACTTTATTTTAAACACCAGACATATTAAAAACTATATTAACTAAACAATTTAATTAGTATGAAATAATATGTAGCAAAATAATAAATGACTGAATTAATTAATTAACTTAAACTAAATTAATTAAATTTCATTCAAGCAATTTATTTAACTTAAACTAAGTTAACTAATTTTTTTATTCCAGCAATTAAATAATTAAAATGAGCTAAGAGGTGAGCTAATAACGAGCTCCACAAATTAAAATTCGTGGTGCTCCGGGCGTGCCCGTATCATCCCCTCCCTCTTCAAGACGATTCGTCCTCGAATCGACCCGTTGGTTGTTCGAACAAAGCTCATTGTTCGTCTTTCCTCGATCGAACGGGACGGATGATAAACGCAATACCTGAAAAAGATAGCCAAGAATTAGTAAGATTGGCTTCAAACAATCTTGAAAACCAACTATGGACACCATCAAACAAGTAAATCGCATGAGATTGGGCAGCACCAAATTATCGTACAAAAGAAGTAACGCCTTGTCAAACATTTGCAACAAATTTGAAAAGATCTCCAGGCGTGCATATGATCTTCTTGGAATCCAAAAATTATGCTTATCGTGCGAATAGTAAATTAAATGATACACATAAGCATCACAAGCAGATAGATGACAAAATTCAAATGGAACACAAAATTGAACAACCAAACCTTGCATTGTTCGATATGTGGGCTCTCTCATACACACAAGAATCCTTTTGTCGACCATTAAAACAAATATATCATTAATAGGTAAAATAGGACAATTAATCATAACATGATCTAGATGTTTGGCAAAAACAAATTTAGCCACACAAAGCTTATCGTGATCCGAAGAGAGTAACAACGCATCAACAGTTTCAGAAGACTTACCCTTATACTCAGAAAGATAAAGATCAGTCTTACCTTGATCGAGTAATACAAACCTTCTCTCCACGGTCAAGTAGTGTAGCCGATGTTTTATGCGCGAATCAACATTTTTCAAACAAAATGGGAAATCCATGTACACGAATTGCATATATAAATATAAAATTTGCTTAAGAAACGAATAAAAATTGAAAACAAGGTTGACAAAATTCGTTACCTTATTTAAAAACCAAGTATCAACACAATAGGAATTTTTCACACATATTTGGTGATACTTGCTTTTTCCACAAAACAAATCTAAACAAATTCCCGGTTTCGAGAAATCAATCACGTTAGACCAATAAGAATTATGTACGTTCAAGATAAAGCGATCAAAACTCTTAACATATTTCAAAATGTATTTACAAAAATTTAAGGATTTCATTTTGGAAAATGAATTATTCTCATAATATCTACAATCAATCAGATTGGGGTTAGAAGAAAAATCATCTTTATACAAAGAATTTGATGTTTCAAAACGCTTACCTTCCTTACCTTTCGACTCGGGAGGTTCAACTTCACCTTCAACTTTACCTCTTTCAATCAAAGAAATACGTCGCTCTTTCGGGAGGAGTTGAAGTGGTAGGCTCTTGTGCGATACGTCAGGAACCTGAAATGAAGAAGCAAAAAAAGAACATACTCCAAATGAGTTAGTTAAATCAACACTCTCTTCTACTTGCTCATCTCGTTTTCTCGTTTCTTTTTCACGCACTTTTTTATTTTCTCTCTCTTTTTCTTGCTCTTTTTTAGCGATCTTCTCAATGGCCTTTTCAAGCCTTCTCAAAATTTGCTCATCGTCTCTCTTTCTTGCCTCTTTTCTTTTTATTTCTTTTTCTTTTTCTTTTTCTTTGTTTTTATTACATGAAATTACAAAAGAATCACAATAATAAGAATTTCTAAAAGAAGAAAAATTATTTACGGATGAATCACGATAATTTCTTCGGGAAGAGCACTCCAAAGACGTTTTCCTGGAAGTTTCTGAATGAATATATCGATCAACTCGCGTGTTTTATGTACCACTTCGAGAATAATCTTTCGTGGACGAATACCGTTTCGAACTTCTTGAAGAATTTCGATCACAGTCTTTTCTTGAATATTCTTCTAAAGTGTGTCTTCGGGATGATCTTGACTCCGTCCTTCGACTTGAAGAAAGTCGATCTCGTTGGTCTCGTTCCTCGCTCCGATCCAAGTGCTTTTCCAACTTGTTTATGGCTTTTCGCATTTCGTTCAACAAGTATGGGTAATCATTGGATGAGAACTCTTCTTGAGACATATTTGTTGCTGAAAAAGAAACTATTATAACAAAGGGAAATAAACCGACAAAATTAAAATACCTTACCACAAAAAATCTCACAAGTCACTCACAAAGAAATTTCACTCACACTCGTGTTTCACTAGTATAAGTTTTTTTTTTTGATGAATACACTCGTGCCTTTTACCGCTCGAATTCACTCTTCTAGATTCTAGAAAGTTGTCTTCGACTTACTAGTAACTCGGAGGTCGTTTCAAGAGTTAAAAAGGTAAGATTGGTTTCGGAAATGGGTAGGCTTAGACAGGATAGAAATGTTGATAGGTGGTGGGTCGAAAAACAAGGCTCGATAGTAGAGGTGGTGAAAAATGAAGAGTTTAAAAAAAAAATCCTGACACTACGATAATTTTATTTTTGTCTCGAAAAATTTTTTTTTAACCTTGATTTTTTTTTTGAACTTTTTTTTTGTGTATCTCTTTTTTTTTATTTGAACCTTTTTTTTATCTCTTTTTTTTTTTTATCTTCAAATACAATATATGCTAAATACAATGAAAATAAAATACAACTTCTTTTTTTTTGATTGTTTTTTGATTTTTTTTTGAAACTTACTCGGAAAAACCAAGACGATCAAAACGTGCCTAATTTAATTGGCTCTGATACCAGATGATACGGTCCGTCTCGGGTTAGGAGGCGAATCGTAAATGTTGCCCGATCGTAAATTAGGTAGTTTTCGAATAAGATAATTTTATAGGAAATAATATCTTCGAAAGGTAAAGATAGGTGCGAGGTTGAGATGGATAAATATTTGAAACAAGAAAGAACCTTTAATAAAAATTAAAGACCCGGATCTTATAAGTTTCAAATTGATGGAATGAGTTTTGAAATAAAACCGAGACCCACTATCTAGCGAGATAGGAACCAACGGTATAGGTAGATGAACGCCACACCCGAAAGGATGATAAGTTCAAAATAAGGAAAGAACGATGCCACTAGAAAACTAGATAAGTCAATTCAAACCTCGAGAATTAGGAGAGTGAATACTCACCAAAAGAAATACTTCTTTCATTCAAACTCAAAGTTCTTCTCTCCAAAATACAATGTGCAAAATATTTATAGGCCTTTCCAATAGAAGCCGTACAGGGAAAATGGAGTATGAAGGTATGGCCACTTGAAATTAAAATAAGGCACTATGGCCGTTCAACCTAATCTCCACCAAAGATAAATGCCATATGTTTGACGAAATCATCCTAATTTAAAAGTGCTCTGCCGTCCCTATCCTATAAAATGGTTAAAAAAAATGTCTTCAATTGTTTAAGCCACTCACGCTTGCCCTTTCATGGTTGCCCATAAGCTTCAAATTGCTCCCATTATTTTAATCAATTCCATTGAAATAATGGAGCAAGCCGTCCAACATTCCACTCCATAATATATTATCATGCCTTTGTTATTTTATTCAATCATGGTCTCCTTAATGTTGCACATGTTCTTTAAAAGCCTTTTGTCCATTTGTCCTCTTAGTTGACTTTTAAAAGAAAAATAAAAAAAATCAGCCACCATCTTATGTTTTGTGCCATCCATGCTTTTGAAGAATAATTGAAATTCATGACCACCATGCCGTCCAACCATGCATTGAATTTCTTTAATTTCCACAAGTTCTCAAGTTAATTTTAATGCTCCACCTTGCCATGAAACCATGAAGGTTTGTTCCCCATATTCGGCCAAGCAATTTAAATTCCCATACTTTCTTTATCTTAATCCTTGTAAATGATTCCATCTAAATGATCTACTTGCTTTTAATATTCAACTAACACATGCTTAATTAGCCGTCCAAGCCTTCATTTGCACATTTTCAATTTTCTCAATTGTTTATTCAACCAACAAACATGGTTTTCCATCATGTGCTTTTAATTCCCATGTTTTTAATTCATAATGTGTGCCGTCCAAGTGTTTAGGCCACCATTTCATGCTTTTGTTTAATTAATGCAAAACTTACATTTAATCCTTCACCATTGAACATTCGGCCTTCATGTTCTCCTTTTAAAAATATTTGGACTTCACTCCCAAGCACCATATCGTCCATGACCACATGCAACCTTGCGTGATTTCCTATAAAACACATAACTCAAACATTAATTTGAATAAAATTTAACTTGAACCAAAAAATTAAAATACTTTATTTTAAACACCAGACATATTAAAAACTATATTAACTAAACAATTTAATTAGTATGAAATAATATGTAGCAAAATAATAAATGACTGAATTAATTAATTAACTTAAACTAAATTAATTAAATTTCATTCAAGCAATTTATTTAACTTAAACTAAGTTAACTAATTTTTTTATTCCAACAATTAAATAATTAAAATGAGCTAAGAGGTGAGCTAATAACGAGCTCCACAAATTAAAATTCGTGGTGCTCCGGGCGTGACCGTATCATTTTGCCAACCAAAATGTTTCGGTAATTTCATAAATTTTGGTAGTTTTACAATTCTGGGGTTATTCTGGAAAATTTTCACAAATCAAGTGTATTTTGGAAATTATACAAAACTTGGGGTATTTTGATTGTGAAATAGGGTGGTTGGTCCCTTTCGGGTTTTAATCACAAAATTTGGCCCACCAACAAGTCCTCATGGCTAAGGTGAACAGTCATTACGCACCAGGTAGGATTCCAGCGAAGAGGAGGTGAGTCACTAGGACTGCTTAAGTACCAGGCTCTTCCGGATCCAATCCTAGACATGCGCATGCCTGTTGCCACACCCCAACCTAGCGACTTGTTCATGGGTTTGTTTAGTGAAATTAAGTCTTATGAGATTTAGGGAGTTGTTTAAGCTAGGCCTAAAGTCCATCAAGTTCTAATTCAAATAATCTACGTCCCAAAAAGCCCATCAAGCCCACATACATTTATAACACACAATGAGTTCAGAATACTTACCAAGCCCATCCTGTGTTATTTTTAAACATGCATGTTTCCAAAACCCATCTTTAGAAAACGTTTTGAGCCCAAAACCCCCAAAGCCGAGTTTTGAACCGGGCTCTGATACCAAAATGTAACACCCTAAACCCGGCCCATAAGTTTCGACCAGATCTGGTATGCTACGGGTTGTACATTGAAAACTTTTGCATTGTTGGTTTTGGAAATCGTAAGTTAATTAGGCAATATTTGAATAAATAAATGACATTTGGAAGAAAATCTTGTACTATTATTATTCCGTATAATTAAACCTTTGACATAATTTCATAAGTTGCAAGTATTAGAAACTACTTAGGTGAATATCAACTATGGGGCCTTATTACATAAACATTCCCAAAATAAAAATAAAATTTAAAGAAAATCGAAAATAATTTATAGAAATAAAGTCTGGATGGCCCCTCGAGTCCGTCTCGGCTCCCATGTCCACGATCTACTGCTCATCTGCAAAGTTAGGGAAAAATAATAGGGTGAGTCACCAAGACTCAGTGTGTAAATCTCGAAAACACATCAAAGGCTTGGCCCACAAACACATTATGGCCTTGGCCCGTATACAAGGGTAACTATATATGCATCATGGCCCATCCCAGCCCAGAAATCCATCCTCTACACACCAGCCCGTACCAACCATCACACCTTGGGGATTTCTACAATCAACCCGCCAACTGCTACACTCCATATCGACAGCTGTGCTGCCTGTCTTAAAGACCGATCACTGTGTGACCTATGTGGCAAAGCCACCGATCGCGCGACCTTAATAATACAT
The DNA here is from genome assembly GCA_005393395.2 of Gossypium australe. Lineage (NCBI taxonomy): Eukaryota > Viridiplantae > Streptophyta > Magnoliopsida > Malvales > Malvaceae > Gossypium > Gossypium australe. Next base: position 101,806,116 of record CM016624.1, read on the forward strand.
CGTAGCATTTCGACAGCTGAGCTGCCTGTCATAAAGACCGATCACTATGTGACCTATGTGGGAAAGCCACCGATCGCTATGTGACCTTAATAATACATCGTAGAATTTCGACAGTTGAGTTGCCTGTCATAAAGACCGATCACCATGTGACCTATGTGGCAAAGCCACCGATCGTTATGCGACCTTCTTCCCCTTCATCATATTAATCCCTATCCCATGCATACATACATGCAAAATCAAGCAATGTATTACCTAAGAGATTGTAGTTTATCGCATACATCGATACACATAGAGAAGCTTCTATGATTACGTACCTGGCATCCCTTGCCTACCCTTTTTGGGTAATCCGACTGTCTATACAACCTTTTTCCAGCTTTTAGCCCATAACATATATTTAGTTTAGATTACTTTTCAGCCTTTTTCCAGCTTTTAGCCCATAACATACATAATACAGTTTAATTAGTATGTTAGAGATTTACACACCTGATTATCGTTAGAACGAGACCCTTTAAGTCAACGCTATCCGTAGCCAACACCACCGCTATCTGCCTTGAAATCCCGAAAAGTGATATGAGATTCAGGGACTAGTGTTTCTGGGCTTTAGAGCTAAGAGATCTACTTCAATTCCCGAATGTCGCCCAACAAGAGAATACATAGAACCATTAAACCATTAGCGTTTCGACTTTGTCTTCCAAAACCCGAAAGAGAAAGTGAAGAGATAGGGAATTCGGCACTCACCTTAACACAAAGAATTCGAGTACCCCTTAGAGATTCCAACTTTTTGAGAAGATCAGAAGAAAAGATGATAGGAAAGAGTCTATGTAGATTTGGCTTTTAATGAAGAAATCAGTAGGAAGAAGAAAAGAGAATTTCGGCAAATTACAGGTAGGTTCAGCTTTAGCAAAGATCAAAAGAAAAGAATATAGAAAAAGGATTATGAGGTTTCGGCTTTTAAAAGAAAGAAGAGAAAAGAACAATGGAGTTTCGGCTTTTAGGAGTAAGAAGAGAAAGATGGCTTAAGAAAGTTTTTGGCTTTTTGAAAGAAGGATGTTGAGAAGATTGGGAGGTTTCGGCTTTTGAAGAAATCAAAAGAAAAGAAATTGCAGAGGAAGACTGAGAATTTCGGCACAAGGAAAAAAGAAAAGAGTAGGGTTCAATTGCCAGAATTGATGAGATATCCCCCCTATTTATAGAAATTTCGGCACTTACCTATCAAAAACCGAAAGTGCCCTTCCTGATAACTAAAGATTAAGGAAATAAAAAGGGAAAATTCGGCACCCCTTTGCCATAAAGAAACCGATTTCTTCCCTCCTCTAAGTGATGGAATTTCGGCCAACACCTAGCTTTGCGGATAGCTCCTATCTTTTCTCTTTTTTTTTTTTATCTTCCATATTATCAACTATAATATCTACATTATCCCATTTACATAAATCCTCCTATTTTTGAGCCTTGTTGCCGTCCACTCCACCTAACCCTAATGCCCAAAATTTAGCTAACTTAAATTAAAAGAATTGGGCTCCATGAAACTTAAATTTGGGCCCTTTACTCCCTTGTGTGGCGTCACCTCCTATAATTGGGCCACAAGCCCACTTTGTTATTTTAAACATAGATACTACCTTTTAAACCCTATAATGCCCAAACAGATAATTTTAATCAAGGCCTCTACCTAAGCCTGAGCCCAATTTGGACCCCTAACACTTAAATTAACACATTAAACATATCTACCCATTAAACGCATAGGCCCAAAACTTTAGGATGTTACATTGCATAACAAAGCTTAGATTATGCTATAAATGTTATTATTTGTTACTTATATTATTGAGGATGAAAGGTGTTGGTTGTTGTTGGCAGTAGATGCATGATGAAGAAGAGAAGAGAGAAAATAGTAGGAAAATTAAGGAAGTGAAATATTGGCATGGGAAAATGTTGGTTAGATTGCCAACAAGAATGCCATGCCAATTCTAAGAAGATGACGCAGCACTCAACTCATGTCCCTCTCAACCAACTGTAGTTGTACTAGATAAACCACCCTGAAAAAGAGAAAGCAAAAGGTGTATGTTGAGAGGGAGGGACCTACCCTATAAATGTGGGAAAATAAAAGAAAAAGAAAGGGATTTTTGGGGAGAGAGAATAATTGGAGAGTAGTTTTTCTCTCTACATCAAATTCTCCTTGAAAATCTAAGAGAAAAGTGAGGAGAGGGTAGCAACTTACAGAGTAGAAAAATCAAGGACGCAAGGAAGGGGAAGAGAAATCTGCCCTGGTTTTTGCATCAAATTTCAGTATTAAAGTGAAAGTTGGAGTAGTAAGAGCTTCCTGTAGTTCTGCCTTTATTTTCTTATTTGAATTTTGTGATTCGTAAACTTGAATGATGATGTTGAATGGTTTTATTTTGGATTTAAATGTCCAATCCATGAGCTAAATCTCATTGGTTGGAATTATTTGGGTGAATTTTTATTATCTTTATTGCCCATGGTCTAATTTTGAGTATATTATTATTTCATTCAATTTATGATTATTTTAAATGCATGCATGCAAGCTCTAGACATAGAAAATTGTATGGTATGTTGTTAGATCTATTTATTTCTGAAAATATTAAATAGATTGGATTATTATCAGTTTATACAAGCGAGTATTCACATGAATATTTGTAGCACTCTAGACGTAGAAGATGCAATCCTGTACAGGGAAATGAAGAACAATCTAGAGATCATTCTTGAGTTCTGTAGACATACAAAAACTCATAATGATAGCTTAAAGTCTAGCTCTCAAAAGAAACAGACTGCAATAGTGAGTCCCTGAGTAGTAGAATAGTCAAGGTTTTCCATGGTACTATTATGATATTAAGATAAAACTTGAGTAATTCCAACCTTTATCATTCAACAGTATAAATCCTGCCTACTTAATCTTTGAGAATTGCCACAACATTTCAATTGCCCTAGCATTATTTTTTATTCATAATTGATTTTATTAATCCATTCATTACTCCTCTTCATTAATTTGTTATATGTTTTTTTTGCACAGTTTAATTAATCAAATTCATAGTAATAGCATAACCAATTATTTTAATCAATTCCGATCCATATGGAGACAATAATCACTTATAACTTTATTACTTGATTTGACGTGTATACTTACACATTTGCATTACACACTCACGCGCGACAAAATGCAAAGTGTCAAACTCGTTGGGAGGTTCTACAAGCAAGGAAAAAGGCAAAAAAAGGCTTATTTGAGCTTTTTTCATTAAAGTCAAGGTTGCATGATGAGTGTAACACCCCTAACCCATATTCGACACTGAATTTGAGTTATAGAGCATTACCGAACAGACGAAACACTTAAATTTTCCTTTCATACATACTCATAATCATAACATGAATCAACCATTCACATACATATAATCCCTAAATCGAGCCCTCGAGGCCCTAGAAATACATTAGAAGTAATTTGAGACTAAATTGGAGACATTTGGAGAGTTTAGGAAAAAAATTCAAAATTTTGACTACAGGGGTCACACGGCCGTGTGCCTCACATGGCTAAGATACACGCCCGTGTCTCAGGCCATATAGCATTTGAAATACCCCATATGCTCATGTGCCAGGCCGTGTAACTCACTGACTTGCATACAAAAGAACCCTCAGACGACACACAACCATATGGCCCTGCCGTGTGTCTTACACGGCTGAGACACACGCCCGTGTCTCAAATCGCGTGGACACAAGATGTACCTAAAATCAAACCATGTCATACCATTTCATACATGACCTTTCCAACAATATATACACACTTTGTCTGAGCCTTAACACTTTCAAAACATACATTAATATGCCATTTCAAGTTCTAAATTCAATCAGCCAATATGCCATACAAGACACCTCAATATATCCACCAAAACATAACATACCAATCAAGCCAAACTTCCCATATTTCTAACACCATAACCTAGTTTCATACCTGCCAAAACATACCAGTAATGTTACTTTTCATGTCAACCAACCTAAACCAAATAGATACTAAAGCATTCCATCAAAGACCAATTTAAACCATTCAAACATACCAGACACGGAACGTTATGTACAATCACATAAAAGTGACCATAATGGCTTACTTAAACAAGCATGATAAGTCCACCAACAATTCATAAACATCATTATAAACCACCCTATACATGCCATTATAAACCTTAGCAAAAACTGCTCAAAAACTATCGAATTAATTGTTGGATAGTGTGATAGGTCTCTTACGAGCTTCCAACCAAAATCGAACCTTCCGATGATCTACAGGAAAAGAAAACAACCAACGTAAGTAATAATGCTTAGTAAATTCGTATAAAGACAACTTAACTACTGAAAAAATAGAATAAATAACTAAGTATAATTTTTATTATATTTTAACCTAACTTCCGTTTTCTATTCACTACACATCTCATGGATAATTGGTGTATCCTTGCATATACATGTATATATTTTTCCTTATAAGCATTTCATATAACCATTTTACTTAAAATGTTTCTTCTTACCATAACACTTAAACCTTTAACATATAATCATTCAGTAACTCATCTTTCGTTTCAAACTTTCTTATAAGCATATCATCTCGAAATCACTTACTTTCACTAAACAAGGTGAAAGCTAAATAAATAAATTAATCATACATGTTATTCATTTACGAAGCACTTATAAGATTAGGACTAAAAATGGTTCATCGTATGCTTCTTGTACTATAATAATTCAATCCAATCTCATACATATATGTGTATAAACATCTACTTTAATCGAAAAATCATCAATATAATGATACTCACATATGATCAAGTAATTCATTGAACATTGAACATTTAACATTTACTAATGTCTTAACTATACATTAGACTTTATCATTGAATTTTTTTTATAAATTCCATTCACATTTAGCCCAATAAGCTAGTAAATTGACTAGGATACTCGGGTAACTACACCACACCAGAGGCATTATTGATGCATAACAGGGGCATCGAAGTGTAAGCAGGGGCACCGATGTGTGAACAGGGACACCGAAGTGTATACAAGGGCACCAAAGTGCAAACAAGGGCACCGAAGTGCAAATCTCGTACAAGTGCACATTCTAAACCTATTGGCATGCCAATCGTATCCTAATCATTTACTATGTCCAAACGGGCATTGAAACAAAATTAGAAGTTTCATGAATCAGAGGCACTTCCATATATCACTATACACATGCTGTAACAATTCATAATCATTCCAAAATCACATATATCATATTTCATAATTATTCAATGGTTTTCAAATAAATCCTTTCTCACCTTATATTCAGATATAATATTTTGATTTCCAATTCACACATTAAACATCATATATATATACATTCATAAATCAGCCGTAACATTATGTATATATATGCATGTACAATTATATACCTACGAACTTACCTCGATAATTACAGTTGTAAAATGAGGCCGACGACTAATCCGACACATTAGCTTTTCCTCAATTTAGATCCATTTGATTCGTTTCTAGATCTAAATAATAATTTTTCAATTCAATTAATACAATTCTAGCACTTAAATAATCTTTATAGTACAATTAAGTTTTTCCATAAATATTTTACAAATTTATCCCAATATTTTACCTTTTATGCAATTTAGTCCCTAAACCCAAAACTTGCAAATTTACCATTTTCAGTTAAAAATTCATGATAGAATATTTTCTTAGGGTTCATATCAACCAATTTTTATCATCATTTCACAATATTTACCTTGAATTTTGATAAACCATAATTTACACATATTTTAACCCCATGCTTAGCTTACTTTTGGATGAATTTAGATTCAATTTATTGAATTCGATGCTCATAATCTCTTAATTTCATGTTTTATACTCAGGAGAGCTTAGGGAGTCAAAAAGAACGAGAAACAGGCCAAAAAAGGGACAAAATGGGCCTACACGGCCTAGACCACCGCACATGGGCAAAACCACACCGCCGTATGTGGCAAGTCGGATCGAACACGACCTAGGCTATCACCGACGAGCGTGTCACACGTGCGTGTCCCTATCGAAATAAGGATGAATTCTATTCGGAATAGGATACTTGTGGGCCAAGAAAGGCATCTCAAAGCCTATATAGACACCCTAGGGGGCAACCTAAAAGGGGACGTTGACTAGAGGTCCAATAGAGTTCGACAGGATGTCGAATAGATGCCGAGTAGAAGAAGAAAATACTCCAAGACAGCCATCGAGAACAACTTTGGAGAAGGATCTCCATAAAGACTAAGGATCTCCCATCAAGTTCTTTATAAGTTTTTGGGTTTTCTTATGTTTTGTTGTTTCTCTTTTATGATGTTTCCTTCTTTTAGTATGAACGAATCCCTAAATAACCTAAGGGGATGAAACCTAAGACAGATCTTATTATTATTTGATTTATGAGATAAATACTTGTGCTTATTCTTAATTGTGAGTTCTTATTCTTGTTTTGATAATTCAGGTTATTGATTTAAGTCGAATGTGTTTATTCAGTGGAGCAAAAGTCCCTGCCTAAGAGTAGATCAACACAATTTAGCGGAGTTGATTGCAACCCTAGAGATAGGGCGACGAAAATCTGTCAGATTAGGGTCAAATCTAATAAGGGAATCCATAGATCGAGTTAATGCGACAATAGGGGTTTTAATTAGACAGAGATTTCAATTAATCAACCTAGAGTCAGTTGTTAGTAGCCTCGAAAGAGGTATTAATATAATTTAGGGATTTCTACAGATTAAGCCAAGTGAATAAATCACATGAATCAAAAGTAATAAGTGAAGTCTAGGTGGATTCTTCCTTAGGTATTGCCTATCTCATATAAGTTGTCCAAAAGTATTTTCCGAATTTACTCTCTGTCGAGTTCATAGTTAGTTAAACTAGTTAGTTAATTTTAGATTAAAAATAAATCCCCTTAATTATTAGGCTAGATAATAAAAAGATAGTTAATACTAGTACTCTTGGTCCTTGAGGATATGATATTCCGGACTCACCACAACTATACTACTGTTCGATAGGTGCGCTTGCCTTTGTCGAAATAATAGTTAGTTTCGAGCTCCATCAAGTTTTTGGCGCCGTTGACGGGAACTAAGATATTAGGAAAACTAAATTTTTATTACTTTAGCCATTCTTATTTTTAGTTTACTAATTTTTCTTTCTTTGCTTCTGGCAGGAACCTTTAGTTTATGACTAGAAGGAACCAGTCGGGATCCTTGATTTTTAACAGTGATATAGAAGGTACCATTCCCAGAAACCATAGAGAAATAAGGCAAAGCTTACGATACATAGAAGAAGAGCAAGAGGACGAAACCAATACTACCGAAGAGATGGCCGATAATAATCTGCTACCTCCTATGGTTGCCGCAAACCCAGTGAATCAAAATCCTGCTCCTCGTACTATGTATGATTATGCTAAACCTAATTTTACAGGAACTGAGTCAAGTATTGTTAGACCTGCTATTGTTGCAAATAATTTTGAACTGAAACCTAACTCTATTCAGATGATTCAACAATTTGTTCAGTTTGATGGTTTGCAGGATGAGGATCCCAACAATCACTTAGCAAATTTCCTAGAATTATGCGATACCTTCAAAATCAATGACGTTTCTGACGATGCCATTCACCTTTGGTTGTTTCCCTTTTCGTTGAGGAATAAAGCTAAACAGTGGTTGAACTCGTTACCACGAGGATCAATCACTACATGGGAACAAATAACCGAAAATTTTTTATTAAAATATTTTCCGCCGGCTAAAACGGCTAAGTTGAGGAATGATATCTCTTCTTTTGTGCAGATGGATCTAGAGACAGTTCACGATGCATGGGAGAGATACAAGGATTTACTAAGAAGATGCCCTCACCATGGGTTACCCTTGTGGCTACAAGTTCAAACCTTTTCCAACAAAGTGAACCCCTCAACTAGGCAGTTGATTGATTCAGCCGCCTGTGGAACCCTGAATAACAAAACCCCTGAAGCGGCTTATGAGTTTATAGAGGAGATGTCACTGAATAACTATCAGTGGCAAGTCACGAGGACAAAGCCAACAAAAGTCGCTAGTGTTTTCAACCTCGACGCAGTGACCATGCTATCAAACCATGTAGAACTGTTAAATAAAAAGATTGATGGTTTGTGTGGTTCTTCGCAGGTACATCTAGTGATGCAACGCACTACAAATGAAGGAGAGACGATCAATGTAGGTAAGGTTAAATTTGGGTGAGAAATAAGGCTAGGAAAGGGTCTTATTTTGTCCACACGAGTAGACACACGGGCGTGTGTCTTGACCGTGTGTGACACATGGCCTGGCACATGGGCATGTGGTTTGGCTGTGCGTCCCTTGCATATTAAACAAATTGAGAAACAAAATGCTCTGACTTGGGCACACGGGCATATGTCTCAGCCGTGTGTGCTACACGGCCCAAAACACGGGCGTGTGTCTTGGTCGTGTGAAACCTGCACCTAATTTGTGAAAATTAAATTGACCATACGGCCTAACACATGGGTGTGTGGCAGGCCGTGTGGCATAAGTCAGAGAGGTACACGAGCAAGGACACGGGTTGTATAACACCCTAAACCTGGCCTAGACGTTATTGCCGAATCTGGTGATGTCATATGATAGTACTTTTGAAACCGTAGCCACGCTCAAACCATTTCTCCTTTTTAAAGGTTTTTCATTATCTTATGTTAATTCCAATTAGTGTCATTCGTTTCCAAAGCGCTGTCTGTTTTTCCAAAACATTTATACTTCGCGGAAGCTTTAAAAAAAATAGTTTGAGTAATCGTGGTGTTTTGGCAAAACATTTGTTTCTTCTGACAACCCGAATTTTCCTACTACTAGCAGTAAAAACCATAAAACATTATAAATCCCAAATTTAAACAAAAACTAGTAATGGCCGTAATTACATCGAAATTCCCCAAATAGAAATTAAAACCATGATAAGTATAAAATCATAAATTTATCGTGAGCCAGAAGTAGTGGTCACTGTCGAGTCCTCCACTACACCAATCCATCTAATCCTGGGGATTACCTGAACAGATTAAACAGAAAAAGGGTGAGTTCCGCAACTCAGTGTGTAACCCTCACAGATATTAAACGTATAGAGTAATCACCAGAAATCAGAATTCACAGACTGGGCCGGAGCCCATTACAGAAATAGTTTGGGCATTAGCCAACTCAGATGCAGAATCATATATGTATTAGGGCTTTAGCCCATCTCAGATATAATATGCAGAACAGAACAGAATAACAAAGTCCTACCCACCAGCCTCTACACACCAACTTCGTCCAAACCTACACACCATGTGAGGATAAAATCAACCCACCCATCCTTACAAACCATGTTGTACCGAAATGTGGCACCTAATCAGATAATTACAGCAGAGCTGCCAGATAATCAGGCTTAATAGCCTTTCAGAAACTTCCTCCAATATCATCAACCCACCCCATTGTAATGCAGCATACAATACATGACAGGCAAATATGAAAATAACAGATCATACATTCGGTTTAGTACAGAGTTCATATCATATAATTGGATTACACAAATAGGGGTCTAAGTATCGCCTACCAACCCTACAGTAGGTTTACAGCTGACCTGGGTGACCCGTGCAGCCTTACAGATCATTTCAGAAGAATGGGCTCACACGCCCATGTGGCTTGCCCGTGTGTACCCACACGCCCGTGTTGCCCACACGGCCCAAATTGGCTTTAGTTGTGTGGATCGCACAACCTGGACCAGACGTGTGGTTCACCCGTGTGGGCCCACACGGCGCAATAGGTCGAGCCTGTGTGTCGCACACAGCCTTCCCCATCCATCACCCAGTCGTGTCACTTACGCAGGCCTGGCTCATCGATCACACGACCGTGTTGTGGCCCATAGCCCTGCACACGGCCTGCCACACAGCCGTGTAGCATCGACAAATTCATTTTTTGGCTTTCGCTGGTTCTCATTTTTTGTGTTTTCAGGTACACACCTGGTCTCGTTTTTGCTGCTAACCTAATTACGAACACTTCAACACCTAAAATCGATAATCCCGAGTCCAAAATCAGTCACTTAAAATGAGTTATTATGAACAAATAAAACTTAAATCTCAACGAAAACCCCTACCTTTGAGCGGACATCGACAAACACGTGCTTAGTCGGCATAGTTTGGGAACCACAGCAACTTACAGAACTCCTAAACACGAAAGCACTCCCCTTTAGTAATCATTCATGTGGAACAGATAAAATTAATCAGAAGCACAACCTACTGACCACGCGCTAACGTAGAGTGGAAAAGATGGAAAAGAGAACGGAATCAAAAGCGAAGGGGTGGGGGACAACAAAAGAATTCGGCAGCAAACGGTGGGGAGAATATGGGGAAATGCACAAAAGAGAGAAATTTTGATAAAAATTGCAAAAAGGAAAAGAAGATTGAGATGGAGAAGACTGAATGTCATGATAACCACCCAAGTCATGTTTTCGTCCCTCACTTCCCACTACATCTCTAATTCTCAGCATTTCAGTACACTTCAAACTCCTACATGACCCTAATAGCAAAAATAATGCTCATGCAGCAACTTGAACAAAAGACCTTTTCCACCCCAACAATCCTCTTAACCACCAGACCAGCAGGCCCATTCTGACATAAACTTACTAACACTAAAACTTAAGCCTACTGGTAAGGCTTTATTCATTTAGAAACAAAAATTTTGTTCAAGCCAAGGCTTGAACCCAAGACTTCTCAGACACTCCCAGAACACTTAACCACTGAAGCGGACAGATATTTGTGCATCAAATTTACAAAAGCTGAAATTAAGAAAATTGGGGCGTTACAACTCTACCCCCTTAAAAGAAAATTTCGGCCTCCAAATTTACCTTATCAGAACAGATGAGGATACTGCTGATGCATTGAGTCCATTAGCTCCCAAGTGGCCTCCTCAGTGCTATGATTCTGCCACAGCACTTGCACTAAGGGGATAGACTTCTTTTGCAGAATTTTAATGTCGCGATCCAAAATCTGGACCAGCTCCTCCTCAAACGTCAGATCTGGTCTAACCTCAATGTCCTCTACCGGAGCAATATGCGTGGGATTAGAGCGATAGCGTCTCAATATTGAGACGTGGAACACATCATGAATGCGATCCAACTCCGGAGGAAGTTCCAACTGATATGCGACTGGCTCTACTCGTTTCAGAATACGGTATGGCTCAATAAACTGAGGGCTCAGCTTACCCTTGTGGTCGAACCTGAAGACCATCTTCCATGGCGAGGCCTTATGAAAAACTAAGTCCCCCACAGAATACTCAATATCTGTAACACCCCTTACCCGTATTCTACGCTGAAACCGAGTACGAGGCGTTACCGAACTTAACTCACATGTTTATACAACTTTGGGCTATCAAATTTCATTTCGAATTAAAACTTTTCCCTTCATATATCTAACATCTTTATAATGGGCATACGAGGCCCTAAACGTGCTTCTAGAAGGTTTCAGAGATAAATCAGAAACTTTTACGCACTTAGGAAAATTTTGCCTAAACAGGGGCCACATGCCCGTGTTGTTCAAGGGACACGCCTGTGTTCCCTTGAGACATGCCCGTGCCTCTCACCCGTGGTCGACACTGACTTATTTTACAGGCCGGACACACGCCCGTGTCCCTGGCTCGTGTCTTTCACACGGCCTCGACACACCCGTGTCTTAGCCTATGTGCCAAAACCTTGGCATTCTATTTATGATGTCATCATCTCAATAAGGTCACACGGCCAAGGCACACGCCCGTGTCCTTAGACCGCGTGTCGAATTAAATTCCTAAATTCAAGTGCAAACTTCACACGGCCTGGGCACACTGATAAACCGTAAAAGTAACATATTTTAAGCCCACATTTAGTATGCTTTTGGATGATTTAAGCTCGATTTATGTAAAAAGGTGCTCTTAATCCTTTCTTTTCATGTCTTAGACCTAGGAAAGCACACGAGGATGAAAAGAACATAAAACGGACCCAAAACGGAGTAAATGAGCCATATCACGGAATCGGCACGGCTTGGACTTAAGCCCACACGGTCGTGCCTCACTGAGTTACTAGAACACGGCCTTACCCCGATTTACACGGCTGTGCCTCATTAAAGAAATCTGAACACGGCCTGGCCACGACTCACACGGGTGTGTGCCATGGCCGTGTCCCTGTCGCTGGAAAGAGCAATTTCATTCGGGAAAGGATACTTGGAGGCAAAGAAACGCATTCCAAAGCCTATTCAAACACCCAAATAGGAATCCTATTAGGATACTTGGAGGCCAAGTAAGGCATCTCAAAGCCTATATAAACACCCAAGGGGGCAACTTGAAAAGGGAGTTCGGCAAAAGCCGGAACGGGCGGTTAGCTAGGCCAAGGAGCCAAGACCGAAAAGATCAGAGTTGTGGGAATTACTCGAAGATTAGTCAGTTTATCCATCCCAAGAAGCCGGAATTCTACTCAAGACGGAGGATCTCTCCTTTAATTCCTTCAAGGAGTTTTAGGGATTTCTTATGTTTTGTTTTATCTTTTCTCTTGAGATATTTTATTTCTTTATTATGAACTAAACCTTTCGGATACCTGAAGGGGATGAAACATAGATGAATCTTGTTATTGTTTTCTGAACTATATGATAAATACTTGATTTGTTCTTAATTATGTGCACTTAATTCTTGTGTTAATGTTTCCGGGATATTAATTCAAGTTGGATGTTCTTAGGTGGAGGAGCAAAAGTCCCTGCTTAAGAATAGATTTAGTGTAACATCCCAAACCCGACCCAAACACCACGGCCGAATCTGACATGTCACTGAGAAGAATTTGTAAAAACACGTTGCGATCCTAAAAGATAATTCAGTATATTTCTTCTATTGTGTTTCTAAATTTGGTGGTTTCTTAGAGAACTTGATAATCATATGGAAATAGTAATTTAGTTTGCCAAAGTTTTTGAAATCAAGTGACTTTTGGAAGCCCTTATCATACAATCAAATTACTAAAGTTTTTGTTGGGAAAGAGATTCAACAATTTTAGATGCGTGAAAGCTTTAATTGCCATTGTTTTAAAACTTAGCGACATTTCATTAATCTTATCTTTAGAGGTCTAAAGTTTAAAACCCAAATGTTTAAAACCCAATTAACAGTGGCCTTATTACAGCGAAAAAAAGAAGAAATAATAAAACCAGTTACTAAAAATAAATGGAGTTCTTTACTGAAACGAAAGAAAACCGGTATGGCCACCTCGTGCTCCTCTCCAGCACGATCCATTGCACTATGTGCTACCTGTAGAGATGTTAAACAACGGAGTGAGTCACAGGACTCAGTGTATAACACTCAAGCACCACCAGATTGAGCCTTAGCCCTACAGAACAGAATAACAAGATATCGTATGCCATAAATGATATAGAAACCCAACCCAACCTATATTTCCATTCGCTACACACCACCCGTACCTGCCAATCACACCAATAGGGATTCCTACAATCAACCCTCACTGCTACACACCATCGATGGCAGTCATACTGCAGTTAGCTGCCCATCGTCAGAATCGTGACATAGTCACCAGAACAGATCATGGCAGAGCCACCAGAACAGATCGTGGTAGAGCCACCAGAACGCTTCCCCTTTCATTTAATACATATACCCAACCCCATGCAAGCATAAAATCCTGATGTCTAGATGCAACATGTTCTGGAATTTATGTATAAGATGTTCATAGTGTATGCTAAATCATCTCATCATAACCATTTATTTAATATAAACAAAAGTCACTAACCTGTCGTCTCGCACTTACCCTTCAAGGGTAACCAATAGCCAATATCGAGATTTCGACATTTATCAATGTATATATATTAACAAAACAACGTAAATGGTGTGAGAAGTTACACACCTGATTACACGTAACACTATGCTATCTATGTCGACACTATCACTAGCTGGAATCACGGCTATCTGTCTACTATTCTGCTCAGAAGCTGCCCCCCAACCTGGTGGCCAATCACGAACAGCAGACACCGTGCGCTTCTTAAACTTAGGAATTGAATCCGAAGGTTTGCTTCCTTCCCCAACTTGAATGTTTCTTGCATCCATTAAAAGCCTCGATCAATAAATCACTACGAAAGATATGATTTGAATAACCACCCAACTAGGTTAAAGTGACGAACCATAAATAAACTGGTTAATAGAACAACTAGGGAGAATCTTCTTACCTAAGTCGATTGAATCCAGAAGTTAGAAGGCTTGGTTTAAGAAGTTGATCGAACACCTTTGATTAACCCCCGAAGATTCGGCACACACTGTCAAAGCAGAGAGAATTCGACAACACCTGAGATGATGATTCGGCTATGAACCAGAATGAAGGAGAATAAAATGCAAAAGCCGAAAATGAAACAAAAGAACTTTGATGGAGGCTTAGGAGTTTTGGCAACACCAAATAACACCAAAGAGAGGAGAAGGTTGAGAGAAAAGAATGATAAGAGAAGAACAGTGATTTCGGTTTAAAGAAAACAAATGGAAAAGAAGATGAACCCGAAGATCGTAAGGGTCAACAAATGTGTTTTCAGTTATGGAGTTTTTGAGAATGGGTAGAAAAGAAGATGAAAAGAAATGTGCAAACTTGGTCTTCTTAGTTTCGGCTATAGGTCATAGAAGAAGAAAATGATGGGAGTTGGCTAGGCAAATTTTCGGCAAAAGAGAATAAGAAAAAACTAGAATAAAGAGCACACTCACAAATGCCGAAAAAAAAAGAGAACATCTACACCCACAAGCTACTAAAACTACCAAAATTTGGCACCCACTCCTCTAGCCAAAACTGAATGCTCCACCCCCCCACACTTTTCAAAATTTCAGCTAGCACTCTCCCACTCCCCTCAAACACCATGTCGTCCCTTGAATCCCTCCTTGATTCCCTCTCCTCCACTTACTCAAACCAATTTGAATAATTCAAACTCCTTAAATCCCTCTCCACCATCCATTTGAAATATTTGACCAAGTCTTACCTCTCTCCACCAGAGTTTGATTGCCACCCAACCACCTCCCTTGCCTGAGCCAAAAATAATACTCCCTTGTTGCTTAAGAGTTTCGAACCCTCTCCCTCTCACACTTACCTTGTGATGCCATCTCCCCTGCATGCTAAGTAGCGTTCCCCTTGCCACTCTTCCACTGCACTACCTTGTGACACCAAACACAAACTAAAACCCCTTAAGTCCTACTCCTATTCGGTTATCCCCCCTAAAGTGCCCAAAACTAAAATTTCACCAAGGCTTCGGCTTAACCTCGTGCCTTCCCGAGGCCCCCAAACACACCCAAACCACAAACATTACTCAACAAACACAGAAGAACATAAAAGATGCAGAGCCCCCAAATCCCGGATGTTACATCTAGCATAATTACAGCGGAGTCATTCGCACGACTAGAGATAGGGTGACGAGATTTTGCCAGATTAGGGTGAAACCTAATATGGGAGTCTATAGATCGATTTACTGCTATTCTAGGGGGTTATTAAGTAAGAAAGAGATTTTCGTTAATTAACCTAGGGTTAGACGTTATTCGCATCGAGAGAGGGTTTAATATACGTTAGGGAGTCCTACGGATCAAGTCAAGTGAATAAATTGTATGGTTCAGTATTAGATAATAAGTGAAGTCTAGGTGGATTCTTCCTGAGGGTATCGTCTTGATCAACTGAGTTTTTCCTAAAGTTATTTCCCAATTCATTCTTTTTGTCTTTGTGTCTTTAGCTTAGTAGTAATTTAGATTCAACAAAATCATTTATTTTAGGCTAGATAATAAAAAGAAGGTTAGTATTAGTACTTTTAGTTCCTTTGGGTTCGACAATCTGGTCTTGCCTAAGCTATACTACTGTTCGATAGGTACACTTGCCTTTAATCATTGTCAGAGTTAGTTTCTAGGTTTGATCATTCTCTTTATAAATTTTAAAACTCTGATTTCAGCGATCAAGTTTTTGGCGCCGTTGCCGGGGAACTAAAATATTAAGAAAGCTTAATTTTTATTACTTTAGCCATTATTTTTAATTTCTGCAATTTACTTTTATTTTTAGTTTAAATTTCGATTTTTGCTAAATTTTCTTTCTTTCTCCTCTTAGCAGGTACCACTAGTTAATGACTAGAAGGAATCCGAGAGGACCACTAGTATACGATAGTGATATTGAAGCTACCGTTCGCAGGACTCGCAGAGAAATCAGGCGAGCCCTAAATTACACAGAGAAGGATCAAGAAGGCAGATCCAATCCTATTGAAGGGATGGACGAGAATAGTCCACAACCACATGATGTGGGAGAAAATAATGCTGCGCGTACTATGTTTGATTATGCTAAACCGCATTTAACAGGAGCAGAATCGAGTATTGTTAGGCCTGCTATAGCTGCTAATAATTTTGAATTAAAGTCTAACACAATACAAATGATTCAACAATTTGTTCAATTTGATAGTTTCCAGGACGAAGACCCAAACACTCATATAGCTAATTTCTTAGAGTTCTGTGATACCTTCAAAATAAATGGCGTTTCTGATGATGCCATACGTCTTCGGTTATTTCCTTTTCATTAAGAAATAAAGTCAAACAGTGGTTAAACTCATTACCATGAGGGTCAATCACTACATGGGAACAAAAGACCGAAAATTTTTTATTAAAATATTTCCCATCGGCCAAAACAGCCAAATTACGGAATGATATCTCTTCTTTTGTGCAGATGGATTTAGAGACATTATACGATGCATGGGAGAGATACAAGGATCTCTTGAGAAGGTGTCTGCACCATGGTTTACCTTTATGGCTCCAAGTCCAAACTTTCTATAATGGTGTAAACCCCTCAACGAGGCAACTAATTGATTCAGCCACTGGTGGAACGCTGAACAATAGAACTCCTGAAGCAGCCTACGAGTTCATTGAAGAGATGTCATTGAATAACTATCAGTGGCAAGTTACAAGGACAAAATCGACAAAATCAGCCAGAGTTTATAGCCTCGATGCAGTCACCAGGTTATCTAACCAGCTAGAGATGATGAATAAAAAGATTAATGGTTTGAATAGTCTCGCGCAGGTACACCCAGTAATGCAATATGATTCAAATCTAGGAGGCGTGGCGAATCCTGAGTACCCACCCTACGGATATGGCATGCAAAACGAGCAAGCTCACTATACGGGTAACTATTCTAGACCTCAAAATAATTTTTGTAGTGACACTTATAATGCAGGTTGGAGGTACTATCCCAATTCTTGTGGGATGATCAAAATAGTCAAAGACTGGAACTTCATCCAAATTTTCAACAACCACCTCACCAACAGAAAGAGGAGTCGACCTTGGAAAAGATGCTGGCAAAATTCATAGCAGCCACAGAAACCCGTCCCCAAAAAATTGAGACAACGTTCGATAATAAACAAGTATCGATCAAAGAGATCAAGAAACAAGATCAGGAAATTACTAAGTCAGTTGGATAACTTGCAAAGTTAATGTCTGAACGACCGCAAGGGCGTCTACCAAGCAACACAGAGATTAACCCAAAGGAGCAAATCCAAGCCATAACAGCTCAGGAGAGTATAGGGTTAGATGAACCCAATTCAATACAAGAAAACAAGGTAGACGAAGGTAAATTTGAGGTAACACAAGAAAAGCAAAAACTAGTAATCAAAGAGTATCAACCCCGCATACCTTATCCCAAAGCGATGAAGAGAGACGATACAGAGGAATAGTCCGGTAAGTTTCTTAAAATTTTAAAGAAATTACATATTAACTTATCGTTTCTCGAAGCTCTTTCGCAGATACCTGATTATAGAAAATTTTAAAAGAGCTGTTGACAAACAAACAGAAACTAGACGAGGCATCACAGGTGGAGCTAAACGCAATGTGCTCAGCAATTCTGCAAAATAAACTACCACGAAAATTAAAAGACCCAGGGAGTTTTACAATTCCATGTTTAATTGGTAGTTTATCTATTGATAATGCTTTAGCTGATTTAGGGGCAAGCATCAATGTTACGCCTTATAAAATGTTTAAACAACTAGGTCTAGGGAAGCCTAAACAAACTAGGATGAGCATTCAGTTAACTAATAAAACTATCAGAATTCCTAGGGGTATAATAGAAAATGTTCTAATCAAAATTGATAAATTCATATTCCCAGTAGATTTTGTTGTCTTAAACATGAATGAGGACAATTCGATTCCTTTAATTTTAGGACGACCCTTTCTAGCAACTGCTAGGACTAAAATTGATGTTGGTGCAGGAGAACTAATTCTTCGTGTAGGTGATGAATCAATCAGTCTACAAGCTCTTAACTCGGCCAGGACATCAAGTGATGAATGTGAGAAAGTAAATTCAGTTGATAATCAAATTGTTCAACTTTCACCACAGGAAACACCACAAGCTTACAAACCTGAGCCGAATCATGGGCCCCATGCTGACAAAGAAGAATTATATGAGGAACGAAGCCTTGAGGTCGACAAATTAGAAGAGTGGACGACACACTTTAAAGAGTAATCGGAACCACACGAAGTAAAACTGAAGGAACCCCCAGACGAGCTGATAGGAACAACAAATCACTTCAAAATAGGGGATCAGGTATTGATGAATAAGGAAGACCCTCGAATTACCACTTCAGACATCAAAATAAACGAAGAAATCACCTTTAAAGTACTTAATGTCTTCCTATACGAGACAGTCGAGGTAAGCAATCCTAAATTCAGCACTTTTGAGGTAAACACTACTCGACTTAAACTTTATATCAAAAACCGAGTTGATTGCATGAGAAAGGATTTTCACCTCCTCAAACCACCATGACCATACGAATGAGAGGTAAAGTCTAGCTTAAGACTATAAACGAGCGCTTCTCGGGAGGCAACCCGAGAGCACTAACCCTATTTTCATTTTTATTTTATTTTTATTTTTATTTTTATTTTCCCTTTTTAGCATTCAACTAAACCAAAAGTGCAGATTTCCAAACCACACGGCCTTGCACACGGCCATGAGGGTGGGATGCACCTCTATTTGAACCCCCTTCTTCCTTTCCTTTTCCCGATATCGTTCTTCTTTCATTTTCCATTCTCCATTTTTATTTTTAGTTTTATTTTTATTTTCTTTATAATTTTCTTCTTATTCTTCATGCTATTTAGATTTAGCTTTGTAACACCCCAAACCCGGCCCATGCGTTTCGACCAGATCTGGCAAGTCACGGCTTGTACAATGAAAACTTTTGCTGTGTTGGTTTTGGAAGTCGTAAGTTAATTAGACATAATTTAAATAGATAAATGACATTTTAAAAATAAACTCTTTTGTATTATTATTATTAAGTATAAATAAACTTTGTCATAAATTCCTAAATTTCAAAACATTGAAATCTGCTTAGTTGAATAAAAACTAGGGCCTTATTACATAAATAATCCCAAAATGAAATAAAATAAACCTAAAGAAATCCCGAAAATAACTTGTAGAAATAAAAACTTGATGGCCCCTCGACTCCGTCTCAGCTCCCTTGACCACGATCTACTGCTCATCTGGAAGAGTAAAGAAAAAGGAAAGCGTGAGTCACAAAGACTCAGTGTATAAATCTCAAAGCACACAACGACCTGAGCCCACAAACACATTATGGGCCCTGGCCCATACATAAAGGCATCACTCATAATCACATGATAAACAATGAATAATGAATAATAACCCAACCCCATCCTAGGTTTCCATCCTCTACACACCAACCCGTACCAACCATCACACCTTGGGGATTTCTACAATCAACCCTCCATCCGCTACACACCATAATGACAGTCGTACTGCCTATTCCTGTTATTCAAGAATCATTAAACGTGGCATAGCCATCGATCACTATGTGACCTAACATTTACTTTTGTGGGATTTCTACCACCGATCACCAAGTGACCTATCATGCACTTCCCCTTCAATATCATAATTCCCACCCCATGCATACATACATAAAGAGAACATCAAGCAAACTTACATTTATTTCGATACACATAGGGAGATCTATGTTTACGTACCTGGCATCCTTGCCTAACCCATTTAGGGTTCCATTCGACTGTCTATACAGCCTCTTTTCGGCTTTTTAGCCTATAACATATATATATAGACATACATACAGGATTAATAGTGTGTTAGAGATCTATACACCTGATTACCGATAAAACGATGCTTTCTATGTCGACGCTATCCTTAGTCGACACAACTGCTATCTGCCTAAAGTGTTGTTCAGAAGCCGGTCCACAATCAAGTGGCCAATCTCGAACGGCAGATACTGCTCGTTTCTTAAACTTAGGGATTCTCTCCTTTGCCTTAAAATCCCGAAATTGGAGACTAACGTTTTTTGGATTTTAGATCTAGTCGACCAAGCTTTCTTCAAATCTCGGAATGCCGCCCAACATAGAATCATTAAACTATTAGCTTTTCGGCTTTTGCCTTTCAAAAATCGAAATAGAATATGAGAAACTAGCAGAAGTCGACACTTACCTTAACACAGGGATTTCGGCTAGCACTAGAGAGGAGATTCCGTAATGCCAGAGAAAAGATTTAAATGCCGAAATAGATAGAACTAATTCTCAAATAAGATGAATAAAGAAAAACTATGGAGATTTCGACTTTTTAGAGAAATCAGCTCAAGGGGAAAAGAATGGAGAAGAGGTTTCGGCTTTTGAAGAAATTGAAGAAAAGAAAATTGGAGAGGGATAGGCTAAGGAATTCGGCACAAAGAAAGAATAGAGAATTAGGGTTTTAATTGCCAGAATCAAGGAGCTATCCGCCCCTATTTATAGAAATTTCGGCACCTCTTGTATAAAACTGAAAGCGCCCTTCCTAATTAATTAAAATTCAAGCTAAATGAAAGGGAAAATTCGGCACCCCTTTGCCATGCAGTAGCCGATTTCTTTACTCCTCTAAGTGATGGATTTTCAGCCATCACCTTCCTTGTAGATAGGCTCCTATCTTTTCTCCTTTTTATCTTCTAATTATCAATTATAAAATCCATATAAATCCTCCTATTTTTGAGCCTTGTAGTCGTCCACCTCATTAAACCCTCATGCCGAAATTTAACTCACTTACATTAAAAGATTTGGGCTACATGAAACTTAAATTTTGGGCCCTTAACTCCCTGTGTGTGGCGTCACTCCTTGCTCCATTTTAAGTGCCGAAAATGGCCCAGAAACATGGGCTCCTTGCGGCCAAAACTTGGGCCTCTTTAATTGTTAATGGCGCCACCTTCTAATTCCCTTACAGTGCCACCTCTTGTTGGGCCACAAGCCCACGTTGGTATTTTAAACATAATTACCACCTTTTAAACTCTACAATGCCCAATCAGATAATTTAACCAAGGCCTTTGCCTAGTCCTGAGCCCAATTTTGGACCCCTATCACTTGAATTAACATATTAAACATATCCCTACACTAACCGCATAGACCCATTAATTCAGGATGTTACAGTTCTACCCCCTTAAAGAAATTTCGTCCTCGAAATTACCTGATCAGAAAAGATGAGGGTATTGCTGCCGCATTGCTTCCTCGGGTTCCCACGTAGCTTCCTCAGAACCATGATTCCTCCATAGCACCTTAACCAAACGAACCGTTTTCCTTCTCAACACCTTGAAATCACGATCCAAAATTTCTACTGGTTCCTCTTCGAAGGATAGATCAGGTCTTACCTCGATTTCCTCCATAGGCACAACGTGAGACGAATCCGAACAGTAACGTCTTAGCATGGAGACATGAAATACATCGTGAATTTAACTTAACTCCGGAGGTGTTGGAACACCGGTACCCCATGGCGCAGCAGAATAAAATTAGATCCGGCGATCCAAATCATGGATCCATGTGTGAGGAACGAATCGGGGTGAAATAAAGGTTTCGAAATTACCAAAACTTCAATCTGAGTAGACAGCGACGCCTTGGCAACAAGAGTTTTGATCTACTGTCGAATCAAGCCTCAACCTTTTCCGATGTTGGCCTCTACGTAATCCACCCGGTTTGACTATGAACGGAAGAAATCTCCAAAACTGTTTTGGAGGCTTATTTGCTTGACGGCTGCTAGACCTAACAAGCAATCACTTAGGGTTTTCATATTTTGTTTTGTCTCCTTTTAATACCTTTTATAATGGGTGCCTTTCTCATTGGGCCTTTTATAATAGGTATCCTCTTAATTGGGCCTTTTATAATTGATATCTCTTGAATGTATTACAAGATTAAATAAATACAATAATGTTTTTAACCGAAAATTATAATTACATTAATTATATCTGAAAATTATAATTACATTAATTATAATAAGGATTCCGGTAAACTATATTTATTTAAATTTATATATGAATCAAATTCATATATTAATAAAATTATGTTATCATTATGTGTACAACATCCTTGTACATATAATATGTTCAATATTTGATTGCCCAATTAAATTAATTCTTTAATTAATTTAATTTATGTGACAACCAAGCACAATACCAACTATATTTTATTCCGTTCATTTCAACCATAGGGTGTGACCCTGTAGGTTCTTGCAACGTTAGCAGTAATACTAGAACGATTCTATTGTCACAGACAATGAGTGGCATCTAGCAATGCATCATTGCTACCTAAGTTACAAGAAGTCATGATTCGACATAACCTTTCGTGATTAACCTTTCATGCATTAATCCTTAAGTCCTTTATCTCTGGAACGGATACAAGTCATGGGATAGTCACACTTGCATAATCCATCCCATGTTTCTTGATATCTTGAGTAGACTATGATATACAAATTAGTATGACATCTCATATCAACTTATTTGAGCATGGCCATGCATTTCTAGTCTCACTCAATCAAGTGGCCTAAGATATTACTCCTATTATGTAGGAGGGACTTTCCTTTATTGATCAACCATATCCCTCTACATAGATTGTGGTATATCCAACATCAGCCTTTATAGAACAACCTGTTACGGTGTACGTTTGACTGTATCAAAATATACAACTCACGATGCTGGGATAATAATGATCTCAAGTCTGAGGATCATATACATATTAATCACTATGAGTAATGTCGTGACAATTACATAATAATCCAAGAAACATACTCATAGCGGGTCAATCCAATATGTTGTTCTCTAACACACATATTCATGCATTGATTTTGACACTCCATATCAATGACAACTCTTTATCATCAATCAACTACATGTTAGTCTTAATGCATTATTATTGTCCTAGTCAACAATAATACTCGACTAAGGATCTTTTAAGAATAATCATATTATTCTTAGGACATTATTATAAAACAGTTTATCTATACACACAGAAAGAAAAACTGAAATAATAATGACAACGCTTTATATTAATAAACATGGTAAATTAAGTATGTTATTACAACCATCTCATGATTGATCTTTGGGCATACTCTTACATGATGATGCGAGCTTACGACAAGGATGTTCATCTTAGAGAATTCCACGAGGGGAACCTGATCTTTCTTTTACAAAAGGATTTCAGAGAAAAGCAGATGCCAAACTGGGAAGGACCTTATGTTGTAGAGAAAGCCTGTTCTAGAGGAGCGTTGATATTGACCGAGATGGATGCCAAAGACTTGCCTAATCCAGTGAATTCAGGTTCAGTTAAGAAATATTCTACCTGAAAAGGGAAAGGCCAAGGTGAAAACCCACAAAGGGCTCCTTGAGATCAAATTCAAAAAAAAAAAAAAGAAAGAAAGAGGAGAGGCCAAGGCGAAAACCCGCAAAGGTCGCTTTGAGACCAAAGGGGTTTTGAGTTGAAAACTCGAAAAGGGCGGCTCAAATTCTGATAAAAAATAAGGGCATGTGGTAGTCTTGCTATGTTGTTCTCTAACACACATATTCATGCATTGATTTTGACACTCCATATCAATGACAACTCTTTATCATCAATCAACTACATGTTAGTCTTAATGCATTATTATTGTCCTAGTCAACAATAATACTCGACTAAGGATCTTTTAAGAATAATCATATTATTCTCAGGACATTATTATAAAACAGTTTATCTATACACACAGAAAGAAAAACTGAAATAATAATGACAACGCTTTATATTAATAAACATGGTAAATTAAGTATGTTATTACAACCATCTCATGATTGATCTTTGGGCATACTCTTACAGGAGGTAACTCTAGCTGATAGGCTACTGGTCCTACTCGCTTCATTACCCGATATGGTCCGATAAATCTAGGACTTAATTTACCCTTTCGACCAAACCTTAGTACCTTTTTCCACGGCGACGCCTTTAGGAATACTTTATCACCCACTACAAACTCCATGTCCTTACGCTTTAAATCAGCATAGGACTTTTGTCTGTCCGACGCCTCCTTCAGTCGAACCCTAATCAATTCAACCTTCTCTTCTGTCTCGGTCACCAACTCCGGACCCAAAATCTGACGTTCCCCTAATTCCATCCAACAGGTAGGAGTACGACACCTCCGCCCGTACAAAGCTTCGTAGGACGCCATCTGAATACTTGATTGGTAGCTCTTATTGTAAGCAAACTTTGCTAACGGTAAGAACTCTTCGCAACTACCTCTGAAATCAATGACACATCCTTCCAACATGTCCTCTAAGATCTAGATCACCCGCTCAGACTGTCCATCGGTCTGAGGGTGAAATGCTGTACTGAAATCCAACTTGGTACCCAACGCTTGATGCAACGCCTTCCAAAATAGTGAGGTGAACCTAGGGTCCCTATCTGATATGATCGAAACTGGTACTCCATGCATCCTCACCACCTCTGCTATGTATAACTTAGCTAACTTCTGCAATGAATAGTCAACACGTACGGGTATAAAGTGTGCAAACTTTGTCAGGTGATCAACAACTACCCAAATCGCATCTTTCTTAGTGGGTGTGAGTGGAAGCCCACTAACAAAGTCCATGGTGATTCTTTCCCACTTCCATTGTGGAATCTTTACTGGCTACAATAATCCTGATGGTAACTGATGTTCTGCCTTGACCTGCTGACAGGTCAAACACTTACCCACCAATTCAGTTACTTCTTGCTTCAAACCTGGCCACCAGAATTGATCTCCCAAATCCCGAAACATCTTACTTCCTCCAGGGTGCATAGCATATGCACTACCATGCGCCTCATTCAAAATCCTACTCCTCAACTCCGGATCTTTTGGCATGCAAACTCTTCCTCGGAAACATAACAGTTCTTCCTCATTGATACTGAATTCCGTTGGTCCATCCTTTGAGACTAGCTGCAATTTCCCCTTTAGCAACTCATCGGTCTGTTGCCTCTCCTTCGCCTGACTAATCCAAGAAGGTTTCACTTGAAGTTTAGCTAATAATCTTCCATCCTCATACAAACTAAGGTGAGCAAACATTACTCTTAAGTTGGAGACTACTTTACGACTTAGAGCATCCTCCACTACATTGGCCTTACCCGGGTGATACTCGATCGAGCAGTCGTAATCCTTTAGCAAGTCGATTCACCTTATCTGCCTTAAATTCAACTCCTTCTGAGTCAGAAGATACTTTAAGCTCTTATGATCTGTGTAAATGACAAATTTCTCCCCGTAGAAATAATGCCTCCAAATTTTTAAGGTAAACACCACAGCTGCCAATTCTAAATCATGAGTGGGATAATTCGATTCATGCGGTCTTAACTGCCGAGATGCATATGCAACCACCTTTCCATCTTGCATCAACACACATCCTAATCCTGTGTGTGACGCATCACAATAAATTACGAACTCCTTCCTCGCCTCCGGCTGAATCAACACCGGGGCCTCCGTCAAAATCCTCTTTAACTTCTCGAAACTCTCCTGCTGCTTGTCAGACCAAACAAACGGAATGTCTTTCCACAGAAACTTGGTCAACGGTGCTGCTACCGAAGAAAATCCTTCAACAAACCTTCGGTAATACCCAGCTAAACCAAGAAAACTCCTAATCTCAGCCACAGACCTAGGTGGCTTCCTATCCATCACCGCTTCAATCTTTCGAGGGTCAACCCTAATCCCTTCTACCGACACAACGTGCCCTAGAAACATAACTTTCCTTAGCCAAAATTCACACTTACTGAATTTGGCATACAACTGCTTCTCCCTTAGAATCTGCAAAACTATTCGTAGATGAGCATCATGCTCCTCCTCCGACTTCGAATAAACCAAGATATCGTCTATAAACACCATGACACACCGATCTAGGTAGGTTTGGAACACCCGGTTCATCATGTCCATGAATGCTGCTGGCGCGTTGGTCAATCCAAATGGCATCACCATAAACTCATAGTGACCATAGCGAGTCCTAAAAGCCGTCTTATGAATATCTGCCTCCTTGACCCTAAGCTGATGGTACCCTGACCTCAAATCTATCTTTGAAAAGACTGAGGCCCCCTTCAACTGATCGAACAGGTCATCGATCCTTGGCAATGAGTACTTGTTCTTGATTGTTAGCTTATTCAACTGGCGATAATCAATGCACATATGCATTGATCCGTCCTTCTTCTTAACAAATAACACCGGCGCTCCCCAAGGTGACACACTCGGTCGAATAAACCCTCTATCCAACAATTCCTGTATCTGCGCTTTCAGCTCTACCAACTCCTTCGGCGCCATCCTATATGGAGCAATAGATACCGGCGCTGTTCCCGGAAGAAGATCGATACCAAACTCCACTTCACGATCTGGGGGTAATCCCGGAAGCTCTTCAGGGAAAACATCAGGAAATTCTTTTACTGTCCTGACGTCCCCAACAGTCAGGTCCTTGGCTTCTAGAGCCCGAACAAACAATAAAACTGCCTTGCATCCTTTCCTCACCATCTTTTCTGCTCTTAGGGCAGTCACTACATTCGATAAGCAGTTTCCCCTTTCTCCTATCACCAACACTTCATCACCCTCGGGGGTTTTTAACACCATACGCTTGGCCGCACAATCTAGATTAGCTTGACACTTCACAAGCTAATCCATGCCTAATATTAAATCAAACTCCCCAAACGGTAATTCCATTAGATCCGTTCGAAAAACCATCCCCTGAACTTCTAGAGGTACTTCACGATAGAGTTTATCCACTACTACAGATTGTCCTAACGGGCTAACCGCAGTCATGGCCCTAGAGATAACTTCAGATTCTAACTTTAGAGTTCCAAATACACTACTAGCTACATACGAATGCGTCGACCCAATGTCAATCAATGCAGTGTAAGGCAAGCCAAAAATTAAAAACGTACCGGTTATGACATCCGATGCGTCAGCCTCCTCTTGACGTCTGACAGCATAGACCAACCCCAGCTGTCTCGCCTCAGTGTTTCCTGCCCCTTGGCCTGGTGCTCCATGACCCCGACCAGCGCCATTACCACCTCTGCTGCACCACGAGCTCTTTGTGGCTGCTGACCTCCTCTGCAAGGCTGAGCATTCCCTCGACCCATGGTCCCTTCACCGTCCAGTTGCTGCGGACAGTTTCTAACTTGGTGGTCCGTAGATCCACACCTAAAACACTTCCCACTGCCTGCCCAACACTCTCCGGCATGAAATTTGCCACATCGAGCACACTTTGGTGTCTGGTTAGCAACAGCAGGTTTCTCTTCTCGTTTTGGTCCATCAGGCCTGGACCTTTTCTGAGTACGCCCGGTTGACGATCCAAAATTCCTCTTATTTCCACCCCTATCTCTATCCCGATTCAGTTTCTCGATCCGCTTTACCTCTTCGGCTATCTTAGCCTTTTCTACTAGGATAGCAAATTTCCTCTCCCACTGTGGGGCTATCAAAATATGCAAATCATCCCTTAGGCCATCTTCGGACCTAACACAATGTTCATGCTCCGTGGCTACCATCCCACGAGCATATCGACTAAGGCGTAAGAATTTAGCTTCATACCCAGCCACTGACTTACTCCCTTGAACCAAATTCAGAAATGCTCTGCGCTGCTCATCCACATAACTCGATCCAATGTACCTATTCTAAAATGTCATTTTAAAGAGATCCCAGATGATACGGTCAGCCACTGTACCATCCTTAACCGTAAGCCACCATTGATAGGCTTCATCCCGTAGGAGGGATACAACTCCTTTCAACTTCTCCTCCTCCGTGAAATCCAAATCATCCATTATGCGTTCTACTGCCTCCAACCAATACTCAGCTGAACTTGGGGCTACACCAGAAATTCCCCTAAACACTTCTGCCCCGTTGGCCCTAAGCCGCTCCGGCACAGATTTCCGGTCTCCTGTGCCCATACCAGCCCTAGCAACCCTCTCTAAGACCCTTAACATTGCCTGAGATACCGCATCATCTCCAGCAGTCTGATCCTAAAATTCCTCCTCCACAGCTGGCATCTCGTTTCCAGAACTGTGACCAGACCCTACTGGTTCCGACACCGTCCTCCTACCCCTACCACGACCACGTGGCGGACGTCTTCGACCCCTTGTACTCATTCTACCGCTTCGCTTTTATCTGATTAGAAATTTTATGAATTATTTGTTTTCTTCCACTGATTAACCACGAACAGTCTTATGAATAGTAGTTTTGGAGTAGTTCTTTCGAATTCGCATTCACAATTCAGTCTCAAGTTCGTATCCTCTAATTCTAGTAAACACATACATTCAATCATGAACATACAAATAACATCCATGAACTTACATTCATCATGTAAAAGTGTTTTTGTTGTTTCACTACCTAGGGGTATTTTCGTAATTTTTCCTATAGGGGTACTTTCATAATTTTTTTCAAAATAGGGTTCCTTGGTGATTTTATGAAATAAGGGTATTTTGGTAATTTTTGCAATCTGGGGGTATTTCGGTAATTTTGAAATCTGGGGGTATTTCGGTAATTTTGAATTCTAAGGGTGTTTCGGTAATTTCAAAATCCAAGGGTATTTCGGTAAATTTGAAATCCAAGGGTATTTCGGTAATTTCGAAATCCAAGGGTATTTCAGTAATTTTGAAATCCAAGGGTATTTTGGTCATTTTGCACATCAAGGGTAATTTGGTAATTTTACAAATCAAGGATATTTTGATGTTGTTGTTGTTTTTTTTTTCGAAGCAGGGGTACTTTGAAAATCTAGTTTCACAATCTGGGTTACTCTTGTAAACATGAGGTTTTCGGGTAAATTTTCAAAACATAGGTATTTTATAAATTCATGGTTGTTTGGAAATTTTCACAAATCAAGTGAACTTCTTTGGAAATTTTACAAAACTTGGGGGTTTTTTTTTGAAATAGGGTGGCTGGTCCCTTTCGGGTTTTAATTATAAGGTTTAGCCCATCAACAAGTCCTCGTAGCTAGGGTGAACAGTCACTACGCACCAGGTAGGATTCTAGCAAAGAGGAGGTGAGTCACTAGGACTGCTTAAGTACCAAGCTCTCTCAGAATCCACTCCTAGACATGCGTATGCCCATTGCCACACCCTAATTCGACTAAGGTGAACATTCACTACGCACCAGGTAAGATTCCAGCGAAGAGGAGGTGAGTCACTAGGACTGCTTAAATACCAAGCTCTTCCAGATCAAATCCTAGACATGCGTATGCCTATTGCCACACCCTAGTCTTGCGACTCGTTTACGGGTTTGTTCAAAGAAATTAAGTCTTATGAAATTGAAGAGTTGTTTATATAAGCCTATGGTCCATCAGTGCTATCATACTAATCTACGTCCCTCAAGCCCATTAAGCCCACATATATAACACAACAAGAGTTTAGAATACTTACCTGAGTGGATCGGGTGCCGGTAGACTCGAAGGCCATATCTTCAACCAAGACAATTTTTTCCTCGAAATCACTTCTATTTTACAAAACAATACTAGACCCATTTCACAGCCCGAGTTTTGAACGGGGCTCTGATACTAAAATGTAACACCCCAAACCCGGCCCATGCGTTTCGACCAGATCTGGCGAGTCACGGCTTGTACATTGAAAACTTTTGCTGTGTTGGTTTTGGAAGTCGTAAGTTAATTAGACATAATTTAAATAACTTGTAGAAATAAAAACTTGATGGCCCCTCGAGTCCGTCTCGGCTCCCTTGACCACGATCTACTGCTCATCTGGAAGAGTAGAGAAAAAGGAAAGCGTGAGTCACAAAGACTCAATGTATAAATCTCAAAGCACACAACGACCTGAGCCCACAAACACATTACGGGCCCTGGCCCATACATAAAGGCATCAATCATAATCACATGATAAACAATGAATAATGAATAATAACCCAACCCCATCCTAGGTTTCCATCCTTTACACACCAACCCGTACCAACCATCACACCTTGGGGATTTCTACAATCAACCCTCCATCTGCTACACACCATAACGACAGTCGTACTGCCTATTCCTGTTATTCAGGAATCATTAAACGTGGCATAGCCACCGACCACTATGTGACCTAACATTTACTTTTGTGGCATTTCTACCACCGATCACCAAGTGACCTATCATACACTTCCCCTTCAATATCATAATTCCCACCCCATGCATACATACATAAAGAGAACATCAAGCAGACTTACATTTATTTTGATACACATAGGGAGATCTATGTTTACGTACCTGGCATCCTTGCCTAACCCATTTAGGGTTCCATTCGACTGTCTATACAGCCTCTTTCCGGCTTTTTAGCCCATAACATATATATATATATAGACATACATACAGGATTAATAGTGTGTTAGAGATCTACAGACCTGATTACCAATAAAACGATGCTTTCTATGTCGACGCTATCCTTAGTCGACACAACTGCTATCTGCCTAAGGTGTTGTTCAGAAGCCGGTCCACAACCAAGTGGCCAATCTCGAATGGCAGATACTGCTCGTTTCTTAAATTTAGGGATTCTCTCCTTTTCCTTAAAATCCCGAAATTAGAGACTAACATTTTTCGGCTTTTAGATCTAGTCGACCAAGCTTTCTTCAAATCCCAGAATGCCGCCCAACATAGAATCATTAAACTATTAGCTTTTCGGCTTTTGCCTTTCAAAAACTGGAATAGAATATGAGAAACTAGCAGAAGTCGACACTTACCTTAACACAAGGATTTCGGCTAGCACTAGAGAGGAGATTCGACAATGCCAGAGAAAGGATTTAAATGCCGGAATAGATAGAACTAATTCTCAAATAAGATGAATAAAGAAAAACTATGGAGATTTCGGCTTTTTAGAGAAATCGGCTCAAGGGGAAAAGAATGGAGAAGAGGTTTCGGCTTTGGAAGAAATTGAAGAAAAGAAAATTGGAGAGGGATTGGCTAAGGAATTCGGCACAAAGAAAGAATAGAGAATTAGGGTCTTAATTGCCAGAATCAAGGAGCTATCCCCCCTATTTATAGAAATTTCGGCACCTCTTGTATAAAACCAAAAACGCCCTTCCTAATTAATTAAAATTCAAGCTAAATGAAAGGGAAAATTCGGCACCCCTTTGCCATGCAGTAGCCGTTTCTTTACTCCTCTAAGTGGTGGATTTTCGGCCATCACCTTCCTTGTAGATAGGCTCCTATCTTTTCTCCTTTTTATCTTCTAAATTATCAATTATAAAATCCATATAAATCCTCCTGATTTTGAGCCTTGTAGCCGTCCTCCTCATTAAACCCTAATGCCGAAATTTAACTCACTTACATTAAAAGATTTGGGCTACATGAAACTTAAATTTTGGGCCCTTAACCCCTTGTGTGTGGCGTCACTCGTTGCTCCAAAAACATGGGCTCCTTGCGGCCAAAACTTGGGCCTCTTTAATTGTTAATGGCGCCACCTTCTAATTCCCTTACAGTGCCACCTATTGTTGGGGCACAAGCCCACGTTGGTATTTTAAACATAATTACCACCTTTTAAACTCTACAATGCCCAATCAGATAATTTAACCAAGGCCTTTGCCTAGTCCTGAGCCCAATTTTGGACCCCTATCACTTGAATTAACATACTAAACATATCCCTACACTAACCGCATAGACCCATTAATTCAGGATGTTACAAGCTTAGGATACAATAAAATCATACCGACGACTTCGAGGATTCAATTTCAAACACTTCAAGATGTTACCCCACATTCACCTCCAACGTATTTTCCACCTCCTCCAAGGATCTCATCCATAATTCAGGAATTTTCACTTCTCTCCCTGTCTTATGATTTTATGATTATTTTGACATTATCTACCTTTGTACATTGAGGGCAATGTACATCTTAAGTGTCGGGGGTTAACTATAGTATTATTTGAAAATACTTGAATTACTCCTTGTTCGAAAAGTAAGTTTCTCATATTATGATTAGAATGAAATTTCCTTTGATTTATGATTTTTATTGATATGTTTTAGAGTAAGTCATTGATAATTGTGCATTGATTATTAAATCTGAAGAATACTAGAGAATCAAGCATGATAAGTCTATTCTTTCAAAAATTTTAAAATTTTTAGGTTGTTTACCTGAATCTGAATGATATCTTGAAATTTGAAATTTACAAGGTTGACATCAAATACCCATAATTTTTGTGAGATTTTGAGCCTTATAGAGCATATATTCTTTTTCTTGCTCACTTTATTGATTATGAGTGTGTCAACAGTGATTTGTTATTCTAGAACTTGCATTGATTATACTTGTCGAGACCACACCTTTGATTTGATATACAGAGATGATAAAGGCACTTAGGTTTTAACCCACTCATTCCACTAAAATCCTACCTTCACAATTAACCCCTAGTGAACCCCGTTTAATCCTAATAACCCTTTTTATTGACTTAACCACTAATATTAACCCAAAAACCCTTTGTATTTGTTATCACTATTCCTTTTTGACTACCCTTATGTCAAGATTTGATTTGATCAGTTGCCTAATTATTTTAGTAATAAATTTATTATTTGATTTGTTCTTAAAAAAACAAACACGAAGTATATTTAGTATTTGTTCTATGTAATTGAGCTTATACGTTTAAAAATTCACATCTTGAAAAAGAAGCTCGTATTAGAGTAATAGTAATACAAATCTTCATTTGATGTAATTACTTATTATTAGTTCGTATTTCTAGTTAGGTAATTTGTCAAGTCAATCTCGATTCTAACCTTCTAATTTAGCCTTTATCCATACCCTTAACCTAAGCCTCGTTACAACCCTGTTAAAGACCTTTTGATTTGTGTATCATCTCATTTTACGGTGGTGGAGATTTGATTTTCGGGCAAGCCTATGGGATTAAATTTTCATGTTCGACTTATTGAGTGCTTAATTTTGAACCTTAAACACTTTGAGTGATTTGAGTGAATCTTTTGTGAGGATGTCAATCCTTGTCAGTTTTGAATTAAAGGTAATTATTCAGATAAGGGGAGACACCTATGTTTTCATGCTACAAATGTATGACTTTGATTGTTTGAATCTTTAGGACTCTTTGAATTGAATTATCCATGTATAAATTATCTATGAATTATGATAAGACATTGTCAGTAGAAATTATGAATTATGTAAAGTTCATTTTAATTGTAAGCTGAGAATTTTGCTTGAGGACAAGTAAAAGCTTGAGTGTGGGGGTATTTGATAAACCGTAAAAGTAACATATTTTAAGCCCACATTTAGTATGCTTTTGGATGATTTAAGCCTCGATTTATGTAAAAAGGTGCTCTTAATCCTTTCTTTTCATGTCTTAGACCCAAGAAAGCACCTGAGGATGAAAAAAACATAAAACGGGTCCAAAACGGAGTAAATGGGCTATATCACGGAACCGACATGGCCTGGACTTAAGCCGACACGACCATGCCTCACTGAGTTACTAGAACACGGCCTTACCCCGATTTACACAGTCGTGCCTCATTAAAGAAATCCGAACACGGCCTGGCCACGACTCACACGGGCATGTGCCATGGCCATGTCCCTGTCGCTGGAAAGAGCAATTTCATTCGGGAAAGGATACTTGGAGGCAAAGAAACGCATTCCAAAGCCTATTCAAACACCCAAATAGGAATCCTATTTGGATTAGGATACTTGGAGGCCAAGTAAGGCATCTCAAAGCCTATATAAACACCCAAAGGGGCAACTTGAAAAGGGAGTTCAGCAGAAGCCGGAACGGGCGGTTAGCTAGGGCAAGGAGCCAAGACCGAAAAGATAGGAGTTGTGGGAATTACTCGAAGATTAGTCAGTTGATCCATCCCAAGAAGCCGAAGTTCTACTCAAGACGGCGGATCTCTCCTTTAATTCTTTCAGGGAGTTTTAGGGATTTCTTATGTTTTGTTTTATCTTTTATCTTGAGATATTTTATTTCTTTATTATGAACTAAACCTTTCGGATACCTGTGGGGGATGAAACCTAGATGAATCTTGTTATTGTTTTCTGAACTATATGATAAATACTTGATTTTTTCTTAATTATGTGCGCTTAATTCTTGTGTTAATGTTTCCGGGATATTAATTCAAGTTGGATGTTCTTAGTTGGAGGAGCAAAAGTCCTTGTTTAAGAATAGATCTAGCATAATTATAGCGGAGTCGTTCGCACGCCTAGAGATAGGGTGACGAGATTTTTCTGGATTAGGGTGAAACCTAATATGGGAGTCCATAGATCGATTTACTGCTATTCTAGGGGGTTATTAAGTGAGAAAGAGATTTTTGTTAATTAACCTAGGGTTAGACATTATTCGCCTCGAGAGAGGGTTTAATATACGTTAGGGAGTCCTATGGATCAAGTCAAGTGAATAAATCCTATGGTTCAGTATTAGATAATAAGTGAAGTCTAGGTGGATTATCGTCTTGATCAACTGAGTTTTCCTAAAGTTATTTCCCAATTCATTCTTTTTGTCTTTGTGTCTTTAGCTTAGTAGCAATTTAGATTCAACAACTTCATTTATTTTAGGCTAGATAATAAAAAGAAGGCTAGTATTAGTACTTTTAGTTCCTTTGGGTTTGATAATCCGGTCTTGCCTAAGCTATACTACTGTTCGATAGGTATACTTGCCTTTAATCGTTGTCGGAGTTAGTTTCCACGTTCGATCATTCTCTTTATAAATTTTAAAACTCTGATTTCAGCGATCACACATGCCCAAGGGACTGACTGTGTGTCACACACGGTCTAGACACACGCCCGTGTGCCTACCCGTGTGGACAAGAGCAAGGCTATTTGCCAAGCTCTTTTCACCACCCTAATTCACACATCATAGCACCATTCAACTAATCACTAAACAAATCAATTATGCAACATAATATTCCATGAAGAACTTCATCCTTTCATTTAATAAAAACAATGAGCCATCAACTATGGCTATATATAAAAGAGTTCATCTGTAAAGGAGCCAACACACTCTTGGCCAAAATAACAAAATAATTTATCTAGTCTAGCTCCTATACATGCCATATTCAAAACGCTAAATATGGACATACCGAGGTGAGCTGATAGTGTGGGTGATCTTCCAATTATCTTCGTATCTCGACCCGGCTCTTTGACTCTATAAAATAAAGGAAAAGAAAAGGGGAGTAAGCTTTAAGCTTAGTAAGTTTACACATAAACAAATGACATCATAATATATAATATTCAACATTTAGCATTACAAACTAAGGAAGAGCAATTCACATTTCATAGTCATGCTTACTCATTTCACCTCTTACCACATTCCAACCATGTCACGAGCATAGTGCTCACATTCATTAACATACAATCCTGCACTTATCACCACATAATCACATGAAAGATCACATCATAACAATAATACCAATCACTCGGTGGTTTCGCACTTATCCCACCATCAATGTTTAACAGGGTGGTATCGTACATAGCCCACCAAATGACATTATAGACAATGGTATCGTACACAGCCCATCGTAATGAAGTAGTAAGGTGGTATCGCACATAGCCCACCAACAAGTATAGTGAAGGTGGTATCGCACACAGCCCACTAATAATTATTACGGACGTTATTCCACATTTACATGTCTATTTCAATGTTCATACAAGAATTATTCGTTATCTACCGTATTCAATCCACTTGAATCACAATTGTCCTCAATCATACAGTACACCAATAAGTAACAACAAGTGTATTTAAGATGCATTGTTTACACATAAACTTACCTCGGTGCAAAACGTATTGATCAACGGCCTATTCCGTAACCTTGCCTTTTCCTCGGTCAAGGTGGACTCCGCGCTCTTCTTGGTCTATAATAACAAAAATTTACTCATTCAATCATTTTATGGTCATAACACATCATAATCTCTACTTAGGAAAAAATGACCATTTTGCCCTTGTACTATGGCAAAATTATGATTTTGCCCTTAGGCTCGTAAATCATTTTTCAACACGTTTTCTCATTAAACAAGCCTAGCTGAACATTTATTTCTCCTACAACTACTAACAATTCCAACTATTTCATGCATTTATTACTAAACTACAACATTTACAACTTGGTCCCATTTAGGTGTTTTCATGCTAACACCTTTCACAAAAATTGTTCCTTATCTCATTAACATTCATTTTCCTCCATAAAAATTCAGCAACAACATTAACACTCTAATGGAAAGTCCTTAAACTTTCATTCATTTGACAAATTAGTCCCCTTATTAGCTAACTTAAGCTTTGGGGACTCCAAAAGTACAAAAATCATAAAAAATAATCATCAAATTGACTTACTTGTGTGAGGACAAGTTGCTGAAATTTTCAAAGCTTTGAAAGCCCTTCCTTGAATGTAAAAATTAGTGGGAGGAGAAGAGAAGGGAAAAAGATGATAACCTTTCTCTATTTTATCATATTTTATTCATTTACTCACCAACTATGACCAAATTAAATGCCTTTGTCTCCCTAGTCTCTATGGCCGACCAACACACCTCTAATGGCCTAATTTCACTTTAAGGACCTCCAATTTAATATTCTATGGCTATTAGGCACTCTACCTTGAAAAATAGAACTTTCACACTTTATGCGATTTAGTCTTTTTTCACAATTAAACATGCAATCGCTAAAATTAAAGCATCAAAATTTTCATATAGCCATATATTAATGCTATAACACATAAAATAATACCAAAATAATTTCTTTAACCCCAGATTAGAGGTCTCAAAACCAGTATTCTGATTAGCCCCAAAATTGGGCTGTTACAATATCTTTTCTCTTCAGATCAGCATAGGACTTCTGCCTATCAAATGCCACTTTCAGTCGATCTCGAATCAATCGGACCTTATCTTCAGTTTCAAAAACCAGTTTAGGACCCAATACACGTCACTCACCCAACTCAGTCCAGCACAAGGGAGTGCGACACTTACGACCGTACAAGGCCAAGAAAGGTGCCATCTGGATGCTAGATTGGTAGTTGTTATTGTAGGCAAACTGCGCCAAAGGCAAGTACTCCTCCCAACTGCCTCAAAAATCAATCTTGTAGCTCCTCAGCATGTCCTCCAGTATCTGAATCCAAGGCTTGAACCCAACACTTCTCATTCACTCCCAGAACACTTAACCACTAAAGCGGACAGATATTTGTGCATCAAATTCAAAAAAGCTGGAATTAAGAAAATTGGGGCGTTACAGGTTGGGACACGGCCGTGTGCCTCACATCGAATGCCAAATGGCCTGGGACATGGGCATGTCACTTGGCCGTGTGAACCACATGGCCTACTCACACGGACATGTGACCCCTATATATAAGAAAAAAATTTGAAATTTTGCAAAAAATTCTCTGAGATTCTGATTTAGTCCGGACTTGATTATAATGTTTAAATTGGACCTCGAGGGTCCATTCAAGGGACAGTATGATTATTTTTGAATATGAATAGTAAATGATATGAATTATCTGTATTTGTTCTGTAAACTTCAGTAATGCTTTATAACCCTGTTTCGGTAACGGTTACGGATTAGGGGTGTTACTTTTATTGGTATTAAAGCTACAGTTTAGTCGATTCTCGGATTAACATACCAAGTACGAGTTTAGTTGTACATGCCATTATAACATTTGTGTTAGTATGATATCTCCTGACCATTTTAAATGTGTTTTTCATATAGTAATGTCATCCAACCAAGCTAGAGCTAAATCTGAGGAGGCTGAGAGCACTGCTCAAGCTTCCGTTCAACAAGCTGTATCTACTAGTAGTAGAAGGCTCGTATCTGAGGGCCAAGGTGAGGAGGCAAAAGAAGCCTTCTTTCAAATGATGAATGGGTGGTTCACTCAATATTTGAGAACAAATCCTACTGTACAACAACCTCTCCTTCCTGCTCCTCAACCGGTTCCAGAGATGCCACTAGGTGCTGAACCTCTTAGAACTGGTAAGCCTTCGGTAGATAAAATCCGTAAATATGGAGCAGAAGAATTTAGAGCTACTACTGATGATGATCCAGAAAGAGCTGAGTTTGGTTGGAAAATGCCATCTGAGTTTTAGATGAATTATCATGTACACCAGCTGAGTGTTTGAAATGTGCAGTTTCATTATTAAAAGACACAACATACTATTAGTGGAATAGCTGGATTTCAGTGGTACCAAGAGAAAATATTACATGGGAATTCTTCCAGACTTAATTCAGAAAGAAGTATATTAGTCAAAAAAATTTGGATCAGAAAAAAGAAAGAATTTTTAGAGCTCAAACAGGGAAACATGATTGTATCTGAATATGAGCGGGAATTTGTTCGGTTAAGCAAATATGCTAGAGAATCGGTCCCGACTGAGGTTGATATGTGTAAACATTTTGAAGAGGGATTAAATGAAGATATCAAAATGTTGATTGGAATTCCTGAATTAAGGGAATTTATGGTTTTTGCTGATCGAGCACATAAAGATGAGGAATTAAGTAAAGAAAAGAAACAAACAAAGAGAGAAGCTTGGATTTATGGTAAAAGATTTATGGGCAAATCACAATCATCTACTCAAAAAAATCAAAGAAGTATCATGATCGTTTTATCACATCAGTGGGGTATTCTGGAAAATAGCAGGGTTCTCAAAGCTCTAACCCGATATCTTCTTCTCTATTTGTAACAAGTGTGGAAAGTGTCGGTAATTCCAAACCGAAATGTAAGTATTGCAACAAATTTCATTTTGGAGAATGCTGTTTGAGAAGTGGAGCATGTTACCGATCTGGTTCTCTTGATCATTTCCTCAAATATTGCCCAGAAAAGATTGAAAAAGATACTAATCAAACTTCGAAGCTAAGTAATCCCGCCTCGAGAGGTAAACCACCTTGTCACCCTGGCAATGCCAGTGGTAGCCGAGGTACTACAAAAGACTCAACAGTTAAATCTAAAGCACAAACATCGACAAGAACATATGCTATTCGTGCTAGAGAGGATGCCTCTGCACCAGACATCATTACTGGTGCATTTCTCTTCTTGGTATTGATATTACTGCTTTGATTGATCCTGGTTCCACACATTCATACATATGCACAAATTTAGTGTCTGTTAAAAACTTGCTGTTGAATTCACTGAATTTGTGGTTAAAGTTTCGAACCCCCTAGGCCAATATGTTATGGTAGATAAAATTTGTAAAAACTGCCCATTAATGGTAAAGGGTTATTGTTTCTCAGCTGATTTGATGCTATTGCCATTTGATGAATTTGAAGTGATTTTGGGAATGGATTAGCTAACCCAGCATGATGCAGTAGAGAATTGTAAATAGAAATATATTGAATTAAAATGTCAAAATGGTAAGTTACTCAACGTTGAATCTGATAAACTGGATGGGTTATCTACTATAATTTCAGCTATATCAGCACAGAAATATGTCAGAAAAGGGTATGAAGCTTATCTTGCATATGTGTTGGATACTAAAGTATCTGAGTCGAAGATTCAGTCAGTGCCGGTTGTTTGTGAATTTCTTGATGTATTTCTAGAGGAATTACATGGTTTATCACTGGTTAGAGAAGTGGAGTTCTCCATAGATCTTGTGCCAGGAACAACATTGATACCCATAGCACCTTACAGAATGGCTCCTACCGAATTGAAAGAAATGAAAGCACAGTTGCAAGAATTGATTAACAGAGGCTTTGCTCGACCCAGTTTTTCACCTTGGGGTGCACCGGTTTTATTTGTAAAGAAGAAAGATGGATCATTGAGATTGTGTATTAATTACAGGCAACTCAACAAAGTCACAATAAATGACAAGTATCCACTGCCTCGAATTGATGACCTATTTGACCAGTTGAAGGGTGCCACTATATTTTCAAAAATTGATCTCTATTTTGGTTACTATCAGCTATGGGTAAAAGATTTAGATGTTTCAAAGATAGCTTTCAGAACCAGGTACGGGTATTATTAGTTTCTTGTGATGCCATTTGGTTTGAAAAATGCACCTGCAATATTTATGGATCTTGTAACATCCTGAAAAGGGCCTATGTATTTTCGGTTTAATTGTATGAAATAACATGTCTTATGTGTATGAATGCATTTTGAACATTTTTGGAAACCTGGAAATGTATGGAAATGTTAAGTTTAAAAGAGGAAAGTGAACATTTCTGGAAACTTGGAAATGTAAGGAAATGTTAAGTTTAAAGGAGGCACACGAAAATTTTTGGAAACTTGGAAATGTAAAGAAATGTCAAGTTTTAAGGTTTAAAAAGAGGAAATTAAGGTAAGGTGGCCTTAAGAAAATTAGTAGGAGGAATTTGACACACAATCAGGCTTGGAAAAGTGTCCTGAAGATGTCACTTAAGGCCCAGGTGGGTGACGCCACAAGCAGGTATTTGGGCCAGGGTTCGAGTCACTTGGGAAGCAAATAAAAGAAGTTTTATTTTTGCTTCCAGAAGCAGAGAGGCGGACGGTATTAAGGCTCTTAAAAGATGAGTTTTATTCTCTTTAAATTTCGGCTAAAAAGGGGATAAATAAGGGATATATTTATCATTATTTTCAAGAGATAATGGTTGGATTAAATTCTTTTATTTGGTGATAATTCAAAGGATAAAGCTATCAAATAGAAGAGTGGTGGCCAAGTAAGGGATTCTTTAGATGATAATTTCGGCTATAAGAGGGAAAAAATAGGGCTACTCATCAATTTTTCTTCCTCCTCTACTCTCTGCCGAATTTCTTAGTCCTCTCCTCTCTTTTCTTCTCTTTTATTTTCTCAAACCGAATATACCAATAATCTCTAGTGAAATCGATTTCTTTTAAGCCTCAAAAGCCAAATCTTTGTGACTCCAAGCAAGGGTGCAGTCGACTGTGGTATTAAGGTAAGAACAATAGATTTTGTTGCTCAATTTCTTTTTATCGAGATCTAGGAACTGATCCTCTTGTTGTCTCTTGGCCGAATATTAAAGGAGGAACTCCGGGATTTTTGATAGTTGTCGACTTCAAGAGAAGGGATCAATTTCGGGATTTAAGATTTGGAAGGTAAGCACATAGGTATATTCGGCCAAGGCCTATTTTGGATATCTAGATCTATTTCTTACTTTGTTTAAAAGCCGAAACTAACCTACGATGTGATTTGATGTTTGGCCGAATACAATAAGGAGTACAACAAGGTTTTCGGGATTTGAATAATAGGGAAATCGGCAGCAAGGTAGGTTTTAAGAATACAAATCCTACTAGGATTTGGTTTTATAGGCTTTATGCTAACATATTAAGGTTACCAAATGTAGGAATTGAGATCTAAAGCAATAGATCGGGTTTTTCGGGATTTCAAGGAATTGTTAAGCAAATCAGGTGTGTAATCCCCACTATCTTTTAATACGTTTTATGGCAATATTTAATATAAGTATGTATAAGAATGTGAATATGGCTAAGGTACCCTAATGTGGTACAAAGTACTCAGGTATGTTTCCTACTCCTACTATGATTATGAAATATGTTATATTTAACATGTGAAAAGTGACATGAATGTGAATTTAAGTATGATATGCATGATATGAATAATATGGGGCATTCGGGTTATATGATAAAGGGGAAGTGAAGGTGATGACTTCGGTCTCACTATCTGAATGTGGTGGCTTCGGTCACATTATCTGAATGTGGTAACTTCAGTTACATTATCTGAATGTGGTGTCTCATGACACAATTATTTAATCTGGTGGCTATGCCACGAATTTTATATGGGCAATGAGCACGTCGACTGCAGCGACTGCCTTCGATGGAGTGTAGCGGAAGGAGGGTTGACTTAGTAGTCCCCACGGTGTGCAGGTTGGTACGGGGATGTGTAGCGGATGGCATCT
The DNA here is from genome assembly GCA_005393395.2 of Gossypium australe. Classification (NCBI taxonomy): domain Eukaryota; kingdom Viridiplantae; phylum Streptophyta; class Magnoliopsida; order Malvales; family Malvaceae; genus Gossypium; species Gossypium australe. The sequence continues at coordinate 101,848,109 of CM016624.1, forward strand.
AGGTATGGGTTCGGGATTGCATCATTATCTTGAAATAATATGTGAACATGATTTGTATGGTATGCCTAAATCTATTAAGTTTTAGTGTTGGTTACACATTGAGTCTGTTTGACTCACCCCGTTGTGGGACTATTTTCAGGTGACGATCAGTAATGGACCGGGTTCGGCAGAAGCTTAGGGAAGGCCATGCACAGCAAGAAATTTACGATTTGGACTCTTATTTTATTTAAAGTATTACAAATTTTAATTTTGGGAATATTTGATGTAATAAGGCCATAGTTGAATTTCTTTATTTTCTACTTTTATTTGTTATGACTGCGAACTATTATCAATTAATGGATTAAATAAATTATTTTAAATCAAACCCTAAATGTTTTGTCACCTAAAGATAAAGGATTTTTAATATAAAAATCAACTTGTTTTCAACTCGAGCCCAACCCACAAGCAAAGTATCTTCAAAACACACAGTTTTTCAAAATAACAAAGAATCTTGAACCGGTTTACATCGAGGAACATACCAGATCCGGTCCAGGCTCGTGGGCCGGGTGTGGGGTGTTTCAATTTGGTATCAGAGCCCAGTTTTAAACTCTCGGGCTGTGGTCTAAGGCCCAAAACATTTTCAAATCAAGCCCAAATGAGTTTTATGAAATTATTTTTGGAAGTAAGCAGGGTTTTTCTGGCATGGCACCTAAGTCTCCGACCCGCAGTCCACCAGGTAAGTACCCCTAACCATCTGTGTGATTATGTGATTTATAGAAGGGTAGAAAAGGAATGGAACGTAGAATAGAATGATAGGTACTTGAACCCTAGGACTAGTCTACCCCAACTGCTACATAAGACTTAAATGCCTAACTAAACAAACCTATGGCTAAGTCAACCGAGTTAGGGTATGGTAACCTCTGTGCGCATGTCTAGGATTGGATCCGGAAGAGCTTGGTATTTAAGCAGTCCTAGTAACTCACATCCTCTTCGCTGGAATCCTACCTGGTGCGTAGCTTTGGTTCACCCTAACCAAAAGGACTTAGTGGGTGTGGCAACCTCTGTACGCATGTCTAGGAATGGTTTCAGTGGGAGTTTGGTACTTAAGCAGTCCGTGTGACTCACCTCCTCTCCACTCGAATCCTACCTGGTGCGTAGCTTCGGTTCACCCTGACCAAGAGGACTCGGTCATAGGCTAAACACAATAACTAAAACCCGAAAGGGAACTAGCCGTGTTTTTATGGAAACCCTAGTTTTAAAAATTCAACAAACCACTCTTTTGAACTGATAAAATTGTTTTGAAAAAAAAAATTCGAAAAATTTCTGATTTACAAAAATACCCCTAGTGGTAAAATTACAAATATACCCTTGGTTTATAAAATGTCCAACTACCCAATAGTTTTACCAAAATTTCATTACTTTATAAATGATCAAAAACCCTAATTTGCAAAATATCAAAAATACCTTGATTTTGGAAAATTACAATATTGCCCCTAACTTACAAAATTACCAAAATGACCCTGATTTCCAAAATTTGTGCAACATTATCGTTTTGGAAAGTACAATTCTCAAAAAGAACTCTCAAAGTTTTGCAAAATTTGGAAATACCCCGGAAATATTAAACTTTACAAATTTACCCTGGTTTATTGCCAAAATACCCCCGAGGTCCAAAATTACCGAAATACCCCCAGATTTCAAAATTTTCCAAAATACCCCGGGAATTTTAAAATTCCAAAATACTTTTTGACAAAATCACCGAGGAACTTTTTCTTTTGAAAAATTACGAAAATACCCCTATAGGACAAATTACGAAAATACCCCTGGGTAGTGGAGAAAACAACCACAATGCGAACTACAACATTTCTCTGAATGAACGAAAGTTCATAATTGATTGATGGATGTATGAATGTAAAGACTGTGTGCATGTATGAATACGAAAGAACCACTCCTAAAACTCTTTTCATAAAACTTCTTCGCGGGTAATAAGTGAAACAAGGACTAATTCATAAAACTTTTTAATCAGATCGCGACGTTAGAAATGAGCTCTAGAGGACGTGGCCGTCGTGGACGCGGTAGAGGAAGAATGACTGTGTCGGAACCCGTTAGATCGGGCCAAGGGTCTGATAATGAAATACCACCGCCACCACCACCCCCAGCTATTGGTGTTGAGCAGCAGGCTCAGACGGGGGATGATGCTGTGTCGCAGGCTGTGCTGCGAGTTTTAGAAATGGTGGCTGGCGCAGGTGGAAATATGGGAACTCGAAAGTCTGTACCCGAGTGATTTCGAGCCAATGGGGCTGAAATGTTTAGAGGAGAATCTGGGGTGGCACCCAGTACGGCGGAATATTGGTTGAAGGCAACCGAGTGAATTATGGATGAGCTCGATCTGACCCCTGAGGAGAAGTTAAAAGGAATGGTGGCACTGCTACGCGATGAAGCGTATCAATGGTGGTTAACTGTTCGGGATGGTGCTACAGATGAGGACCTGACCTGGGATTATGTTAAGGAAGCATATCAGAAGAAATATGTCGGCACAAGGTATACTGATGAGCAAAGGAAGGCTTTTCTGGGGCTGGTTCAAGGGAACAAGTCCGTTGTAGAATATGAAGCTGAATTCCTAAGGTTGAGCCGATATGCTCGAGGAGTAGTGGCGACCGAGCATGAACGCTGTGTCCGTTTTGAGGACGGACTAAGGGATGATTTGAGATTATTGATAGCACCGCATCAGGAGCGGGAGTTTTCTGCTTTAGTAGAAAAGGCCAAGGTAGCCGAGGGAATTAAGGATGCTACAAAGCAGACTATGGATCGGAATAGGCCAAAAAGAGGTTTTGGATCGTCTGGGAAGGTTCAAAAGAGGCCTAGAGTTGATGAGCCGCGAAATCAGCAAGCCGGTACAGGATGGCAGTATCGTCCTTGTGATCATTGTGGAAAGAAGCATTTAGGGGAGTGTTGGAAAAAGACGGGAGGATGTTTTAGGTGTGGGTCCAAGGACCATATGCTCAAGGATTGTCCTAAGAAACCAGATGAAAGTCGACCAGCAGCTCAGAATGTTAGTCAGACTGGTAGAGGTGGACAGCAGCCTCAACGAGGTCGTGGTTCGAATAACAGAGGTATTGGTGCTGGCAGAGGACGTGGAACACAGGGCAGAGGTGCTGCTAATGCTGAGGCAAGGCAACCGGGTTTGGTTTATGCGGTTCGCCGGAGGGAGGATGGAGACGCACCGGATGTTATAACCGGTACGTTCTTTATTTATGGCAAGCCCTATTTTGCTCTGATTGATGTGGGCTCGACCCATTCTTATGTTGCATGTAGTGTAGTGGAAACACTAGGCCTAGACTCTGAACTTTCTGATAGGCAGATGACTGTAGTAAGCCCATTAGGCCAAACTGTAGTGGTGGATAAGATCTTTCGGAATGTACCCCTAGAGACTCAGGGAGTGAACTTTCGGGCTGACTTAATGGAACTACCCTTTGGGGAGTTTGAACTCATACTTGGAATGGACTGGCTAGTAGAGCACCGAGCCGTGTTGGATTGTGCGGCTAAACGTATGGAACTAAGGACTCCGGAGGAAGAAGTGGTAGTAATGATCGGAGAATGAAGAAACTACCTGTCTAACGTAGTTTCGGCATTGAAGGCTGAGAAAATGGTTAGGAAAGGGTGCAAGGCGTTCTTAGCCTTCGTAAGTGCGTTGGGTGGAAAGGAAGAAGGTGTCAGTGGAGTTAGAACTGTAAGGGATTTTGAAGATGTGTTTCCGGAGGAATTACCAGGAATACCCCTAGATAGGGAGGTGGAGTTTGGAATAGACTTGCTACCGGGAACAGCTCCTGTGTCAATTGCCCCGTATCGTATGGCACCAAAGGAATTGGTTGAGCTCAAGGCTCAAATCCAAGAATTGTTGGATCGTGGGTTTATTCGACCCAGTATGTCTCCGTGGGGAGCACCGGTCCTGTTTGTAAAGAAGAAGGACGGAACTATGCGGATGTGCATAGATTACCGTCAGTTGAATAAGTTGACCATTAAGAACAAGTATCCTTTGTCGAGGATCGATGACTTGTTCGATCAGCTGAAGGGGGTCGCAGTATTTTCAAAGATAGACTTAAGGTCGGGATATCATCAGTTGAAGGTAAAGGAGGCAGATATCCATAAGACAGCTTTTAGGACAAGATACAGCCATTTTGAATTTGTAGTAATGCCATTTGGGTTGACGAACGCTCCAGCCACGTTCATGGATATGATGAATCGAGTTTTCCAACCCAACTTGGATAGGTTCGTCGTTGTGTTCATCGACGATATTTTGGTGTACTCCAAGTCTGAAGAGGAGCATGATGAGCACCTACGGGTTGTGTTGGAAGTATTAAGGGAAAAGAAGCTCTACGCCAAATTCAGCAAGTGTGAATTCTGGCTTAAAGAGGTGGCATTCTTAGGGCACGTGGTATCCGCGGAAGGAATAAGAGTGGACCCTAGGAAGATCGAAGTAGTGTTGGATTGGAAACCACCTAAGTCCGTGGCTGAGATCCGAAGTTTCTTAGGTTTGGCAGGCTATTACAGAAGGTTCGTGGAAGGGTTCTCGTCAATAGCCGCGCCTTTGACAAAATTGCTAAGGAAGGAAGTACCCTTTGAATGGACTGATAAGCAACAGGAGAGCTTTGAAAAGCTTAAGAAAGTGTTGACGGAAGCTCCAGTGTTAATTCAGCCGGAGGCAGGGAAGGATTTTGTGGCATACTGTGACGCTTCTCACACGGGATTAGGCTGTGTGCTAATGCAAGAAGGAAAAGTAGTCGCTTACGCATCTCGACAGTTAAGGCCGCATGAGGTTAACTACCCAACCCATGACTTGGAATTGGCAGCAGTGGTTTTCGCCCTTAAGGTGTGGAGGCACTATCTCTATGGAGAAAGGTCAGTGATCTACACATACCACAAGAGCCTTAAGTATCTGTTGACTCAGAAGAAGTTGAACTTGAGGCAGCGAAGGTGGGTGGAGTTATTGAAGGATTATGATTGCTCGATAGAGTACCACCCGGGCAAGGCAAATGTGGTAGCTGATGCCCTAAGTCGGAAGGTTGTGTCAGATCTAAGGGCTATGTTCGCTCACTTAAGTTTGTATGCTGATGGAAGCCTGTTGGCAGAGTTGCAAGTCAAGCCCACATGGCTGAGTGAGGTGAAAAGAGGACAGTTGGCTGATAAGGATCTAAGTGCTAAGTTACACAAGTACAGAACGGAGAGTTAGAGGATTATGGTGTTAATGTTGAAGGAGTATTGTGCTACAAAGGGAAAGTTTGTATGCCGAGGGACGAAGAGTTAAGACAAAGGATTCTTCGGGAGGCGCATGGTAGTCCTTATGCTATGCATCCCGGAGGCATTAAGCTGTACAGAGACCTAAGAGAACAATTTTGGTGGCCTAATCTTAAACGGGAAGTTACTGAATTAGTGGGAAAATGTCTGACGTGTCAGCAAGTTAAGGCTGAACACCAAGTTCCATCAGGATTACTTCAGCCAATCAAGGTTCCACAATGGAAGTGGGAGAGAATTACCATGGACTTCGTTAGTGGGCTTCCCCTTACGCCTACTAAGAAGGACTCGGTATGGGTAATAGTGGACCGTTTGACCAAGTCCGCGCACTTCATTCCGGTAAGAGTTGATTATTCTCTTCAGAAGTTGGCCAAATTATATGTAGCGGAAATTGTAAGGTTACATGGAGTACCGGTGTCAATTATTTCGGATAGAGACCCAAGGTTCAAGTCTCGATTTTGGAGGGCACTTCATCAAGCTTTAGGCACTAAGTTGGACTTCACTACGGCTTTTCATCCACAATCAGACGGGCAGTCTGAACGGGTTATACAAGTGTTGGAGGATATGTTGAGAGGCTGTGTGATGGATTTCCGAGGAAGTTGGGAAGACTATTTACCTTTAGTAGAGTTCGCCTACAACAACAGCTATCAAGCTAGCATTCGGATGGCACCATATGAAGTGTTGTATGGTCGGAAGTGTCGAACTCCTACTTGTTGGACTGAGTTAGGAGAACGTCGGGTTTTGGGTCCAGAATTAGTGGCAGAAACCGAAGAAAAGGTTGAGATAATCAGGGCACGGTTAAAGGAAGCCTCTGATAGGCAGAAGTCGTACGCTGACCTTAAGCGGAAGGAAATAGAGTTTGAAGTGGGAGATCAAGTGTTTCTGAAAGTCTCGCCTTGGAAGAAGGTGATGAGGTTTGGTCGAAAAGGGAAGTTAAGCCCAAGGTTTATAGGGCCCTATCGAGTACTGAAGCGAGTTGGACCAGTGGCATACCAGATAGAGTTGCCACCAGAGTTACAGCAGATGCACGACGTATTCCATGTATCCATGCTACGTCGTTACCGATCAGATCCATCTCATGTGGTACCAATTGAAGAAGTGGAGCTAAGGCCAGACCTATCCTATGAGGAGGAGCCAATTCAGATATTGGAACGTGATGTGAAAGTGTTACGGAGGAAGTCAGTTCCTCTAGTCAAAGTGTTATGGCGCAATCATGGATCAGAGGAAGCTTCGTGGGAACCAGAAGAGACAATGCAACAGCAATACCCTCAATTGTTTTAGCTAGAAAATATCGAGGACGAAATTATTTTAAGGGGGGTAGAACTGTAACATCCTGAAAAGGGCCTATGTATTTTCGGTTTAATTGTATGAAATGACATGTCTTATGTGTATGAATGCATTTTGAACATTTTTGGAAACCTGGAAATGTATGGAAATGTTAAGTTTAAAAGAGGAAAGTGAACATTTCCGGAAACTTGGAAATGTAAGGAAATGTTAATGTAACACCCCAAACCCGGCCCATTCAACACGACCGAATTTGAAATGCCACTGCGGAAAACGTTTGAAAAACTTTTGACTTAGAGTTAAAAACATAAAAATTTGTTGTCTTTACTAAAACATTGTGTAATTAAAGTTCCAAATAAAATTAAGTTGTTTAAAATAAAACATTTTCAAATAATAATATAATCGACAATCTAACTTTAAACATAATAAAAGTCCTTAAATATTTAAAGTGACCCTTATTACAATAAATAACCTTTCATAAATAAAATGTGTAAAATAAATAAAATATCTTCTGCATGGGCCACCTCGTATCCAATCCAACCCGGTCCAAGCTTTATGCATCACCTGAAAGGTTTGAGAAAAATTGGGTGAGTCAAACAGACTCAGTGCATAGTTATTTCACATGTCTCCACGTATGGGCTTGGCCCATATCCACACATCAATCACATATCAGATGATAAGGCATTATGTCCACATAATTCCACATGTTGGGCTTGGCCCATATCCACATTGATCCACATAATTAGTCATGCAAAATGCATAAATATGCAACATGAAGCCCAACCCAACCTAGAGTCCATCCGTTACTCCTACCTTAGCAGACTCCCTGCCCAAGGCCGTGGCTAATCTACCGATCACATTGTGATCCACATATCTTACCTTGGCAGACTTGCTGCCGAAGGCCGTGGCTAAGCCACTGATCACATAGTGATCCACATATCTGTATCCACGAGGTGACTCGAGGTCATCCTCAATCTACGGTGATGCACACAGCTATCATCCACCGAGATAGGCACCTAGCCAACACCTCCCTTGATGGAGCACATAGCCACCATCAAGCGCCAATGTAGCACAAGGCTAACATCAGGCCACGTACATAATGTACACCCTTTCCTTCGATAGTCACATCCCAAGTCCCATGCAAATATGTGTATCATAACAACATATCACTTGAACAATAATGCATCACATGTCATCACATTTCAAATATTCATCAACGATCATTTAATATCGTAAATCACTGACCTGAGTATTCGATCACCCACCACGGGTATTCACAATCTTAGCCCTTAATTCGGCTACCATTAACATCATATCACATATACATAAATATAACACATACACACAATCAAGAGACAGTGCGATAACTACGCACCTTTTTGGCACAGTCGGCTAAATCCCGAAGACCCGATCTACCACACTAGATTTCCTTGCCCTACATTCGGCCAATACTTAGATCAATACCATAGACCATTCGGCCAAACCACAATCCTTATTCACCATAGCCTTCGGCTTAACATCCATTTAAAGAATAAAGAACCAACACAAACCTTACCACTTGACTTACCGAAATTTGATTGCTTCCAAAATCCGAAGAGCCTATCTTCCAAAACCGATTGAAGAAAACCAAATGAAGACCTACCCTTATTGATATTCGGCCAAGACAAAACAAAAAGAGTATGGGAAGTTTCGGCAATATGGTTGATTTGTAACAACAAAAAGGATTCGGCTAGAGTGGAGAAAGAGAAAAGAAAAAGGAAGAGAAAGAAAGAAATTGCAATGGGAGAGGGATGTTTTTCGGTTTTGAGCAAAAGTGGAAGAAAGAAAAAGAGAAATGTGGAGAAGGAAGTTTCGGCCAAGAGAAAGTAAAAGAAATGTGGGTTTTGAACAATTATGAAAAGAATGGAAAAGAAGTTGTGGATAAAAGAGATTCGGCCAAGCACTATGATGATTTCGGTTTTTGTTTCACTTTGATGCACTAGGGAGAAATTTGCAAAAACTAAAAAGGATTTTTAGCTATGACACCAAAACAAATGTTGAAGGCCAAAACTAACACCAAAAACTCACCTTATGTCCAAGACACATTCGGCTATAGGGAGTGTTTGTGGAGAGAAAAGAAATTGATGTTCAAATGCTTAGGAAAAATGGCCAACTAGCTACTAACCTACCAAAGCTTCCATCAAAAATCAGTCAAGCCCTCCCCTAGACCAAAATGACGTCCACATACATAAACTAAAGACCGTAAAAGAGTTTCCAAAACACTCTCCAACATTCAAGCCTTTTTGTCCCCCAATCCTTCCTTAATTCTTAAGATTCTTATCCCAAAATACAAGCTTTCCTAAACTATTATTCAACTTACCATAAAATCTAAAGTCTAACTTACCATAATTAGAGCTTGACCGTCCATTAATGCTAGAATACATAAATATAAAGTCTTCAAAATGCTAATCATGCTACTCGAACCACTTCCCTCAAGCAACTCTTCATGCATCTTAACCACCTTGCCACTAACTCCACATGTGCTTAATTTAACACTTAAATTAACTTAAGTGTCAAGTCCACCTAATCCACTTCACTAATTTTTTTAATACTAAAAATTATTCTAGCCTCACTAATAAAATCAAGCATTCACAAGACTAAGCTAAACACACAAAATTCACACCCGAGCTAACACAAATAATAAAATAATACTCAAATTTTTTTTCTAAAGCCCAAGGCCCAATCCTACTAGGCCCAATTTCGGGATATTACAATTCTACCCTTCTTAAAAAAAATTTCGTCCTCAAAATTTCCAACTAACTAACAGTCATGCATCCTCACTCACCACATTACGCTCTTGCTGTGCATTCTGATCTTAATAAAACTATCTTATCTTCTAGGCACAGTTCCTAAGTTCGCATCCAAGGTTCTAGATGCTTCACTAGCGATGGTTCCGACACAGCCATTTAGCCTCTACCGCATCCACGACGACCACGTCCCCTAGAACTCATATTTAGCGTCGCGATTTAATCTGACTTAAGAAATTTTATGCATTAGTACTTTTTTTCCACTTGTTTATGCGCGAACAATTTTATGAAACAAAGTTTTCAGAAGTTGTTCTTTCGATCAATCAAAATTTCTAGTTCAAGATCACTATTCTAGCTCAGAGAATCACACATTCACATTCATTCACATCAATAGTAACACATTCACTCATCTACAACATTTACCATGCTACTATGGGCATCCTTGTCCATTCCCAACCCAGGGGTAATTTCGTCATTTTTCCCTACAGGGGTATTTTGGTAATAAACCGGGGTAAATTCAAAAATCACCAAAAGTCATTTCGAAATTTTCCAAACTCATGGATATTTTTTTTGAAAGAAAGATTTTCCAAATCAAGATATTACGAAAAAATTTTAAAATTCAGGGGTTATTTCGGTAATTTGAAAGTTAGGGGCATTTTCGTAAATTTTTCCAAATCAGGGTATCTTGAGTTTTCACAAAATAGGGTTTTTGGATACTTTTGCAAAGTAAGAAAATCTTATTAAAATTGAGGATAGTATGGAAATTTTAGAAACCAAGGGCATTTTAGTAATTTTACCACTAGGGGTATTTGGGTAATTTTGTAAATCGAAATATTTCGAAAAATTTTCCAAGTATAAAATGGTTTTACAAATCAAAGGAGTAATTTTGAAAACTTAAGGTTTTTATAAAATAGTATGGCTAGTCCCTTTCGGGTTTTATTTATCGGGTTTAGCCCGTGAATAAGTCCTCTTGGTTAGGGTGAACCGTAGCTACGCACCAGGTAGGATTCGAGTAAAGAGGAGGTGAGTCGCTAGGACTGCTTAAATACCAAGCTCTTACCGAATCCACTCCTAGACATGCGCACAATGGTTGCCACACCTTAACTCGGCGACTTACTTCACAGGTTTGTTTGATTGCACTTAAGTCTTATGCATGTGTTTGAGTGCACTAGCCCTAGGGTTCAATAGCTCCTAGTTCACTAATCGACGAGCCCCAAATAAGCCCATAATATATAAATCACTTCAATAGTCAGAGGTACTTACCTGGTGGACTTCGGGTCGGAGATACAGGTGCCATGCCAGAATAACCTGAAAATTTTATGAAAGCCCAAATCTTTGAAAAGCCCATCTAAAAAAAATGTTTTTGGGCCCAAAACCCTCAAAGTCGAGTTTTGAACCGGGCTCTGATACCAATTTGTAACACCCCAAACCCGGCCCATTCAATACGACCGAATTTGAAATGCCACTGCGGAAAACGTTTGAAAAACTTTTGACTTAAAGAGTTAAAAACATAAAAATTTATTGTCTTCACTAAAACATTGTGTAATTAAAGTTCCAAATAAAAATAAATAACCTTTCATAAATAAAATGTGTAAAACAAATAAAATATCTTCTGCATGGGCCACCTCGTATCCACTCCAACCCGGTCCAAGCTTTATGCATCACCTGAAAGGTTTGAGAAAAATTGGGTGAGTCAAACAGACTCAGTGCATAGTTATTTCACATGTCTCCACGTATGGGCTTGGCCCATATCCACACATCAATCACATATCAGATGATAAGGCATTATGTCCACATAATTCCACATGTTAGGCTTGGCCCATATCCACATTGATCCACATAATTAGTCATGCAAAATGCATAAATATGCAACATGAAGCCCAACCCAACCTAGAGTCCATCCGTTACTCCTACCTTAGCAGACTCCCTGCCCAAGGCCGTGGCTAATCCACCGATCACATTGTGATCCACATATCTTACCTTGGCAGACTTGCTGCCCAAGGCCGTGGCTAAGCCACCGACCACATAGTGATCCACATATCTGTATCCACGAGGTGACTCGAGGTCATCCTCAATCTACGGTGATGCACACAGCTATCATCCGCCGAGATGGGCACCTAGCCAACACCTCCCTTGATGGAGCACATAGCCACCATCAAGCGCCAATGTAGCACAAGGCTAACATCAGACCACGTACATAATGTAAACCCTTTCCTTCGATAGTCACATCCCAAGTCCCATGCAAATATGTGTATCATAACAACATATCACTTGAACAATAATGCATCACATGTCATCACATTTCAAATATTCATCAATGATCATTTAATATCATAAATCACTGACCTGAGTATTCGATCACCCACCACGGGTATTCACAATCTTAGCTCTTAATTCGGCTACCATTAACATCATGTCACATATACATAAATATAACACATACACACAATCAAGAGACAGTGCGATAACTACGCACCTTTTTGGCACAGTCGACTAAATCCCGAAGACCCGATCTACCACACTAGATTTCCTTGCCCTACATTCGGCTAATACTTAGATCAATACCATAGACCATTCGGCGAAACCACAATCTTTATTCACCATAGCCTTCGGCTTAACATCCATTTAAAGAATAAAGAACCAACACAAACCTTACCACTTGACTTACCGAAATTTGATTGCTTCCAAAATCCGAAGAGCCTATCTTCCAAAACCGATTGAAGAAAACCAAATGAAGACCTACCCTTATTGATATTCGGCCAAGACAAAACAAAAAGAGTATGGGAAGTTTCGGCAATATGGTTGATTTGTAACAACAAAAAGGATTCGGCTAGAGTGGAGAAAGAGAAAAGAAAAAGGAAGAGAGAGAAAGAAATTGCAATGGGAGAGGGATGTTTTTCGGTTTTGAGCAACAGTGGAAGAAAGAAAAAGAGAAATGTGGAGAAGGAAGTTTCGGCCAAGAGAAAGTAAAAGAAATGTGGGTTTTGAACAAATATGAAAAGAATGGAAAAGAAGTTGTGAATAAAAGAGATTTGGCCAAGCACTATGATGATTTCGGTTTTTGTTTCACTTTGATGCACTAGGGAGAAATTTGCAAAAACTAAAAAGGATTTTCAGCTATGACACCAAACTAATATTGAAGGCCAAAACTAACACCAAAAACTCACCTTATGTCCAAGACACATTAAGCTATAGGGAGTGTTTGTGGAGAGAAAAGAAATTGATGTTCAAATGCTTAGGAAAAATGGCCAACTAGCTACTAACCTACCAAAGCTTCCATCAAAAATCGGTCAAGCCCTCCCCTAGACCAAAATGCCGTCCACATACATAAACTAAAGACCATAAAAGAGTTTCCAAAACACTCTCCAACATTCAAGCCTTTTTGTCCCCCCATTCTTCCTTAATTCTTAAGATTCTTATCCCAAAATACAAGCTTTCCTAAACTATTATTCAACTTACCATAAAATCTAAAGTCTAACTTACCATAATTAGAGCTTGACTGTCCATTAATGCTAGAATACATAAATATAAAGTCTTCAAAATGCTAATCATGCTACTCGAACCACTTCCCTCAAGCAACTCTTCATGCATCTTAACCACCTTGCCACTAACTCCACATGTGCTTAATTTAACACTTAAATTAACTTAAGTGTCAAGTTCACCTAATCCACTTCACTAATTTTTTTAATACTAAAAATTATTCTAGCCTCACTAATAAAATCAAGCATTCACAAGACTAAGCTAAACACACAAAATTCATACCCGAGCTAACACAAATAATAAAATAATACTCAAATTTTTTTTTCTAAAGCCCAAGGCCCAATTTCGGGATATTACAGTTAAGTTTAAAGGAGGCACATGAAAATTTTTGGAAACTTGGAAATGTAAAGAAATGTCAAGTTTTAAGGTTTAAAAAGAGGAAATTAAGGCAAGGTGGCCTTAAGAAAATTAGTAGGAGGAATTTGACACACAATCGGGCTTGGAAAAGTGGCCTGAAGATGTCACTTAAGGCCCAGGTGGGTGGCGCCACAAGCAGGTATTTGGGCCAGGGTTCGAGTCACTTGGGAAGCAAATAAAAGAAGTTTTATTTTTGCTTCCAGAAGCAGAGAGGTGGACGGCATTAAGGCTCTTAAAAGAGGAGTTTGATTCTCTTTAAATTTCGGCTAAATAGGGGATAAATAAGGGATATATTTATCATTATTTTCAAGAGATAATGGTTGGATTAAATTCTTTTATTTGGTGATAATTCAAAGGATAAAGCTATCAAATAGAAGAGTAGTGGCCAAGTAAGGGATTCTTTAGATGATAATTTTGGCTATAAGAGGGAAAAAATAGGGCTACTCATCAATTTTTCTTCCTCCTCTTCTCTCTGCCGAATTTCTTAGTCCTCTCCTCTCTTTTCTTCTCTTTTATTTTGTCAAACTGAATATACCAATAATCTCTAGTGAAATCGATTTCTTTTAAGCCTCAAAAGTCGAATCTTTGTGACTCCAAGCAAGGGTGCAGTCGACTGTGGTATTAAGGTAAGAACAATGGATTTTGTTGTTCAATTTCTTTTTATCGAGATCTAGGAACTGATCCTCTTGTTGTCTCTTGGCCGAATATTAAAGGAGGAACTCCGGGATTTTTGATAGTTGTCGACTTCAAGAGAAGGGATCAATTTCGGGATTTAAGATTTGGAAGGTAAGCACATAGGTATATTCGGCCAAGGCCTATTTTGGATATCTAGATCTATTTCTTACTTTGTTTAAAAGCCGAAACTAACCTACGATGTAATTTGATGTTTGGCCGAATACAAGAAGGAGTACAACAAGGTTTTTGGGATTTGAATAATAGGGAAATCAGCAGCAAGGTAGGTTTTAAGAATGCAAATCCTACTAGGATTTGGTTTTATAGGCTTTATGCTAACATATTAAGGTTACCAAATGTTGGAATTGAGATCTAAAGCAATAGATCGGGTTTTTCGGGATTTCAAAGAATTGTTAAGCAAATCAGGTGTGTAATCCCCACTATCTTTTAATACGTTTTATGGCAATATTTAATATAAGTATGTATAAGAATGTGAATATGGCTAAGGTACCCTAATGTGGTACAGAGTACTCAGGTACGTTTCCTACTCCTACTAGGATTACGAAATATGTTACATTTAACATGTGAAAAGTGACATGGATGTGAATTTAAGTATGATATGCATGATATGAATAATATGGGGCATTCGGGTTATATGAGAAAGGGGAAGTGAAGGTGATGACTTTGGTCTCACTATCTGAATGTGGTGGCTTCGGTCACATTATCTGAATGTGGTAACTTCGGTCACATTATCTGAATGTGGTGTCTCATGACACAATTATTTAATCTGGTGGCTATGCCACGAATTTTATATGGGCGATGAGCACGTCTGTAACACCCTGGTTCTAGGGGTTATGCATTTAGTGCATAACTCAAGAGATGATAGGCTTATTATGTGCTTGGACAAGTTTTGGGGGGGTTTGGAGAACCCTAGAAGGTAAGGGATGCCTTAGGAAATTTTGGATTTTTAGTGGTAAAAGGGGGAGCTTGGCAAAGAGGGGTCTTAAGAGAAATTTTGGTGAGAATAAGACACAAGAATCTCTTTGGTGGAGTGGCATGGAGGCGCTACTGGGGCTTTGGTGAGGTGACGCCTCAGGGTGCTTAGGGGTCTCTTGTTCGAGCTGCGAAGGCAGCAACTCTGGCTTTATTTTTGCGTCAAGGGAGAAGGGGTGTTGGACGGCTAGAAGGCTCTTCAAAGGATGAGGTAAGACTTGGTCTTCCTTTTTGAATTTCGGCTAGGAGGGTAAGATTTAAGGTTTGACTCATTCAAACCTTTTTGAATGAGTGTTAGGGAGGTGACTTAGGAGAGAATCTTGGGATTTTGTGAGGGGTTGAGTTGGTGGCCGAATTTGGGGAGCTAGGGGAGGGCATTTTCAGTTTTCTTGGAGGGTGTTAGGTGGGTGCCGATTTTAGCAGTATAAATAGGGGGTGCTCACCTTTGGCCACCCTTTTTCTCCATTTGTTTCTCTTTGCCGAATTGTTTCACCCATTCCTTGCTGGTGCCGAATCCTTTTTGTTCTTCCCCTAGTCTCTTGCCGAAAGTAAGTCAAAGAGAACTCTCCCTTTTCATCTTATTTCTTTGTGGCCAAAACCGGAAATAGACATAACCTTTTGTGTACCTATTTCCCTCTCCCTTCATGCTTTTCTTTTAAACCTTGCTTAAACCGAAATCACCTTTAAAGCCTGCCATTGCCGAATATCCCAGCACCATCTAGGATCCTTGCCGAATCATTCATTCTCCCATTTTTTTCTACGTTGGTTACAAGTCCCTGAAGCCGAACCATACTTTCTTGTGGTGGCCGATTCTGGTTTGAGCAATAGGGAGTGGTTAGCAAGGCCGATTGTAGGGGAGAAGAGCTTAACGCAGGAGACCTTCTCGGGAGTCGTTTAGTCAGCAGTTATAGTGGCATAAAGTAGCGTTCGGGATTCAAGTTGAGTTGGTAAGAAATATTGAGTAAGTTTTGTTACTTAGTTTATTGGCTTGGAGGTTTAACCTTTATCCTGATTAAGCGTTTTGATGGAGGCAAATACCAGTCAAGGTGGGAAAGGGAAAATCCCTATCCCGAAGTTCAAGAAGAGAGCTGTCTCAGCGGTTCGGGATTGGCCACCGGGGTGTGGGCCAGCAGCAGGAGAAAGCTATAGGCAGATAGCCGTAGTCTCGTTGAGTGATAGCGTTGGGATCGAGAGTTTAGAACTCCAAGTGATTAGGTGCGAAGTCATCGCACTGTTTCTTCGATTTTTGCTTGCTAACATTTATACCTATGTATGATGTGTGGTAGCCAATCATAATAGCTTAATTGGGTAATCGGATATCAGGTGGGTAAGTTTGTGATATTAAGTTATTATAATGTATACATATATATTTATGTTTATAAGATGTGGTAATGATATGAGATGTATACTTATTTTATGTGATGATTTGATATGAGGCATTTACAAACATGCATGGGAGTTGGGCTTGATCGAGGAAGGAAGGGAGTACATCTTTATATACGTGGTCTAATGCTAGCCTCGGGCAACATTAGCGCTTGATGATTAGCTGTGTGCTACATCAAGGGAGATGTTGGCTAGGTGCCCATCTCGGCGGTTGATGGCTGTGTGCATCACCGTAGATGGATGAATGTTGGGATCACGATGTGATCGGTGGCTCTGCCACGGCCTTGTGCAGCAGGTCTGCCAAGGTAGGATATGTGGGATCACTCGATGGTGATCGGTGGGTTAGCCACGGCCTTGAGCAGGGAGTCTGCTAAGGTTGGTGTAATGGATGGACCTAGGTTGGGCTGTGATGCATGATTGCATAAATGGTTCGTGGATTGCATGGATATGGGCTAAGCCCATATGTGTGGAACATGTGTTATGATTATGCACTGAGTCTGTGGACTCACCCAATTATTTTCTTAACCATTTCAGGTGATGCGTAAGGTTGGACCGGGTCTGGAGTGGATGCGAGGTGGCCCACGCCGAGGAAGAAGTTTAATTATTTTAAGCTTATTTATATTAAGTATATTTTTTTAAGTATTGGTTGTAATAAGGGCCTTATTATTATTTTTGGAATTATATTGTTATCATTTTAATTATGGTTTGATTAATTTAAATTACTATGTGAAAATGATTTTATTTTAGCAAACTATTTATTCAATATGTATGCATAATAAAGGCTTTAACCCAAACATTTTAGGATAACAAAGTTTACTTGTACTTTTAAATAAACACTATTTTCAGAAGTCAATAAATTTTCATGTTTAATTCTAAAGTCAAAAGAATTTTCACCCGTCTTTCCGCAGTGACATAACCAGATCCGGTCAGGGCTCGTGGGCCGGGTTTGGGGATGTTACAACGTCGACTGCAGCGACTGCCTTCGATGGAGTGTAGCGGAAGGAGGGTTGACTTAGTAGTCCCCACGGTGTGCAGGTTGGTACGGGGATGTGTAGCGGATGGCATCTAGGTATAGGTTCGGGATTGCATCATTATCTTGAAATAATATGTGAACATGATTTGTATGGTATGCCTAAATCTATTAAATTTTAGTGTTGGTTACACATTGAGTCTGTTTGACTCACCCCGTTGTGGGACTATTTTCAGGTGATGATCAGTAATGGACCGGGTTCGGCAGAAGCTTAGGGAAGGCCATGCACAGCAAGAAATTTACGATTTGGACTCTTATTTTATTTAAAGTATTACAAATTTTAATTTTGGGAATATTTGATGTAATAAGGCCATAGTTGAATTTCTTTATTTTCTAATTTTATTTGTTATGACTGCGAACTATTATCAATTAATGGATTAAATAAATTATTTTAACTCAAACCCTAAATGTTTTGTCACCTAAAGATAAAGGATTTTTAATATAAAAATCAACTTGTTTTCAACTCGAGCCCAACCCACAAGCAAAGTATCTTCAAAACACACAGTTTTTCAAAGTAACAAAAGAATCTTGAACCGGTTTACATCGAGGAACATACCAGATCCGGTCCAGGCTCGTGGGCCGGGTGTGGGGTGTTTCATATCTGATGAACAGAATCTTCAGACTGTAATTAGACAGGTTTGTGGTGGTATTTATTGATGATATTTTGGTATATTTCCGAGATGAAAATGAGCATGCCGAACATTTGAGAATAGTGTTGCAAACTCTACGTGAGAAACAATTATATGCCAAATTCAGTAAATGTGAATTTTGGCTACGGGAAGTCGGTTTCCTTGGACATATAGTATCTGTAGAAGGTATTCGGGTGGATCCGAATAAAATTTCAGCTATTGTTAATGGGAAACAACCAAAAAATGTGTTTGAAGTTAGAAATTTTTTGGGATTAACTGGGTATTATCGAAGGTTTGTTAAAGGGGTCTCAATGATAGCTTCTCTGATGACTCGTTTATTGCAAAAAGATGTGAAATTCGAGTGGTCTGATAAATGTCAACATAGTTTTGACAAATTGAAAGCTTTGTTGACTAAAGCACCCGAGTTAGTTCAGTCTGAACCGGGTAAGGAATTTATAATTTACAGTGATGCATCGTTAACTGGTTTAGGTTGTGTATTGATGCAAGAAGGTAAAGTAATAGCCTATGCTTCAAGACAACTAAAACCACATGAGAAGAATTATCCGATACATGATCTTGAATTGGCAACCATTGTTTTTGCACTGAAAATCTAGCGGCATTACCTGTTTGGTGAAAAATGTCACATCTTTACTGATCATAAAAGTTTGAAGTATCTGATGTCCCAGAAAAACCTATAATTGAGATAGCGCAGGTGGCTTGAATTATTGAAAGATTATGATCTTGTCATTGACTACCATCCGGGAAAAGCCAATGTGGTTACTGATGCTCTGAGCAGAAAATCCCTATTGGCTTTAAGAGCAATGAATACTCAGTTGTCATTGCCAGATGATGGTTCAATTATAGCTGAGTTAAAAGCTAAACCGACATTTCTGCAACAGATCTGTGAAGCTCAGAAGGGTGATGATGAGTTACAGGCTAAACGGGTACAATGTGAGTCAAATTTTGATTCAGAATTTTAGATTGGATCAGATGATTGTTTGTTATTTAGAGGCAGGATATGTGTACCGAAGAACTCAGAATTTGTACAGAAGATTTTACATGAAGCTCATAACAGTAACATGTCTATTCATCCTGGTAATAATAAATTGTACAATGATCTGAAAAAGATGTACTGGTGGCCGGAAATGAAGTAGGATATTTCTGAATTTGTATCTACATGTTTGATATGTCAGCAAATAAAAGCTGAACATCAGTTACCTTCGGGATTATTACAGCTAGTTACGATACCAGAATGGAAATGGGAAAGAATTACCATGGACTTTGTATTGGGATCACCCCTGTCTCCAAATAAGAAAGATACTTTGGTTAATTATCGACCGGTTAACAAAGTCTACACACTTTATTCCTGAATGTATGAATTTATCCTTGGATAGATTGGCTGAATTATATGTTTTTAAGATTGTTAGATTACATGGAATGCTGGTCTCCATTATTTCAGAATGAGATCCTCGATTTACATCTCGATTCTGGAATAAGTTGCAAGAAGCATTGGGTACTCAAATACATTTACCGTATTCCATCCTCAAACTGATGGACAATCCGGACGTGTTATACAGATTTTGGAAGATATGCTTCGGTGTTGTGTGCTTGAATTTGAAGGTAACTAGGAAAAATATCTGCCTTTAGTCGAATTTGCCTATAATAACAGTTATCAGTCCAACATTAGAATGGCACCGTGTGAGGCTTTATATGGACGAAAATGTTCAACTCCATTGTATTGGACAGAGCTCAATTAGAAAAAGATACACGGAGTTAACTTAGTCTGTGAAATTGAAGAAAAGGTGAAAGTGATTCAAGACAGTTTGAAAGCAGCTTCTGATCGTCAAAAGTCTTATGCCGATCTTAAACGAAAAGAAATATAATTTCAGGTCGGTGACTTGGTATTCTTAAAAGAATCACCTTGGAAGAAAGTTCTCCGGTTTGGCCGTAAAGGAAAACTGA
Source organism: Gossypium australe (assembly GCA_005393395.2). Lineage (NCBI taxonomy): Eukaryota > Viridiplantae > Streptophyta > Magnoliopsida > Malvales > Malvaceae > Gossypium > Gossypium australe. The sequence continues at coordinate 101,868,013 of CM016624.1, forward strand.
GTCCACAGTTCATTGGGCCATATGAAATCACAGAAAGAATTGGACCTGTTGCGTACTGATTAGCATTACCACCAGAGCTTGATAGAATTCATAATGTTTTTCATGTGTCTATGTTGCGACGGTATCTATTAGATCCTTCACATGTTATTTCTTTGACAAAAGTAGAGATTCAGCCTGATATGACTTATAGTGAGGAACCAATCAAAATTTTGGCACGTTAAACTAAAGAGTTAAGAAATAAAAAGGTGGCATTGGTAAAAGTTCTCTGGAAACGACATGGTATTGAAGAAGCTACCTGGGAACAGGAGGATACCATGAAGAAGCAATACCCAAACCTCTTTACTATCAAGATTTTTTAGGGCGAAAATTCTTAAAGGGGAGAGTTGTAACACCCCAATTTTAGTGAATTTGGAATAGTGGTTTTGGGACCAAAAATTCAAGCCAAAAAGAAAATCAATTTTAATATTACTGTGTAGTTCGTATTATGATAGGAATGTTATATGAAAATTCAGATAATAAAATTTTATCAATTATGTGCTTAATTATGAAAAGGACCAAATTGCATAAAATGAAAAAGTTGAGTTCTAGTAGCTATAAGTACCAAATAGCTATGGAATTCAAAACTTGAGGTCATTATATGGTAATTAGACCATTAAAGAAAAGTTCGTAGATATTTTTGATGAATCATTCATGGAAAATTAGAAAAAGGCAAAGACTAAATTGGAAAGTGGAAAAATTAATGGATAATAAATAATTAAATAGAAATATTATCATTATATATCATCTTCATCCCCAAAATTTGCATGGAAACCATAGGAGGGAGAAAGGAAACTAATTAAGCTTAATTAGTTATGTTTTATTGTCTCGTTTTTAGTAATTTTTATATTTTTGAGATCGGGATAGTCTAATCTATCTATTTTGTGGATTAATTTTAAATTTCCATGGGTGAATATGCTGAAATTTTGAAATTTATGGTAGAAAATGAAAGGTTGTTGATAGATAAACAACTTTTACAAAGAGAATTTTGATGAAATCATGATTTAGGGACTAAATTGTAAAGATGTAAAAATTATGGAAAAATTTTGAATTTTGTGAAATAAATTTGTTGTAAATGCTACATGAAAATTTCGGTTAGGCTTGGAATAAGGATTAAATTGCATGAATTTCATTTTCTGAGCCTAAGGACGAAATTGGAATTTATGAAAAGTATAGGGGAAAAATGGTCATTTTGCCTAGAGTGTAAATTGAATCCAATTGAATATGAAATGTGATAAATTGATGATTAAATTCATTTATAGATCCAAAAAATCAAATACGAAGTTAGATCGAGGAAAAGGAAAACTGCTGGATTAGTAGATTTCTGTATATACAAACAAGTAACGAGGTATGTTCGTGTAACTTAATTATACATGTTAATATGTTCGGATTGAATGTTGTATTTGGATTGAGTATGATATGTATTTATGTGAATTATATGAATGTTATAAATACATGAAATGATCACATGCTTGGAAATGTTCATAAGATGTTATGTTCCATTTGAATAATGAAATTCGATGGATATGGGTGATTTCTTGTATTAAATGTGGTCCTGCATATGTTTCGGATAGAATATAGCTCAGACGAGCAATCCTGATATAGCCCTCTTGAGTATCCTATTATATAGTTCATGCGAGCATCTTGATCGGTAGTGATTCTGCATGTGTTGCACACTACCGCAGCTCTCTGTGAGCGCCCTGATACATGACTCGATCAGTTGTGATCCAGCATATAATGTGGACACAAACGCAGCTCTACGTGAGCGTCCTCATATAAGCTCTCTCGGGCTTCCTGACATGGCTCGCTTGAAATCTCTGTTACCTTATCCGGTGCTCCCTGATATTAACTCTTCGGATCTCATAAGCTTTATGAGCTCCCTGAATAAAACTCTTATGAGTTTCCTATTTAGCTCGGATAAGTGTCCTGTTACATGGCTCATCTGAGCATCCTGATATGTGGCTCGAGAGTTTGCTTTCTGATTAAGTTCCCTAATGGGTACCCCTGATTATGAATTGACGGTTTATAATTTTGTACACCTTGTGTGTACTACCTAAGTATCCATCAATATTTCAATAATTCAACGGAAAAAACTTCTGATATGAGAAATTATGAGATTAAAAGAGTTATGTCCCGAATACTTCTGAAATACCTTAAAGGAGTGTGGTATGATGAGCTCATCCATGCTTACTTAATGTACATGTGAATTATGTGACTACCTTGTTTATTTGAATGTATGTGATTAGGAAAATTTGCTAATTTGTTGGAAAGCATGTTATTATTATGCTTATTTAAATGAGTATGATTGGTAAGTTTACTTTCCGTTATACGAACTTACTAAGCATTAAATTCTTACTAGGTTTTCTTTTCTTTATTTTATAGTGTTCGGAAGCTCGTTAAGGTTGGAGAACGATTGGAGAATCATCACACTATCCTCCAGCTTGTTTTGGTATAAAAAGTAATCTTATTTTGATATAATGGCATGTATAGGTTAACTTGGTCTATGTTGGCATGTAAATAGTTGTTTGTAACTTAGCCATTGGAATGGCTAAAAATGGATTGTTTTGGCATGTTATTATAAGGATATATATCATGTTTAGCTTATATGTATGTGGTTTGGTTAAATTGAATTAGGGTAAAATATAAATCATTACAAGAAGGTAAGTTTGATTATATGAACATGTGATACTATTTCATACAAGTTAATGATGTTTGTTTGATTTATATGTGTAACGACCTGAATTTGGGCCTAGTAGGATTGGGCCCAATGGGCCTTGGGCGTAGTAGTGTTTAAAATTTTTGAGAACAAGAGAAAGGCATTAGTGCAAGTTGGACCTATTAGGTGAGTGATTTTGGAAGGTTAGGGGGCTTCTATGAAGACCCAGGATCAAACCTGGGCTTAGGAAAAATTTTGGTTTTAGGTGAAAAAAACCCTAGGAGTTAGTAGGTAGGCTTTAAGAATAAAATGTGGAGAAAAATGGCACAAGTGGTGTGGTGTAGTGGCAAAGTGACGCCACATAAGAGACAAGGGGGTGACGCCACAAGGAAGGAAGGGGGTCCAAGGTTCAAGTCTCAGCTCTTGCATTTTGGTTTTCTTTTTATATTGAATTTAGAATTTGGCCATAGATTTATATTTAGTTGCGCATGATTTTAGACACAAGAGGAGCTTGTGGCTTAGTGGCAAGTGGTGTGAATTGGTTGATAGGAGATCCTGGGTTCGAATCTTATGACAAGCAAGGGAATATTTATTTTGCTAAGTTGGGGCGGCAAGAGTTTGAGTTGGATTTAAACTCTGCTGACGGAGGGATCCCACATCGAAAAGATACAAAGAAGGAAGGTGAGAAGCTAGCTATATATAGAGCATTCTATGAGGAGAGTTAATATACCTTGGTGGGCGCTTGGGCACAGGGGTGGTCGGAACGCAGGTTAGCATCAGATTCCTATCAGGTGTGTACTTCTCTACTCTAGTTGTAGAGTGACAAATTGCCGAAATGTCGGTCACACGGCACTGGTAGCCACACGAGCGTGCGAGCGCACGTGTGGGGGCTTCAACGCGATAGTTGAGGCCACCATGAGTATTCTTGTGGGTTGGCTGTTTGAGCCTCGAAGGGCCAAGTGGGCCCAATGGGCCCATGGGCCCATATGAATAAGTTGTATGAATGTGTAGTAGATGTTGGATTAGACTATGGGAATCTCATATCTGTGGTGAGATTTGGGCCTAATGGGCCGTAATGATGTGATTTGGGCTTGATGGGCTTATAGGGACGTAGACAAGTATGTTAGGGTTAATGAACTTTAAGCCTAGTTTAAACAACTCTTAAATTTCATAAGACTTAATCTAATTAAACATGTCTGTGAACAAGTCGCTGGGTTGGAGTGTGGCAACAGGCATACGCATGTCTAGGATTGGATCTAGGGAGAGCTTGGTACTTAAGCGGTCCTAGTGGCCCACCTCCTCTTCTCTGGAATCCTATCTGGTGCGTGGTGTCTGTTCACTTTAGCCGTGAGGATTTGTTGATGGGCCAAAGTTCATAACTAAAACCCAAGAGAGACCAAAGTACCCCTGTTTTGCAAAAGTACCAAAATACCCCTGATTTACGAAATTACTGAAATACCCCTGGTTTGCAAAATTACTGAAATACCCCTAGTTTACAAAATTACTGAAATACCCTTAGTTTGCAAAATTACCGAAATACCCTTGGTTTGCAAAATCACCGAAATACCCCTGGTTTGCGAAATTATCGAAACACCCTTAATTTGCAAAATTATCGAAATACCCTTAGTGTGTAATGCTCACACTTTTCTTTATTGTTTTGAGTTAACAACTGTGTTGGCTAAAAGCCGAAATGACTATACAGACAGTCGAGATACCCTTGTGGGTAAGGTAGGAGAGACCAGGTAAGTACCATTATGATTGCCTTTCGTATAACATGATTATGTATGGTCTGATTATCTGCTGTATATTGTTTGCATGGGCTTTGGGATATAAATGAAAGGGGAAGTGTGATTCAGTGACTATTGTCACAGTGGTCTGAGACCATAGTGGTTTGAAACCACGTATACATATACTTATTAGTGATTGTCACAGTGGTCTAGGACCACAGTGGGTTGGCCCTACGTATATTCATCAGTGACTGTCACAGTGGTCTGGGACCACAGTGGTTTGGAACCACAGTGGCTTGATGCCATGGGTGTTTGGCGGATTCAGGTGATGTAGTGGATGGAAAACCTAGGATGGGTTGGGTTGCATTGCATGCACTCTTTGATATGCCATGTTGTTAGGGCTTAGGCCCAAATTGCTTTCGTAAGAGGAATTACACACTGAATCTCGGTGACTCACCCCTCTGCTTAATTTTGCAGGTAACCCCTAGTTGCGGATTTGGAGCCGAGGTGGGCTTGAGGTGGCCATGCATTATTTTCTCGTAAACTTTCGTTTCTTATTTGAACTTACTTTTTAATTTTGGGATTTTGCAATGTAATAAGGCCTCCCTAACTTTAATTTGGGTTTTGCTTTAAATTGGTTATTGCATATCTTATGAATTGTCAAATAAGGGGTTTTCTAAAATAAGAATATAATCAATCATATTTTTAAAGTATTAACAAAAGATGACAAACGATTGAAAGTTTAAGCTAAATAATCTGGAGATTTTCTTAAAACCTCAACATCATTTTCAACTGTCACGTTTATGGAGTTTCCTAATTTCAGCCTTCGTGAAACAAAATTGTTTACGACTCTTAGTTCTTTTTAATAAGAAGTTGGTAAGAAACCCTCAAAAAAATTTTAAATTATCTTTAAGATGGAAACACTGAACGAAAAGTTTATTTCCAAATTACGATGTTCTGTTGGAAATTTCAAAACTACCTTTCCTGTAACATACCAGATTTGGTCGTAACGTATTGACTGGGTTTGGGGTGTTACAATATGACTTGAATTGGTTGGCTAATGTATGTAAATTTTACTATAGGTTGAAGATTAAAATTGGGTGAGAAATAAGGCTAGGAAATGGCCTTATTTTGTCTACACGGGTAGACACATGGGCGTGTGTCTTGACCGTGTGTGACACACGGCTTGACACTTGGGCATGTGGTTTGGCCGTATGCCCACTGCATCTTAAAAAAATTGAGAAATAGAATGCTCAGAATTGGGCACACGGGCAGAGACACGGGCATGTGTCTCAACCGTGTGGGCTACATGGGCGTGTGTCTTGGCCTTGTGAAAGCTTTACCTAATTTGTGAAAGTTAAATTGACCATACGGGCGTGTGGCAGGCTATGTGGAACAAGTTAGAGAGTCATACGGGTAAGGACACAGGCTGGGACATGGCAGTGTGCCTCACATCGAATGCCCACACGGCCTGAGACATGGACATGTCACTTGGCCAAATGAACCACATAGCCCACTCACACGGGCGTGTGACCCCTATATTTAAGAAAAGAATTTGAAATTTCACAAAAAATCTTTGAGATTCCGATTTAGTCCCGAATTGATTCTAATTTTTAAATCGGACCTCAAGGGTCCATTCAAGGGGAAGTATGATTATTTTTGAATATGAATAGTAAATAATATGAATTATTTGTATTTTTTTTAAAAGCTCTAGTAATGCTCTATAACCCTATTCCAGTGACAGTAACGAGTTAGGGGTGTTACAATAATTCCAACAACAACAAGTGTTGTAACACAACATTTAAAAAGCTGAGATCTATATCAACATGCTCCCATAATCCAACCAAGAATTATAACCGTAACAGATGTAATAATCTCAAACCAATGTATGACCTTTCCAGATGAACCGTATATGATAAAATAGACATAAGAACGTTAATAAGGTCGAGATAATGAAGTCCAAAATGTAAAGCTTTACTAAATCTTTTAGAATATAGCCCCTTTCTATACTGTCAGAATATGCAATTTATGAGCCTTCCGAACTTACTTGTCCACATCAAGCTATTTCTATTGAAGACCATGCGGTATAATAAGAACATATTGATTATTAAAGAGATTGATGATATACCCAAGAAAAGTCCAGAAGGAGAATATCGTTCAGACGTACTAGAACCAACTGTAACATAAGTAACATAAATTCCATACACATAAAGCGGAGCAACAACCAGTAGAAGCAGAAAATAACAACACATGATTTTTTCCATCGAGTCCTCTATCAAAACATAGTTGAATAGAATCCCAATAATAGATCAATGTTGATCATTAATCAGGCAGACTAACAATACTTCTGCCTAACATTATGATTAACAACCATTCCCACATGATAAGAACCACATCTGAAAATAAAACATTTGTATATGCCAAAAAGATAAAAGAATACATAAAATATCCAGATGAGATGATTGTAAGATACTTGGCCATAACAATTGCATTCATATCTATATACATTTCAAACTTTACTCCACTGTCCATTAAAATCATCGATAATCTTACAATATCCTATTCCACTAAAGAAATCAATTTAGAAGAGATCTGAGTAACCTGTTCTTTAGATACCATTGCAGTTAAAGTGATTACCGGTAAGTAATTTCTTCTTTTAACAGTGACGTTGCACATCCCAAATATCTTCAGTAAGACTTAATATTTCAACTAGAACTCTTTTCATTTACTAACCAACCCTTAGCTCTAACCATATTATTACTCGTTCAACCACTAAACTCTTCGGCTTCTCACTTGTGGGCTTAATCAACATAAATCTTGTGAATACTCCATTGTATAAGATTTTGAGGGTGAGAGGCTAGAAGTTGTAAAGCCACAAAACTTAATTCTCAAATAACACACATCAAACATAACATTCATAATCAATATATCATTATGAATCTCTACTCTAACCTTTATAAATTATGCACATCAATAGTAACTTTTTTATCGTAGACTTAAATATTGCTTTCAGCATCATCAAAATTAGCTCAATTGGAAGACATCTGTATCTACATAAATAAATAATTCATTTTGAGTTAGGAGATATCACAGTATCATATATTATATAATGGCATGTATTTCTAGACTTCATACATGTTACGTTCAGCCTGAGAACCGATTAAACCGTAGCTCTAATACCACTAAATGTAACACCCCTAACCTGTATCCATCACCAGATTAAGGTTACAGAGCATTACCGAACAAACAAAATACTTAAATATACCTTTCATGAATCAACCATTCACAGACATATAATCCCTAAATCGATCTCTCGAGGCTCTAGAAATACATTAGAAATAATTCGGGACTGAATTGGAGACATTTGGAAAGTTTAGGAAAAAAATTCAAAATTTTGACTACAGGGGGTCACACAACCATGTGCCTCACATTACTGAGATAGTTGCCCATGTCTCAGGCCGTGTAGCATTCAAAATTTCCCCATATGCCCATATGACCATGTGTCAGGCCGTGTAACTCACTGACTTGCATACAAAGGAACCCTCAGATGACACATGACCGTGTAGTCAAGCTATGTGTCTCACGCCCATGTCTCAAACCGCGTGGACTCAAAATGTACCTAAAATCAAACCATTTCGTACAAGACATTTCCATCAATATCTACACACTTTGTATGAGCCTAAACACTTTCTAAACATACATTAATATGCCATTTCAAGTTCTGAATTCAATTAACCAATATGCCATACAAGACACCTCAATATATCCACCAAAACATAACATAACAATCAAGCCAAGCTTACCATATTTCTAACATCATAACCTAGTTCCATACTTGCCAAAACATACGAATAATGCTTATTTTCATATCAACCAACCTAAACGAAATAGATACTAAAGCAATCCATCAAAGACCAATTTAAACCATTCAAGCATACCATAAAAGGAACCTTATGTACAATCACATAAAAGTGACCATAAGGGCTTACTTAAACAAGCAGGATAAGTCCACCAACAATTCGTAAACATAAATGCTCAAATCTACCAAATTAACTACTGGATAGTGTGAGAGGTCTCTGACGAGCTTTCAACCAAAATAGAACCTTTCGATGATCTACAGGAAAAGAAAACAACCAACGTAAGCAATAATGCTTAGTAAGTTCGTATAAAGACAACTTAACTACTGACAAAATAGAATAAACAACTAAGCTTAATTTTTATTATATTTTAAGCTAACTTTCGTTTTCTATTCATTACACCTCTCATGGATAATTGGTGTAGCTTTGCTTGTACATGTTTATATTTTTCCTTATAAGCATTTCATATAACCATTTTACTTAAACATTTCTTCTTACCACAACACTTACACCTTTACAATATAATCATTCAGTAACTCATCTTTCATTTCAAAGTTTCCTATAAGCATATCATCTTGAAATCACTTACTTTCACTAAACAATGTGAAAGCTAAATAAATAAATTAATCGTACATATTATTCATTTACGAAGCACTTATAGGATTAGTACTGAAAATGGTTCATCGTATGCTTCTTGTACTATAATAATTCAATCCAATCTCATACATATATGTGTATAAACATCTATCTTTAATCGAAAAAATCATCAATATAATGATACTCACATATGATCTGTAATATCCTGAAATAGGGGTAAAATTTTTATTAAATTATTTTTCATGTATATGCTCGAAGAGATGGAGTATTATGCTTACTTGACTTGTTTTAGGGTCTAGTCATAAACCCGGGCTAGCTCTGACTTAGGGCTAAAAAAAAAAATTCTTTTAGTGCCTATGTGGAGGGAGCTAGGTGAGATAAGGGTTAAGAGAAACTTTTGGTAGGGTTTGACATAAGAAACCAAGTGGCAAGATGGCTAGGGGCGCTACCTGGGGAGCTTGAATGGTGCGGCGAAGCAGGGGTTCGAACCCCAGGAATCGCGTTGGGGAGTTTTTATTTTTTGGCATTAAAGGAGCTGGGTGAAGGAGGCTTTAAAAATATTTTCGGTGAGGTTATGGCATGAAGGTTGGCCTGGCAAAGTGGCTTGGGAGCGCCACTTAAGGGCCTGGGGACGAAGGGACTCAAGTTCGAGTCACACTGGGAGCAAAAGGGTGTTTATTTTGTTTTTGGCGTTGGATCGAGGGAGTGCTTAAAAGGAAATTGTGGCGAGTTGTGTCACAAATGAACGCCTTGGCAGAGTGGCTGCGGGCGTTAGTGTAGCTGCTCCCTCAGGTCCCATGTTCGAACAACGTGGGCAGGGGAAGGAGGATTTATTTTTGCCCTTGGCGTTAATGCATGAAAGAGCCAAGGAATGAATGCTTAAAAGAAAATTTCGATGGGATTATGTCACGAAAGGAATCAGTGGCGGAGTGGCTGGAGGCTTGGATGTCTTCTTCAGGTCTCAGGTTCGAGACCCAGGGGCAGCATCTGTGGGATTTTAATTTTCTTTTGCTGGCATGAGTGGTGGTCTGCGCATGGGCACCTAGTGGATGAAGAAACCAAGTTGTTTTTATTTTATTTTATTTTATTTCCAAAGGCTGTTGGAAGTATGGGTGATTTTATTTTATGTATTGGAAGTATGGGTTGAATTTCTTTTATTTTATTTATTGGAACAAGGGATTAAGTGATGGGAAATAATATTGTTTTATTTCAAATGGTTAACTATCACATTATGGGAGCATGGCCGAATGAGGTATACTCTTGGGGAGCTTGCTTGGTCGGCCTTGAGTAGCAAGGGAATGCCGAAATTTCTTTGATTTGAGCAAACATCTTTTTCTCCATTTTTGTTGCTCTGCCGAATTCCTTCCCATTTTTCTCTTTTTCCCTTTATTTTCCTTCAACCTCAATTCCTTCCTACTTCCTTGAAAGTCGAATGCCCTTGGCATTGAAGGTCATAGCCGAAACCTTGTTGCCATTGTTCTCCATCTTTTTGAAGGGCATAGCCGAATTTTTCCTTGCCATTTAGAGCATAGGCCAAACCCCCCAAAGGAAGGTGCTATCGATTTTGAAGGGTGGTAAGTGTCTCATTTTTAACATTCGATTTCTTTTCTCTCTTTTGATGTGCCGAAAGTTTGAGTTTAGGCCTTGGTAAGGTTGGCCGAATTTGTATAGGGTCTTAATAGTGTAACTTTTGTGTGTAGCCGACACCAAGAAGTATTTCGGGTTTTGGTTCTTCAAGGGATCTCGACAAGACAAGTGACAACTTCGGGATTTCGGTAAGTATGGAAAGTGGTTGAGCATATTCGGCCAAAGGCCATTTTTGGTATCTAAGTATGACCGACTGTACACTATGGTTTTAGGGGAAAATCGGCTAAGGAAATCAAAGGCTTTCGGGATTTCACATCGCGTTGGTAAGTGCTAATAAAGGTTCGGCCTAAGGCCATATTCTGTTTTGGGTGCGATCAATCCTTCGGGATATAATGGTGTGACCGAATGGCTTTGTTAATGACCTTATGGTTTGGCCGAATGTAGGGTCAAGGGATCTAGTGCGGTAGATCGATTCTTCGGGTTTTCGTTATTGAGTAGTTCGGGATTCGCTTAGACTTACGTTTAAACAGGTGTGTAAACTCTTACACACTTTATTAGTATAAACTGCTATTATGATTATATATATAACCTCTCATGTAGTAACTTTGCCTTGTGGGCATAAGCTTGGATTTCGGGTAAGTCCCCTATTACTTGATCTATGATGTATGTTGTGTATGCCATCATATGCTGTTAAATGCTATGCTATATACAAATGCATGATATATGGGATCATGATACTTGTTATGTGAGTATGATGATGGTGGGATTGATGAGAGGAGGGAGATGATCTCTATGGACTGTCACCAGTGGTTTCGTACCACCAGTGGTTTTGACCACACCGTTGATATAATTTGTGACTAAGTCCCAGTGGTTTGGCACCACCAGTGGTTTTGACCACATATTGATATTTGTGACTTCGGTCACCAGTGGTTTGGTACCACCAGTGGTTTTGACCACATGTTGATATTGTGACCTATGGTCATCAGTGGTTTTGACCACACGATGGGTTGGCCCTATCATTTGATATTTGTGACTTCGGTCACCAGTGGTTTGGTACCACACGGGGTAGAAAAAGGAGTATGGATGGCTAGCTTGGGTTGCATAATTGCATGTCTTACTAATATCTTGTGTATGAGGTGCATTTTCGGGTTGGGGATTTATACACTGAGTCTTGGTGACTCACCCCTTCCCATATCATTTTGCAGGTGAGTAGATCGCGGAGATGGAGCTGGAGAGGACTCGAGGCGGCCATGCTTGTTCCTTGGACTTGAAATTTTATTTCGTACCGTTAAAGTTTACTATTTGCTAAATTTTGATTTGGTTTGTAATATGGCCGCTAATTATTATTTGGGTGTTTAAGTAGTTGCTTTTACTTTATTTCTATTATATTGCTAATGAACTTATAAACTGTTAAATCGATCGGTTAAAAGTAACGTTTTCAAAATAAGTACTCGTACGCGTTTTCAAAAGATGTTGCCATCGGGTAGCAAAATTTACCAAGTTAACGAAAACTTCGATGTTTCTAAAAATTTAAAATGACCCAATGTTTTCAAAGGTTTCAACTCGACCATGCTTATAAAAATGAAACCCACATGAGTTTTAGCAAACATTGTTTTATAACCTCAGCAAATTTTTGAATTTCCACTATTAATCTAAATCTTTCAAAACGTTTTTACTCCGTGACATACCAGATCTGGTCAAGGCTCGTGGGCCGGGTTTGGGGTGTTACATGATCAAGTAATTCATTGGACATTTAACATTTACTAATGTCTTGACTATACATTAGCCTTTATCGTTGAATTTTTTTTATAAATTCCATTCACATTTAGCCCGATGAACTAGTAAATTGACTCAGATACTCGGGTAACTACACCACACCAGAGGCATCATAGATGCATAACAGAGGCATCGAAGTGTAGACAAGGGCACAAATGTGCAAGTAGGGGCACCGTAGTGCAAACAGGGACACCGAAGTGTATACAAGGGCACCGAAGTGCAAACAGGGGCACCGAAGTGCAAATCCCGTATAAGCACACATTCTAACCCTATTGGCATGCCAATTGTATCCTAATCATTTACTATGTCCAAATGGGCAATTAAACAAAATTAGAACTTTCATGAATTAGAGGCACTTCCATATATCTCCATACACATGCTGTAACACTTCATAATCATTCCAAAATCACATATATCATATTTCATTTTTAATCAATAGTGTTCAAATAAATCCTTTCTCACTTTCTATTCAAATATAATATTTTGATTTCCAATTCACACATTAAACATCAAATATATATATACATTCATAAATCAGCAGTAACATTATGTATATATATGTATGTACAATTACCTACGAACTTACCTCGATAATTAAAGTTGTAAAATGAGGCCGACGACTAATCTGACACATTAACTTTTTCTCAATTTTGATCCATTTGATTTGTTTCTAGATTTAAATAATAATTTTTTTCATTCACTTAATGCAATTCTAGCACTTAAATAATAATTATAATACAATTAAGTCATTCCACAAACATTTTACAAATTTATCCCAATATTTTACCTTTTATGCAATTTAGTCCCTAAACTCAAAACTTGCAAATTTACCATTTTTAGTTAAGATTTCATGCTAGCCGATTTTTGTAGGGTTCATAATCAGCCCATTTTTTCATCATTTCACAATATTTACCTTGAATTTTACTATTTTCACAATTTAATCCCTAATCAGTAAATTCCTTAAAAATCACAATAACAACCAATCCCTCAAAATTATGATTTAACATCTAAAATCACAAAGATACATCAGTGGCAAAATTTAAAATCTTTAACAATTGATGGAACTTGAAACTAACTATTATTTCGACAAAGGCAAGCGCACCTATTGAACAGTAGTATAGCTGTGGTGAGTCCGGAATATCGTATCCTCAAGGACTAAGAGTACTAGTATTAGCTATCATTTTATTATCTAGCCTAATAATTAAGGGAATTTGGTTTTTGAATCTAAAATTAACTAACTAATTTAACTAACTATGGAAGCGACAGAGAGTAAATTGGGAAAATACTTTTAGACAACTTATATGAGATCGACAATACCTAAGGAAGAATCCACCTAGACTTTACTTATTACTTTTGATTCATGCAATTTATTCACTTGGCTTAATCCGTAGAAATCCCTGATTTATATTAATACCTCTGTCGAGGCTACTAACAACTGACTCTAGGTTGATTAATTGAAATCTCTTTCTATTAGAACCCCTATTGTCGTATTAACTAGATCTATGGATTCCTTATTTGGTTTGACCCTAATCCGGTAGATTTTCGTCGCCCTATCTCTAGGGTTGCAATCAACTCCGCTTAATTGTGTTGATCTACTCTTAGACAGGGACTTTTGCTCCACTGACTAAGCACATTCGACTTGAATCAATAACCTGAATTATCAAACAAGAATAAGAACTCACAATTAAGAATAAGCACAAGTATTTATATCATAAATCAAATAATAATAAGATTCGTCTTAGGCTTCATCCCCCTTGGATATTTGGGGAGTTTAGTTCATACTAAAAGAAGGAAACATCATAAAAGAGGAAAAACAACAAAATATAAGAAAACCCAAAAAAATTCCTAAGGAACTTGATGGGAGATCCTCAGTCTTGATGGAGATCCTTCTCCTAAGCTGTTCCCGATGGCTGTCTTGGAGTATTTTCTCCATCTACTCGGCGTCTGTTCGACGTCCTGTCGACCTCTGTCCAACTCCTCTTTTAGATTGCCTCCTAGGGTGTTTATATAGGCTTCGAGATGCCTTTCTTGGCCCACAAGTATCCTATTCCGAATAGAATTCATCTTTATTTCGGCAGGGACACGCTCGTGTGACATGCCCGTGGTCGATAGCCCAGGCCCTGTTTGATCCAGCTTGCCATACATGGCTGTGTGATCTGCCCGTGTGTGGTGGTCCAGGCTGTGTAGGCCTATTTTGTCCCTTTTTTGGCCTGTTTCTTATTCTTTTCGATTCCCTAAGCTCTCCTGAGTATAAAACATGAAATTAAGAGATTAGGAGTATCGAATTCATCAAATTCAATAGGAATTCATCCAAAATTAAGCCAAGCATGGGGTTAAAATATGTGTAAATTACGATTATCAAATACCCCCGCACTTAAGCTTTTGCTTGTCCTCAAGCAAAATTCTCAACTCATAATTAAAATTAACTTCCTTGATTCATAATCCTTATCAATAATGTTTCATCTTAATTCATAGATAATTCATACATTGATAGTTTGAACTAAAAGAGTCCTAAAGATTCAAACAATCTAAGTCATAAATTTTTATAAAACGAAAACATAGGGGTTCCCCCACACTTAAATCATTACCTCTAATTTAAAACCGACAAGAACTGACATCATCACTAAAGATTCACTCCAATCACTCAAGGTGTTTTAAGGTTCAAATTAAGCATCCATAAGTCAAACATGAAGAGTTAATACCATAGGCTTGCATGAAAATCAAATCTCCACCACTATAAAATGAGATGATACACAAATCAAAAGATCTTTAAAGGGTTGTAATGGGGCTTGGGTTAAAGGTGTGGATATAAGCTGAATTAGAAGGTTAGAATCGAGATTGAATTGACAAATTACCTAACTAGAAACAATGAACTAATAATGAAAAATTACATTAATACACGAGCTTCTTCTAAAGATGTGAATTTAACTGTTTAAGCTTGAGAACATAGAACTAATGATGAATATACTTTCAACTCTTTTTTTTTTAAGAATAAGAGCATACAATAATAAGATAGAATTTAAAACGAAAATAAAGAACATAGTTACGTAACTGCTTAAAACAAATCTCGGCAAAAAGGGACGTCAAAAGATTAGGAAAAGTAAAAATTTTGGTTTTGAGTTAATATTAATGGGTGAGTCAAGAAAAACGGTTTATTAGGATCAAAGGGGTTTACTAGGGATTAATTATGAAGGTATGCTTTTTATGGAGTAAGTGGGTTAGATCCTAGGTGCCTTTATCATCTAGTATATCAAATCAAAAATGTAGTCTCGACATGTATAACCGAAGCAAGTTCTAGAATAACAGATCAATGTTGACACACTCATAATGAATAAAGTGAGCAAGAAAAATATATGCTCTAAAAGGCTTAAAAATCTCACAAAAATTATGGTTTTTGATGTCAACCTTGTAAATTTCAAACTTCAAAGTAACATTTAAGTTTAAGGAAACAACCTAATAAAATTTTAATTCTGGAAATAGACTTATCATGCTTGATTCTCTAATGTCTTAAAGTTTAAACCATTAATGCACAATTAACTATAACTTTATCCGAAACATATCAAAAAAAATCATAAATCAATGGAAGTTTCATTCTAATAGTAAATATGAGAAAACTACTTTAAGAACTAGATGTAATTTAGGGATTTGAGAATAATGCAAAAAGTTAGGAATTTTTAAAATTCACCCCCACACTTAAGATGTACATTGCCCTCAATGTACAAAGATAGATATCTACAATATATAAAATCATAAGATAAGGAGAGAAGTGAACTTCCTGAATTTTGGATGAAGTCAAGGAAAAGAAACGGGAAGTTGGGCATAGATTAATGTGGCGGTGGTATCTATGGTCGTGGTGTGGTGATTCCCAAGCAGCCTTTTGGACCTAAACCAAAGAAATCAAAATGTAGTAATAAAAATTAAAGACAAGAAAGATAAAGGAAAGGAAAATAAAGGGGAAGAGAAAAGAAAAAGAAAAATTCAATGGACTCAAATGTCCTTGGCTTGTCGAATAAATGAAGCGGACGACATGAACTCATGTAGATCGGTCTCGCACGGGGAGACTGTGCTAGGGTCCTTTCACTTCTTCGACATGGGAATGGTGGTGTAAAGAAAGAATGAGCGAAAGGGGGAAAGGAAAATGAAAAGGGAGAGATAATAGTCAAAGAAATGGTGTGGTGGCTAGGGTTTGATTGAAGAATAAATTGGGGAGAAAGTGAGAAAAAAGGGGGCATTAAATAGGAAATAGGGATCTGATGGCTTTCCACGCCCGTGAGCCAAGGGCGTGTTAGATCACACGGCCGTATCGCATGGTAGTGTTGTGTTTCGTTCGTTTCTCCCACACCTGTGTACAGGTTGCCACGCCCATGTGGATTACTTAGTGTCGGCCACGGCTTAGGGACACAGGCGTGTTGTACACCCGTGTGACTTTCTCAATGTCTACCACGGCCATATGGCACGGCCGTGGCATTTTATTGCAGCCCGTGTTTTGGGGATTTTTTTCCTTGGTTCGTACGATCTCTGCCACGCAGGTGTGCAAATCCGTGGTGTACACACGACCACAGCCACGCCCGTGTGCAAGGCCGTGTGGTAGGGAAACCTGCGTTTCATTAATTTGGTTAGTTTGTAGTTAGGTGCTAAAAGTAAAAAATAAAAATAAAAATTAATGGGGTTAGTGTTCGGGTTACCTCCTGAGAAGCGCTCGTTTAAAGTCTTAAGCTAGACTTACCCCTCATTCGCATATTCATGGTGGTTTGATGAGTTGAAACTCCTCACCCCTGCTATCAGTTCTATGATCACTATATTGTTCGAGTCGAGTAGTGCTTACCTTAAAAGTGCCGAACTTGGGATTAGTTACCTCGACAGTTCCATATGGGAAGATATTCAGTACCTCAAAAGAGATTTCTTCGTTTGTATCAAGGTCTAAAGTGGCGATCTGAAGGCCTGTTTTATCTAACAATACCTGATCTCCGATCTTAAATTGGTTTGGCTCATGGAGTCGCTTTGTTTTTTCTTCGTGTGTTTTTAGTTTCTCCTTGTAATGTGTCTTCCACTCATCTAGTTCATCGATTTGAAGCCTTTGTTCCTCATGAGTTATTTCCTTGTTGACACGAGGTCTAGGATCTGGCTCAGTTGTGTAGTTTCGTGGTGTTTCCTGTAAAGAAGGTGGAACCAAATGTCATTAGTAGAGTTGATGTTTTCACCTTGATTACTCTATGTCCTAGCCAAGTCAAGAGCCTGAAGAGTGATTGTTTCGTCACCTACACGAAGTATGAGTTCGCCTGTACCAACATCAATTTTAGTTCTAGCAGTTGCTAAAAAGGGTCTTCCTAATATTAAAGGAATATTATTGTCCTCATCCATGTCTAAAACGACAAAGTCTATTGGGAATATGAATTTATCAATTTTTACTAGTACATCTTCGATTATACCCTTAAGAATTCTAATAGTTTTATCAGCTAATTGAATGCTCATCCTAGTTTGTTTGGGTTTCCCTAGACCTAGCTGTTTCAACATTTTATAAGGCATAACATTGATGCTTGCCCCTAAATCAGTTAAAGCATTATCAATAGATAAACTACCAATTAAGCACGGAATTGTAAAACTCCCTGGATCTTTTAATTTTTGTGGCAGTTTATTTTGCAAAATTGCTGAGCACACTGCATTTAGCTCCACATGCAATGTATCGTCTAGCCTCCGTTTGTTTGTCAAAAGCTCTTTTAAAAATTTCCTTGAATTTGGCATCTGCGAAAGAGCTTCAAGAAACGGTAAGTTAATATGTAATTTCTTTAGACGTTTAAGAAATTTACCGAATTGTACATCTGTGCGGTCTTTTTTCATCGCATTAGGGTATGGCACACGAGATTGATACTCAATAATTACCGGTTTTGGCTTATCATGGCTTACCTCAACCTTTCCTTCCTCTACCACATTCTCTTGCCTTAATTTTGGTTCGTCTAACCTTTCACTATCGTGAGCAGTGATGGCTTGAAGTTGTTCCTTTGGGTTAGTTTCAGTGTTACTTGGCAAGCTTCCTTATGGTCGTTTTGAGATCAGCTTAGCAAGCTATCCTAATTGGTTCTCGATCCTTTGAATCGATGCTTGTTGATTTTTAAGTACTGTTTCAGTGTTTTGGAAATGAGTTTCTGACACCGCGATGAATTTTGTTAGCATCTCCTCAAGGTTCGGCTTCTTCTCTTGTGGGTAGGGTTGCTGTTGAAAGCCTGGGAGGGGTTGTTGTCTCTAATTTCCTTGGCCGCCCCATGAGAAATTGGGATGGTTCCTCCAACTTGGATTATAATTGTTACTATAGGGATTATTCGGAGGTCTAGAATTTTTACCCATATAGTTCATCTGTTCGCTTTCTATGCCAGGATTGTAGGGTGGGTACTCTATATTGATCGTCCCTCCTTCATTTGTACCGCACTGCATAATCGAATGTACCTGCAAAGAACCACACAAACCATCAATTTTCTTACTTAAGAGTTCTACCTGATTTGATAGCATGGTTATTGCGTCGAGGTTGAAAACACTGGCGGCTTTTGTTGGCCTTGTCCTTGTAGCCACTGATAGTTATTCAGTGACATCTCTTCAATGAATTCGTAGGCAGCCTCAGGTGTTTTGTTATTCACGGTTCCACCGGCGGCTGAATCAACCAACTGTCTAGTTGAGGGGTTCACACCGTTGTAAAAGGTTTGAACCTGGAGCCACAAAGGTAATCCATGGTGTGGGCACCTTCTCAGTAGATCCTTGTATCTCTCCCATGCATCGTAGAGTGTCTCTAAATCCATCTTCACAAAAGAAGAGATATCATTCCTCAACTTAGCCGTTTTAGCCGGCGAGAAATACTTTAACAAGAATTTTTCGGTCATTTGTTCCCATGTAGTGATTGATCCTCATGGTAACGAGTTCAACCACTATTTAGCTTTGTTCCTCAATGAAAAGGGAAACAACTGAAGACGAATGGCATCATCAGAAATGCCATTTATTTTGAAAGTATCGCAAAATTCTAGAAAATTCGCCAAGTGATTGTTTGGATCTTCATCCTGCAAACCATCAAACTGAACAAATTATTGTATCATCTGAATTGTGTTAGGTTTCAGTTCAAAATTATTTGCAGCAATAGCAGTTCTAACAATACTTGACTCAATTCCTGTTAAATTAGGTTTAGCGTAATCATACATAGTACGAGGAGCATGATTTTGATTCACCGGATTTGCGGCAACCATAGGAGGTAGCGGATTGTTATCAGCCATCTCTTCGGTAGTATTGGTTTCGTCTTCTTGTCCTTCTTCTATGATTGAAGGCTTTGCCTTATTTCTCTGTGGTTTCTGCGAACTGTACTTTCAATTTCACTATCAAAAAGTAAGGGTCCTGACGGGTTCCTTCTAGTCATAAACTAGAATTACCTGCCAGAAGCAAGGAAAAAGAAAAAAGTTAGTAAATTAAGAATGGCTAAAGTAATAAAAAATTAGCGTTCCTAATATCTTAGTTCCCTGGCAACGGCGCCAAAACCTTGATGGAACTCAAAACTAACTATTATTTCGACAAAGACAAGTGCAGAACAATAGTATAGCTGTGGTGAGTCTGGAATATCGTATCCTCAAGGACCAAGAGTACTAGTATTTACTATCTTTTTATTATCTAGCCTAATAATTAAGGGAATTTGGTTTTTGAATCTAAAATTAACTAACTAATTTAACTAACTATGGAAGCGACAGAGAGTAAATTGGGAAAGTACTTTTAGACAACTTATATGAGATTGGCAATACCTAAAGAAGAATCCACCTAGACTTCACTTATTACTTTTGATTCATGCGATTTATTCACTTGGCTTAATTCGTAGAAATCCCTAATTTATATTAATACCTCTCTCGAGGCTACTAACAACTGACTCTAGGTTGATTAATTGAAATCTCTTTCTATTAAAACCCCTATTGTCGCATTAACTCGATCTATGGATTCCTTATTTGGTTTGACCCTAATCCGGCAGATTTTCGTCGCCCTATCTCTAGGGTTGCAATCAACTCCGCTTAATTGTGTTGATCTACTCTTAGTCAGGGACTTTTGCTCCACTGACTAAGCACATTCGACTTGAATCAATAACCTGAATTATCAAACAAGAATAAGAACTCACAATTAAGAGAAGAACAAGTATTTATATCATAAATCAAATAATAATAAGATTCGTCTTAGGCTTCATCCCCCTTAGATATTTGGGGAGTTTAGTTCATACTAAAAGAGGGAAACATCATAAAAGAGGAAAAACAACAAAACATAAGAAAACCCAAAAAAACTCCTAAGGAACTTGATGGGAGATCCTCAGTCTTGATGGAGATCCTTCTCCTAAGTTGTTCCCAACAGCTGTCTTGGAGTATTTTCTCTATCTACTCGACATCTATTCTGTAAGAGTATGCCCAAAGATCAATCATGAGATGGTTGTAATAACATACTTAATTTACCATGTTTATTAATATAAAGCGTTGTCATTATTATTTCAGTTTTTCTTTCTATGTGTGTAGATAAACTGTTTTATAATACTGTCCTGAGAATAATATGATTATTCTTAAAAGATCCTTAGTCGAGTATTATTGTTGACTAGGACAATAATAATGCATTAAGACTAACATGTAGTTGATTGATGATAAAGAGTTGTCATTGATATGGAGTGTCAAAATCAATGCATGAATATGTGTGTTAGAGAACAACATATTGGATTGACCCGCTATGAGTATGTTCCTTGGATTATTATGTAATTGTCACAACATTACTCATAGTGATTAATATGTATATGATCCTCAGACTTGAGATCATTATTATCCCAGCATCGTGAGTTGCATATTTTGATACAGTCAAACGTACACCATAACAGGTTGTTCTATAAAGGCTGATGTTGGATATACCACAATCTATGTAGAGGGATATGGTTGATCAATAAAGGATAAGTCCCTCCTACATAATAGGAGTAATATCTTAGGCAACTTGATTGAGTGAGACTAGAAATGCATGGCCATGCTCAAATAAGTTGATATGAGATGTCATACTAATTTGTATATCATAGTCTACTCAAGATATCAAGAAACATGGGATGGACTATACAAGTGTGACTATCCCATGACTTGTATCCATTCCAGAGATAAAGGACTTAAGGAGTAATGCATGAAAGGTTAATCACAAAAGATTATGTCGAATCATGATTTCTTGTAACTTAGGTAGCAATGATGCATTGCTAGATGCCACTCATTGTCTGTGACAATAGAATCGTTCTAGTATTACTGCTAACGTTGCAAGAACCTACAGGGTCACACCCTATGGTTGAAATGAACGGAATAAAATATAGTTGGTATTGTGCTTGGTTGTCACATAAATTAAATTAATTAAAGAATTAATTTAATTGGGCAATCAAATATTGAACATATTATATGTACAAGGATGTTGTACACATAATGATAACATAATTTTATCAATATATGAATTTGATTCATATATAAATTTAAATAAATATAGTTTACCGAAATCTTTATTATAATTAATGTAATTATAAATTTCGGATATAATTAATGTAATTATAATTTTCAGTTAAAAACTTTATTATATTTATTTAATCTTATAATACATTCAAAAGATACCAATTATAAAAGGCCCAATGAAAAAGACACCCATTATAAAAGGTATTAAAAGGAGACAAAGCTTGACATAAAAAAAAAAAAACCCCTAAGTGATTGCTTGTTAGGTCTAGCAGCCGTCAAGCAAATAAACCTCCAAAACAGTTTTGGAGATTTCTTCCGTTCATAGTCAAACCGGGTGGATTACGTAGAGGCCGACATCGAAAAAGGTTGAGGCTTGATTCGACAGTAGATCAAAACTCTTGTTGCCAAGGCGTCACTGTCTACTCAGATTGAAGTTTTGGTAATTTCGAAACCTTTATTTCACCCCGATTCGTTCCTCACACATGGATCCATGATTTGGATCGCAGGATCTAATTTTATTCTACTGCGCCATGGGGTACCGGCGTTCCAACATATTCGTCGTCCTGTCGACCTCTTTCCAACTCCTCTTTTAGATTGCCTTCTAGGGTGTTTATATAGGCTTCGAGATGCCTTTCTTGGCCCACAAGTATCCTATTCCGAATAGAATTCATCCTTATTTAGGCAGGGACACGCCCGTGGTCGATAGCTCAGGTCGTGTTCGATCCGACTTGCCACACACGGCTGTGTGATCTGCCCGTGTGTGGTGGTCCAGGCCGTGTAGGCCCATTTTGTTCCTTTTTTGTCCTATTTCTCGTTCTTTTCGATTCCCTAAGCTCTCCTAAGTATAAAACATTAAATTAAGAGATTAGGAGTATCAAATTCATCAAATTCAATAGGAATTCATCCAAAATTAAGCCAAGCATGGGGTTAAAATATGTGTAAATTATGGTTTATCAACAATTTCAAAAATGAAGGCACGAGCCAGCTGAACCTAATTGCAACGATCTCAAAAACGTAAAAATTACAAAAAACGGATTCAAAACGGAATTACATACATAGATTTTTGTTTGGCCAAAACTTGGAGCTTCTCCAATAGAGTTTCTTCCCTCTCTTTTCGGTGAATAAACAAGGTAAGATGATACTTATCCTTTTTTACTTTTTTTATTATTTTAATACTTTAAACATTAATTAATAAAATAAAATAATTCAAATAATAACTAAATAATCAACCACATTGTCGTCCACTATCCCCAGTTATGGTTAATTTTCCATATTAAACCATCCATTTATATTCATTAAGCCATTTAATCCTTAAAATCTAATAGTGATAATGTTTTACATCCTTTAAGATTTAGTTCTTTTTAATTAATTAACTATCTAAACATTAAAATTTCTTAAAAAAAATTAATATGACCTTAATAACACTCCATTAATATTTAGTAAACTACTTACGGCTTGGTTTATAGAAATGAAGTCCCAATACCTCATTTTCTAAAACCACTTGACTTTAAGGTCATTCCACTTTAAACCTAATTGTTCTCTTAAATAGCATACATTACAAATTCAACATTTATTTTGATACCATATTTGGTTCGTAAATATTAAATAATAATATTTATGAACTCACTTATCGGATTTGTGGCCCAGAAGCGACTGTTTTGGACACCGCTAAAAAACGGGTTGTTACAATGTTAAAGGGGAGCTTAGGTATCCTGATCACCTATACTAAGTTCCATGAGTAAGTGTTTCTACTTAAACTAATGATTTACAAGTGATGCTTAAATGTGATATGTTATGTGATGTATATTGAGATGATGATGAAAATGTTATGTGTTTATGATTGAATATGATATAAGTATTGTCGATTTTATGTACACTATAGGAGATCTATATTTTGTGGCTATTTGAGCATAATATGAGCTCTTATAAGTGCATGATAAGAGACTAGAATATGTGATATGAATATGAGTTGTGTGATATGTGAAAGTGTGCATAAAACAGTAAGTATACATGTTTAAGTGGATGCGTTTGGAGGGTATATTGGAACGACAGAAATGTGTAAGTGTACACAATCGCAACAAGTAATAAAATAACAAGTAAATGTCGAGTTATCGTACCTACAGGGATTGTGAAAGAAAAGCATTTATGAAATGTAAATCAAACACTTTGGTGATGGGAAAAATATGTTGTTTTGGAGAAGTGATTTAAAAATTAAAAATTAAATAATTAATAAACATAAAAAGTAAACAATTTCCAATGCACGGTTTCAAAAAGATGAGTTTTAATTAATATGACATAATTGTGTTAGATTAATTAAATTCATTAACTTAGAATTACTAAACCCATGTTCATGTTGTTACAAATATTTTCACGGCAACTTGGTAATTCGTTAACTACTGCATATACATATTAAATTAACCAATCTCTTGAACATTTTTATGTCAATTCAAACAATTAATCAATCTTCATAAGCACATATAAGATTAAGTGATGTAACAATATATTTCTATATTGAAACAGCTTAATCACAATAATCTTGCAAGTTATGTAAGGCTATTGTATCGTTTAATACCCTCGCTAATTTAACCCTCAGCTTCCTTAGAAGATTAAACATGCACCAATTAAATATTTTATCAATTAATTAAAATTTCAATACGCTTAATAATTAATCCATTTGTTACCTTACATTTTATAATACAAGTATAACATAAGCATGATTTTATTTAATTGAACAAGTTACCAAGGCCTATAACAACAAAAACATGATTTTAATAATTTAAATGGATAGAATGCAATCAATCTAACACGAATTAAATTTCTGTCATTTTAATTAGAACAAGAACAACAACACAACAATTATTTGTGTTCATAATCACAACATAAACAAGAAAATTAAAGAGAAGCGAACTAGGAAGTAAATGCAATATTTCTTTGAAGCCAGACTAGTGCGCTCGTCTTCTTCTTTACTCGTTCTGTTGAACCGAGGCCTCCACGAACAATTTAATACTTCTATTTCAAGGTAGAAGAAAGCTCTTTTTGAAAAGGGAAATCTGCAAGGGAATGAACAAGAAAAAAGGGGGAAAACAAAGAAGGGAAAGGAAGAAAGAGTGAGTGAAAGAGAGAGATGTGTGAGAATGAATTATGTGTTCAATGAGAAGGGTAGAGGGGGTAGTTATAGGTGTTAATGGCTGATAAAAGTATCGAATAAAATTCAGCCATTCACTCTCCCTTGGCCGACCACACATGGTGTAAAGTTTGAATGTTTCAACTTTGCTATATTTAGCTTGGGGCTAAAAGATAAAGGCACAGAAAATGGAGAGGTTTGAATAGCATTTAGGAGAAGCTCAAGGACTATTTTGCAAGTAGAAAAATCAGCTAAAATCAGGTGATTGGATTAACCATAGGGATGGTTTTGGGCTGCCAATTTGCTTGGTGGATCAGTCTTCTACACTTAGCATATTAGGTCACTTTCTCCTTCAGACTTTATACTAATTTTTAACCCAATTAAATTTGGATAAAAATTAAATATAAAGTAAATAAAATAATCATTATTTGGACCATCCTTGGCTAGAAATAATTTAATCAGCCTTGCTCTTGGTGTACTTGATGCAAAAATTACCTCAACGGTTCAAGCCTTTCGAGGTGTCTATCGAGCCAATTTTCACCTTTTGTGCAAAACTATTGAAAATAACCTAAATTTGTGAAAATTTAATATAAAAATAATTAAAATTCAATATGTTAATAATTTTAGTGCAAAGTATTTATTTTATAATTAAAGTATGAATTTTGACAAAATTTACTACGAAACTGCATGAATTAGAGCTCAAAAGGTGCTGAAAAAGACTATATATTTTTGTGTTTTCACACCCCCAAACTTAATTCATTGCTTACCCCGAGTAATGCACAAATTGAAAAGAGAAAGTGCTTGAAATAACCATTGAAAAATGTCTATAGAATATATTTCCCCTACAATTATGAGTTTAGTGTAATTAGGCACAAGAAATTGAAATTATCCAATTCAAGTATACATATTGTTCGAATTATTCTCAATTGTTATCATGCTAGCAAGAATAGACTAAATGTTTTCTCAATAAAGATATGCTAATTCTTACCACTTAATTTTTATTCCCTTATTTAAGACTAAACTGCAATCACTAAGTTTAACTTATGTCTTCATATGTTGAACTGAGCAATTTTTCTCCACTATTGTTGGCAGAACATAAATCTAAATCGAAAGGTCTTTTAGTAAGTTGTAATATGATGGGCTAGGGGTAGGTAAAAGATAGATAAGTTTAAGCTAAAAACCCTAGACTTAGCTTGCATCAGACCTTCAAAATAAGTACCTTCAATACACCAACTCATTTTGCTTTCACATGCTCTTTTGTACATCTATTTCTTTCGAGTACATATGATCTTTCTTTCTTCTTCTTATTCTTTTTTCCAAGCATATGTGCACTACAATTTTTTGAGCATTTGATACTTCTTTTCAAATCCCCCAAATTTATTTTCAAAGAATATTCTGGATAGACTGAGTCTAGTGTTTGGGACAATTTAGAGATAATTATGAGAGAAGTGATGCTTTAATATTGCAATGGTTCTAATAAAATCAGGTTATATAGTCTCAAAGTTGGGTTTCAAGGGATAAATGTTCATTAAGGTTGGCTTGAAAGGCTCAAACAGTCAAAACAAAAGTTTGCCAAATTCATTTTCAAAATTCCGTGCTTCCTAGGATTTCGCCTCAAGAAATTACTAAGTCAATTCTAGAGACATAAACTTTCATGCGTATCTAGCTCTCCTAAAGAATTAAAAATTTTATGGTATGATTTACAAACTTTATTAAGAGTAACATTATGTCATAGTTCAGCTAACATATCAATTATTGAGATGATAGAACTTTATTTATACTAGAAGTTAGCATAATTAACAAAATTTAAATTTTTGAACAAAATATAACTTAATCATAATTATAAAAACAATTTCAATTTTTGGTCCCCCTACTTAAGATTAACAATGTCCTCATTATTAAAAACAATAGAGAGAATGAAAATATAGAAGTGAATAAATATTGTACACCAATTAGGACCCTAGAAAAAGGAGGTGAGTCAAGTTTGATTGCTTAAATACCAAGCTTTTCCAAGGCAAATCCAATCCTAGACATGTACATATCTATTACCACACTTCTTATTTTGCAAATTGTTTCATTTTATTGATGATTTACACCTCTTATTTTGTTATGCGAGAAATAAAATCCTAAAAGAACCTAATCCTAAAAGCTTTAAATATCTTAAGAAAGAAAATAAAGTAAAAATGTAACACCCCTAACCCATAACCATCGCCGGACTAGGATTAAGAGGCGTTACTAAACATTTCTGAACATTTCAAAATATCTCACATCCATTGCTCAACCCATAGCTAATCATCAATCAAAAATATTCAATTACAATCATATAGTCCCTTATTGAGGTCTACGAGACCTCAACAAGTGTTAAAAGGAGGTCAAGACTAAACCGAACACTTAAAAAAATTTTTAGAAATTTAAAGATTTTTCCAAACTGCAGAGGTCACACGCCCATGTGGGAGGACCGTGTGCCTCCCACGGCCTCAACACGCCCGTGTGTCTAAGCCATGTCAAAACAGGGCATACATACTGACTTGTCCACACGGCCGTGGACACGCCCATGTGCCTCACCCGTGGTCACTACTGACTTCACCACATGGCCAGTCACACGCCCGTGTGTCTAGCCTGTGGTCGATCCTAACTTGTTTTGAATTTCAACCACTAGGGGCATGGTCGAGCCACACACCCGTGTGCTCAACCGTTTGGGCAAATATAGGCCATTTTCAAGGCCAATTTATCACCCACACAAGGGCCATCCCTACAAGCACATTTAAGCATCTTTCCATGTATCAATAGCAACCAAAAACACATCAAAATGTTCATCATATCAACCCAATTCAATCTCATTTCTAGCATACCATCTTATATGCTAAATAGCTCAACCAATTCATATGTAGAACCAGGCATGATTCATCCACAGTTTCACTAAATCACTATGGCATCAATCCATTAATAAATTTACCATTCTTAAGACCATTTCATTACCATCAAGTCATACCAAAACATACTTCATATACCATAATCATTCATGCATATTACCAACATTTATCTAGCCACATCACATGGCTATTTACATATCTCAAACATGTTTCAAAACAACTAGCCTATACATGCCATATTCAAATATAAACATCTTCAAAAGTACCAAAATAGATTGCCGATAGTGTGATAGAAATGCTGACGATCCCCGGATCCAAGCTAGCTTTACTGAAACTGTAAAACAAAGAAACAAATCACACAGTAAGCTTTCAAAAGCTTAGTAAGTTCGAAATACAATACATACTACTCAATAATACCACATCAATATATATTTATACCATCACATAGATAAAGGCACAACTAGGCACATTATCAATCTCAACCACATACTCAAATATCTATTCATTCAACTCTTACAACTATCATCAACCACATAGGTTCAAACGTACCTTGATCAACACATAGTTACTCACCATTCATGCTACTCAATTGCTCAATATTACATCTCGTTCAACTTTTGCTATTCTTTTGATTTATTCGCACACTTAGTACCAATTTCATAACCGAAACATAATCGTCATCGCATAGTAAGTGCCTATAAGTTAAACCGAACTATATCAGTATCGCACACACAGTGCTAAATCAATAAGCCGAAGCTTCTATCTTTTCGCACACACAGTGCTAATCATCTCTGTCCCATTTCTATTTTCGCACACTTAGTGTCATCTAATTCAATTCCGCACATAGCATTTCTAATCTCTTAGTTATATATAATTTCATTCAATTCACATCACATAGACATAATTTAACAACTAGTATTATATCTGAACTTACATCGAACGTTAAAATATTGAAACGGTCGATTAATCGAGCACTTGGTCTTTACCTCGATCTTGATCCGAACTTTTCCTTTCTTGGTCTATACAAATTCAAATTCAACTCATTCAATCACCAATTCATTCAATTTAGTCCACACACATATATTTAGGGTATTTTACAAAATAGCCCTCACATTTTCACATTTCGACACTTTAGTCCCAAACTCACAAAATCACAAAATACACATATTATCTACTCACACAAGCTTAGCCGAATTCTTCCCATGCTAATACTAGCCCACACATTTCATTTATTTCACATATTAGTCCTTCAAATTTCTCATTTTCACAATTAAGCCCAATTTACTCAATTTCACTAAAAATTCAAAGACAAGATATGTTAATCTATCACATATCTTTCATATTTCACCAACTATCAACAAAAATCTCACATATTCATAATGGCATATTCCAAAATCACCATCAATTTTTAAAATTCAAGCATGGGTTTGATAGAGCACAAAGAAACGATCACAAAAACGTAAAAATTATCAAAAAGCGAGTCAAAAACTTACCTCAATCAAGCTAAGCCCTAACCGAAAATATCAAAGCTTTCTTCCTTTCTTTTTCTTCAAATTTTCGACAAGAAAAGATGAGAATATGGCTTCATCTTTCTTTTTGGTTTTATTTAATACATATTAATACAAACTTTACTATTTTACCCTTATTATAAAACATTATAACATACATTATAATTGGTTATAAATGTCCATCCACCATCCACTAACATAATAATGGCTTAATAACAACATAAGGACTCCTCCTTTAGAAAGCCATGACAAATGAACACTTTAACAATCAGCACACATCTTTTACGTTTTACGCAATTAAGTCCTTTCTGCTAATTAAGCACTCAAACAATAAAATTTTCACACAGACTTGATCACATATTATAAACATAGAAAATAATATTAAAATATATTTCTGACCTCGAATTTTTGGTCTCGAAACCACTATTCCAGCTAGGGTGTAAACCGAGCTGTTATAAAAAATCTCCCATTTTATTTATTTGCAGATCCCTCAGAATTTGAATCATCTTTTGCTCCGTTGTCCTTGTTTTTGCTTGAATCACTTTGTTCCTTTTTCGATATTGGACTCATGGTTTAAATATAAAATTTGGAAACTCAAGCACAAAAATAAATAGGTCATGGAATATTTTCGTAAAAGCGCTTCTCATTGAGTCATCTGGTGTTTTGGAATCTTTTTTAGTAAGCTTGTTGCTACCACTGCTTATGTTGCATCAGGTCCATCAACTTTGACAGCTCATCATGAAGATATGGGCAAGGTGAATGATTTTTAAATGTTGAGGTCATCATGTCAGGTTTGGTCATTGGTTCAGTTGGTTCTACCTTATTAGGGATTTCAGCTGACTGCATTGGTTCAATCTTATGGGATCTTCTTCTTTTTCTTCAGGATCCTCGCTCGATTCAACTCGTTGATGTGAAACAAAATCTTTGGCTACTTGGTAGAGGTCCCAATTTATGACTGTGCCTTGGCTATAACCTATCTTCTTTACTGTAACACCCCAAACCCGGCCTAAACGTTACGACCGGATCTGGCATGTCACATAAAAGGGTTGTTTAAAAAACTGGGCGTTTGTTAAAGATTTCGAGTTTAAATATTTATTTGCTTGTTATCCTTTTGTTAACATTTTTTAAAACAGTTATTAAGGGTTAGGAAATTCCCGTATTGAACATTTAATAATAATAGGCAGTAATCAAATTAAAAGCTAAACCAAATAAAATACCAAAATTAAAGTTATAGTGGCCTTATTACATAACAAAAACCCAAATAAAAATAAGTCCAAATAAAAGAAACGAGTTTACGAGAAAACATTGCATGGCCACCATAAGTCCGCCTCAGCTCCCAAATCCGTGATCTAATGATTACCTGCAAAATTAAACAAAGGGGTGAGTCATCGAGACTCAGTGTGTAAATTCCCCGAAACACATAAACGGCTCGTAGCCCACAAATGCATGTTGGGCCTTAGCCCACCCAATATGGCATAGAAATAAATGAATGCAACATGTCCCAGCCCAACCTAGTTTTTCCATCCTCTATATGCCAACCCGTACCAACCAACACACCGTGGGGATTTCTACAATCAACCCTCCATCTGCTACACGCCGTCTCGACAGTCATGCTGCCGGTTATATCAACGATCACTATGTGACCTTAAAATCCACTGTGGCTTAGCCACCGATCACCATGTGACCTCATAAATCATTTGTGGCGGAGCCACCGATCACTATGTGGCCTTATCACTTCCCCTTTATCATCATTCCCACATCCCATGCACAGCATATATGTCATAATAATTGTAACATGCTATTAACAAGGCATTAAATTATCACATACATTCAACCTCATACTAAGTCATTTCAGACACGTACCTGGCACTTCTTGCCTTACCCACCAGGGTATTTCGACTGTATACACAGCCTTCTCCGGCTTTTCAGCCCATACCATTAATAATACACTTAAAAATAAAGTGTGTTCGGGTTTACACACAATCACGCTAAAACTACCTTTAAGGGTATAACAGTAATCTTGCCCACCAAGTGTATTTTCGTAATTTACCTATCGAGGGTATTTCAGTAATTTCACACCTGTAATGGCCTTTCCAAAGGCCTAATGTCACCCCGAGCGACTCAGCTACCATTTCCGGTTGTACCAGACTATTGGGCCTAAAACCTGATTTCGGCCCATTCAGGCCCACACGCTCGTGTGGCCCACCTAACACAAATCTAGCCACGTATATGAGATACACCTAGTCTAGTTCACTATATACTACACCGTCATACAATTTCTTCAATTTGGCCCACGGGCCCATTGGGCCCACTTCAGCCCATCGTGGCCCAAGTAGCCTCAACCCACAAGAATACTACTGATGGCCTCAACTATCGCGTCGAAGCCTCACACGTGCGCTCACACGCTCATGTGGCTACTATTGTCGTGATCGGCACTTCGGCATTTGCCGCTCTACAACTAGAGTAGAGAGAGTTACACACCTGATAGGAATCTGGTGCTAAACCGCGCTGCGACCACTTCTGTGCCCAAACGCCCACCAAGGTATGTTTACCCCCTCCTAGAATGCTCTTTATATAGCCAGCTTCTCACCATTCTTCTTTGCATCTTTCCGATGTGGGATCCTTCCATCAGCAGAGTTTAAATCCAACTCAAACTCTTCCCGACCAAATCGCAAAATCAATACTCCCTTGCTTTTCATGAGATTCGAACCCTTGCTCCCTTCAATAGCTCAACACACCACTTGCCACCAAGCCACAAGCTCCTCTTGTGTCTAAAACCATGCGCAATAAAATATGAATCTATAGCCAACTTCTAAGGTCCATGTAAAAATAAAACCAAAATGCAAAAGCCAAGACTTGAACCTTGGACCTCCTTCCTTCCTTGTGGCATCACCCCCTTGCTCCCTAAGTGGCGTCACTTTGCCACTACACCACACACTCCACTTGTGTCATTTTCCTCCATATTTTATTCTTAAAGCCTACCTACCAACTCCCAGGGTTTTTTTCACCTAAAACCAAAATTTCTCTAAAGCCAAAGTTTGATCCCAGGACTTCATAGAAGCCCTCTGACCTTCCAAAATCACTTATCTAATAGGTCCAACTTGCATTTAAGCCAATCTCTTGTTCTCCAAAAATTTAAACGCTACTACGCTCAAGGCCCGTTGGGCTCAATTCTGCTAGGCCCAATTTCAGGATGTTACAAATCTACCCTCCTTAAAGAAATTTCGTCTTCGAAATTGCCAACTAACTAACAGTCACACATCCTAACCTACCACACCACGCTCTTGCTGCGCACTCTGATCTTAATAACACTAATATACTTTTAACTAGAATTTAGAACTCCTACACATACTCAAAAACACCTAGCCATTAAAGCAGACAAATATTTCATACGCAACCAACTCTATATCCGAATATCACATCCAAACCAAACACACAGAATAGATACCAAAAATACAGCATATAACAAAGCAAAGTATCAGGAAACTTACAGTACGGATTGGTGTCGGAGACTCGGGTGCCATACTTCCAGAAAAGAGATATATATTTTTCTAAACCATTTTCCAAACCATCCTTTGAAAACATTTTTGAACCCAAACCCACAGCCGAGTTTTTGAACCTAGGCTCTGATACCATAATTGAAACACCCCAAACCCAGCCTAAACGTTACGACCGGATCTGGCATGTCACATAAAAGGGTTGTTTAAAAAACTGCGCGTTTGTTAAAAATTTAGAGTTTAAATATTTATTCGCTTGTTATCCTTTTGTTAACATTTTGGAAAATGGTTATTAAGGGTTTAGGAAATTCCCGTATTAAACATTTAATAATAATAGGCAGTAATCAAATTAAAAGCTAAACCAAATAAAAAACCAAAATTAAAGTTATAGTGGCCTTATTACATAACAAAAACCTAAATAAAAATAAGTCCAAATAAAAGAAACGAGTTTACGAGAAAACATTGCATGGCCACCACAAGTCCGCCTCAGCTCCCAAATCTGCGATCTAATGATTACCTGCAAAATTAAACAAAGGGGTGAGTCATCGAGACTCAGTGTGTAAATTCCTCGAAACACATAAACGGATCGTAACCCACAAATGCATTTTGGGCCTTAGCCCACTCAATATGGCATAGAAATAAATGAATGCAACGTGTCCCAGCCCAACCTAGTTTTTCCATCCTCTGCACGCCAACCCGTACCAACCAACACACCGTGGGGATTTCTACAATCAACCCCCCATCCGCTACACGTCGTCTCGACAGTCATGCTGCCGATTATATCAACGATCACTATGTGACCTTACAATCCACTGTGGCTTAGCCACCGATCACCATGTGACCTCATAAATCATTTGTGGCAGAGTCACCAATCACTATATGACCTTATAATCAAGTGTGGCAGAGCCACTGATCACTATGTGGCCTTATCACTTCCCCTTTATCATCATTCCCACATCCCATGCACAGCATATATGTCATAATAAATGTAACATGCTATTAACAAGGCATTAAATTATCACATACATCCAACCTCATACTAAGTCATTTCAGACACGTACCTGGCACTCCTTGCCTTACCCACCAGGGTATTTCGACTGTATACACAGCCTTCTCCGGCTTTTCAGCCCATACCATTAATAATATAGTTAAAAATAAAGTGTGTTCGGGTCTACACACAATCACGCTAAAACTACCTTTAAGGGTATAACAGTCATTTTACCCACCAAGCGTATTTTTGTAATTTACTATCGAGGGTATTTTAGTAATTTCGCACCTGCAATGGCCTTTTCGAAGGCTTAATGTCGCCCTGAGCGACTCAGCTACCATTTCCAGTTGTACCTAACTATTGGGCCTAAAACCCGATTTCAGCCCATTCAGGCCCACACGCTCGTGTGGCCCACCTAACACAAATCTAGCCACGTTTATGAGATACACCTAGTCTAGTTCAGTATATACTACACCATCATACAATTTCTTCAATTCGGCCCATAAGAATACTACTGATGGCCTCAACTATTGCATCGAAGCCCCACACGTGCGCTCGCACGCTCGTGCGGCTACTATTGTTGTGACCGGTACTTCGGCATTTGCCACTCTACAACTAGAGTAGAGAGAGTTACACACCTGATAGGAATCTGGTGCTAAACCGCGCTGCGACCACTCCTATGCCCAAACGCCCACCAAGGTATGTTTACCCCCTCCTAGAATGCTCTTTATATAGCCAACTTCTCACCTTTCTTCTTTGTATCTTTCCGATGTGGGATCCTTCCATCAGCAGAGTTTAAATCCAACTCAAACTCTTCCCGACCAAATCACAAAATCAATACTCCCTTGCTTTTCATGAGATTCGAACCCTTGCTCCCTTCAATAGCTCAACACACCACTTGCCACCAAGCCACAAGCTCCTCTTGTGTCTAAAACCATGCGCAATAAAATATGAATATATAGCCAACTTCTAAGGTCCATGTAAAAATAAAACCAAAATGCAAAAGCCAAGACTTGAACCTTGGACCTCCTTCCTTCCTTGTGGCGTCACCCCCTTGCTCCCTAAGTGGCGTCACTTTGCCACTACACCACACACTCCACTTGTGTCATTTTCCTCCATATTTTATTCTTAAAGCCTACCTACCAACTCCCAGGGTTTTTTTCACCTAAAACCAAAATTTCTCCAAAGCCAAAGTTTGATCTCGGTTCTTCATAGAAGCCCTCTAACCTTCCAAAATAACTTATCTAATAGGTCTAACTTGCATTTAAGCCAATCTCTTGTTCTCCAAAAATTTAAACGCTACTACGCTCAAGGCCCGTTGGGCTCAATTCTGCTAGGCCCAATTTCAGGATGTTACATTTACGTTTGCAAGAATTTTAGCTTTCAAGCACAAAATTATTATTGTAAAGGGAAAGTATACTGGACCAGAACGTCTAGCGGCACAATTTCAAATTTCTCTCAAAATGATTTTTCCCACATCAATGGTCTTTGTTGTCATAAATGAGTATACCATTCGTTCTACTGGAATTGTAGCCCCATGTGAAATGGGCATAAGGCTTAACTAAACAAAATAAAACCATACCTTCGCTAATAGTGTCAAATATTCTCTGTGACAAATTTGAGTTCCATGCTTTGGCACTGTCCATTTAGATCCCGAAACTGTAAGTTCCTCGAGAATGTCTTACAATTTTTTAGCCTTAATATTTTCCATTAGGGAAGAATATTCGTCGTCTTCAAAATTAGGTAAATCAAAGAATTCATTAATAGTGCTTGAATTTATTGGTACCTTGATTCCTTAGATAGAGACTTCTGTTAATTCGCTTGAGGTCAAATTCGCATAGAATTCACAAACAGACTATTTATTTGCACTTGGTCTTTTCTCACAAAACACCTCCAAATTTAAAGTTTCAGGATCTTGTCGAATGCTCGCCCAATTTAAAGTTTGAAAATGCTGTTGTATCTCACTTTAGCTTCTTTACAGTGAAATTTGTTTTGTGATTCTTAAACTTGGACAGAGGCACAAGTTCTTTTACGATGCATGATTAACCAAAACATAAGATGGAAACGAATATTTTCTCAAAAATTCAATTTGCATAAAATAATTCAAATAAATTGAAAAATCAAGTAATTAAATCAAATTTAAAATTTAAGAGAAAATTTCCTTACCACATTTGTATAAAAATTAAAAACTCAATAAAATAAATAAAATGCAAAGCTAAAGATGTCAATTTAGGGTTGGTTGGAGGGTAATTGGTTGGTGAATCTTAGAGGTGTAATGTTGATGGATTATGGCTTGAGGTTGTGGCAACTTGTGGTGATGGTATAATGCAAGGGTGCACACGGGTTAAGGCAAGGAACAACGTGTAATGGCTAGGGGATAGTAGCAGCTTACGAGGGTTGGAGTATGAGCAGTAGTGTGCATCAGCTAAGGATAGGAAGCAACAGTAACTCGAGAAGCAGCAGTAGCATGCGAGGGCCAAGATGCACGAGCAGTAAGGCGCAAGCAAGGGCTGGCGTAAGTTGGTGCGTGAGTAGTAGGCACACGAGCTGATGAGGGCTAGAACTGCACGAGCAGTGGCGAGTGATGGTATGCGCAAGGTGGTGGTGGCTACTGGTCATGCTCGGCTGCTGATGGGTGCGATTGGAGCCTGCAATTTCCGCTACTAGCAACTTGGGACGTGTGATGCTAGGATGTTTGGAGGGTGGAGGGTGCTAGGATTGATGGAAGAAAAGGTAAAGGTGATATTTAAAGTGTGAGTATGGGGGAGTTCAACTCAAATTCTTAGAACAAATTACTAGTAAAATATTCTAAGTCCTAATGTCATATAAAGTAAATAAAAATTAATATATAATATAATGTATATTAATATATTATTTTCTATTACTTTATTTTTTATAAAAAGCTCTTAAAATATTAAATAATTCTAATCCTATACAAAGTTGATAACAATTAATATATATTATATAAAATATAATTATATGTTAGTTATTATCATCTTAGAAATTAAAAATCTTTATTTTAGCTATTTTTAAAATATTTACAGAAAAAAACAGCTAATTTTAATATTTCCAAAAAGAATAGTCAGTTTTTGCGAATAATCCAATTAAGTCCCTCAACCTAAAGATAATTTGAAGCTTGAGCTTCAAACTAAAAATCGGATCAAAATTGACCCTTTTAAAAAATTAAAAATATATTTTGTCACTTAGGAAATATTTTCTCGGAAGATTATGTTAAAATCAATTCCCAGGAAAGATTAGAGGGGTCATAAACGATCCCGCTTAAGTTTCAATCTCCTATACAGAATTTATTTTGACATACTAATCCAGAAAATATAGCCTAAGCCATTTATTTAAAAGAAAAATAAAAATTTAGGTCTCCGATAAAATGAACAAGGTTTTATCCGGCTTGATTTTATCCCCTTGTTAATGTTTCAAGCACTTACCGTTAACTCTGTATTTACCTCCCTTACTATGAAGTTCAACAACCCCGTATGGGAAGACTTGATGAATAGTGAATGGACGGGACCAACTTGATTTTAACTTACTTGGAAAGAACCTTAATCTGGAATTGAACAACAAGACTTACTGACCTGCTTCAAATTCCTAAAATTGAATGTATTTGTCATGTTATCTTTTTAGTCTCTCCTTGAATAGTTTGGCATTTTCATATTAGAATATTCGAAACTCTTCTAACTCATTAAGTTGAAGCATCTGTTTCTCTTTAGCAAGCTTGAGATCTATGTTGAGCTGTTGGAGAGCCCAGTAAGTTTTATGTTCTAACTCCAAGGGCAAATGACAGGCTTTCCCAAAGACCAACTGATAGGAAGACATCCCTAAAAGCGTCTTGTATGTTGTTCTGTAGGCCCATAAAGCACCATCTAGTCTTTTGGACCAATCTTGTCGGTTTAGACATACTACCTTCTCAAGTAGACCTTTTATCTCTTTATTCACCAATTTAGCTTGTTCATTCGTCTACAGATGGTAAGCAGTGGCAATCTTGTGCTTCACTCCATGTCTATCAAGCAACCATTTTAACCATTTGTTCAAAAAATGGGACCCCTCATCACTGATGATAGCCCTAAGAGTTCCAAACCTTGTGAACACATGTTTCAGCAAAAACTTCATCACAACCATAAGATAAATAGTTAACAAAATCAGCAAACCAAGGGGTGTTATGGACATTATTTACCTTAAGTATGTGCTCATTCAAAAATGTCTCCTGGATGGGTACAAGAGAAGAACTTCCTTTTCGTGGCTCTAATCTGGATAAGTGATCTTCTACCTGGTTTTCTACCCCTTTTCGATCTTGAATTTCTAGATCGAATTCCTAGTTTAGAAGTACCCATTGGATCAATCTTGGCTTGGCATCTTTCTTGGTAAGTAAATATTTAATTATTGAATGATTTATACAGATAGTCATTTTGGTACCTACAAGATAGGATCAAAACTTGTCAAAAGTGAAAACAGTAGCAAGTAACTCTTTTTTTGTTACCGTATAATTCAGTTGAGCTCCCGTCAGAGTCTGACTTGCAGAGTAAATAGGATAAAAAACTTTGTTCCTTTGTTGGCCCACCACAGCTCCTATCACGAAGTCACTTGCGTCACACATTAACTCAAATGGAAAATCCCGATCCAGTATGATGACATTGGGTGCCGAAACTAACTGATTCTTTAGAACATTAAATTCTTTTAAGCATTCTTCATCAAAGTTGAGTATTATGTCCTTCTCCAATAATTTGCATAAGGGTTTAACAATTTTAAAGAAGTCCTTGATGAATCCTCGATAGAAATCGACATGTCCCAAAAAGCTCCTAACACCCTTTATAGATGTTGGAGGTGGAAGTTTCTCAATAACTTCTACCTTTTCTTTATCTAACTGGATTTCATATCTCGTTATTTGGTGCCCTAAAACAATACCTTCCCGTACCATGAAATGACACTTTTCCCAGTTGAGTACAAGGTTTGTTTCTTCACACCAACTTAGTACCTTGGCTAGATTGGCTAAGCAATCATCATAAGTGTCTCCAACCACTGAAAATTTGTCTATAAAAACTTCCAAATACTACTCAACCATGTTAGTGAAAATAGCCATCATACATCTTTGAAATGTAGCAGGTGCATTACATAAACCAAATGAAATGAGTCTAAATGCAAATGTACCATAGGGGCATGTGAATGTTGCTTTGTATTGATCTTCCAGTGCTACTGTGATCTAATTGTACCTTGAGTACCCATTAAGAAAATAATAATAGTCTCGCCCTGCGAGTCTATCCAGCATCTGGTCCAAGAACAGCAAAGGGAAATAATCTTTCCTAATCACCTTGTTCAACTTTCGGTAATCTATGCAAATTCTCCATCATGTAACTGTTCTTGTCGGTATTAACTCATTATTTTCATTCTCAACAACTGTAATACCTCCTTTTTTTGGCACGTATTTGACCAGACTTACCCATGAAATATCTGAGATTTGATAAATTATACTCGTATAAAACCACTTGATGATTTCTTTCTTTACCACATCCTTCATAATGGGGTTCAATCTATGTTGTCCATCAATCGTCCCTTTCTCGCCATCTTCTAAGATGATTTTGTGCATGCACATGGGTGGACTAATACCACAGATATCGGCTATGGTCCATCTGATAACCTTCTTGAATTATTTTAACACTAAGATAAGTTTCTCTTCTTTTTCTTCAGTTAACTCTGCTGAAATAATCAAAGGAAAATTTGAAGTCTTACCTAAATAAAACTGTAACATCCCAAAATTAGGCCTAGTAGGATTGGGCCTTGAGCTTTAGGGAAAAAAATTAGAATATTATTTATTATTGTGTTAGCTCGGGTATGAATTTTCTGTGTTAGCATAGTCTTGTGAAGGCTAGATTTTAATTAGGAAGTTAGAATAAATTTTAATATGGTTTATTTAATGAAGTAGGATTAAGTGAGCTTGACACTTAAGTTAATTAAGTGTTCATTTATAGTATAAGAGGAGTAAGTGGCAAGTTGGTTAAGGAGCTTGAAAGGTGGCTTGAGGTTAGAGGTTCGAGTAGCATGTTTAGCATTTTGAAGGTTTATTTTTGTATTCTAGCATTGATGGATGGTCAACCTATGTTTATGATAGGTTGGGCTATTTCTTTTGGTAAGT
Organism: Gossypium australe; assembly: GCA_005393395.2. Lineage (NCBI taxonomy): Eukaryota > Viridiplantae > Streptophyta > Magnoliopsida > Malvales > Malvaceae > Gossypium > Gossypium australe. The sequence continues at coordinate 101,907,848 of CM016624.1, forward strand.
TGAAATTATGATTAAGGAAAGCTTGATATTGGGGATAAGAATCTTGAAGTTAAGGAAGGTTGGGGAGACATAAGGCTAGACTTTAGGATAATGTTTTGGAAAGTTTTCCTAGGCTTTAGTGCATGTATGTGGACGGTATGGGTGTCTAGGTGGGTGGCCGAATTTTGTTAGGTGGTTTAGGGGGGAATATTTGGCCAATTCCTCTTTTGTGCATCTTTTTGCATTTTGCTTTTCCTCTCCAAAAACTCTTTCTTTTGGCCGAATGTTATTGTGAACTTTTGTGCAAAATATGTTTGTGTTTTAGCCTTCATTTTGTTGAACCAAAAGTACTATTCTCTTCCTTTCATTACATGGGATTTTTGTGCACTTTTCTTTTAAGCAAAATTGGTGTTGGGCGAACCTTATTTCTTCCATATTTCTCTTTTCTTTTCTTCTTTTGATTTTTGATTAATCACATTCTCTTTTATCCTCTCTTAGCCGAATTTTCTACTTCCTTATTAGTTTTAGTTTGGCTGAATATTCAAGGGTAGACTCTATTTGGTTTCTTCAATCGATTTTGGAAAAGAGTAAGTATTCTTGGCCGATTTTCCTATCATTTCTTTTCTCCTCTCTATGTTATTTTCTTGTGGACAAAGGCCGAACCTATGGGCATTTGTTGCAAGGTTCTAACCATTTTAGGATTCGATTATTCTCTTAGGCTCTTTGGGATTTCGGAAGCAATCAATTTAAGTCATTCCTTTATTGAATCGGAGTTGGTAAGTCAAGTGGTAAGGATTCTATACTTTTTAAAGTTGGTTGAGGAAGCCTAAGATTGATTGGATTTAGTGATATGGCCGAATGGCCTTTGTTAATAATTTTTAGTATTGGCCGATTGTAGGACAAGGATCTAGTGCGATAGATCGGATCTCCGGAAGTTAGTTTTGCGTTGGTGAAAGGTGTGTATCTTACACACTTTATAACATGGTTTATATATGTTTTTATGTATGTTATAACTAATCATATTATGAAAGTGGGAAAAACGATGAGTTTTGGATATGATACCATGATGGTATGAATGAGGATACGGGTAAGTCTGTTTCGATATATGATGTTATTATACGTGGATTGAAATCATGATCTATTTATTATATGATTTATATCAAAGTATGTTGACATGATTTGGTTATCTATTGCATTGGTATGGGCAATATGAGAGGAGGGGGAAGATTGATATTCGTGTCGACGGACACCAGTGTTTTGGTAACACATTGTGACTACGGTCACCAGAGGTTTGTTACATCCAGAGGTTTGGCACCTCATAGCGTCTCGTCCCTGTGGTTAATTCCACCGTGGGTTGGCCCCACTTTTGAGATATGGGATCGACGCCAGTGATTTGGTATCACACGTGGGTTGGCCCCACAACTTGATGATTCGTGTCTTCGGACACCAGTGGTTTGGAACCACCAGTGATTTGGTATCACATTCGTGTCTTCGGACACCAGAGGTTTGGCACCTCATAGCGACTTGTCCCTGTGGTTAATTCCACCGTGGGTTGGCCCCACTTTTGAGATATGGGATTGTCTGCCAGTGATTTGGTATCACACGATGGGTTGGCCCCATCACTTGATCTGTGACCTCGGTCACCAGTGTTTTGGTAACACAATTGTGTCTTTGGACACCAGTGGTTTGGCACCACCAGTGGTTTGGTACCACACGGGGTAGAAAAGGTGTTATGGATGGCTAGGTTGGGTGCATTTTACATATATGTGCTTTGTTATAATTTGTGTAAGTATGTGGCATTTACCTGGGAGAGGGAATATGCACTGAGTCTTGGTGACTCACCTTCTCCCTTATCATTTCAGGTGATTCGTGAGATCGCGGATGTGGAGCCGGATGAACTCGAGGAGGCCATGCAATAAAAGTTGGTTTTATATGAACTTCCACTTGGGTATTTTACTTTAATTTGGTTTTTCATATTTTATGGATTTGTAATAAGGCCTGTTTAATTACGTTTTGGATTATATTTATGCTTTGGATTTGATTTAAAATATGGCTTATAAATTACTTGGTTAATTTAATAATTGAGCCCAAAGTTTTCTAAACTACACAACACGATGGTTTTTAAAACGTTACCATCGGGTAACACAAATTAATTGACAATTTCAACATCTTAAGTGTTTTCGATAAATTAAATGATTTACAAATATTTAGTTACTACTATCAAATGTAAATAGTTTCAAAGTAATAATTTGAGTTTTCTTAAAATGATATAAATCTTTTCTAACTTATGATTTACTTACTTATATTAAAGTTTTATGTAATTTCAAAGTAAATTTCAGTTTTAACTTATTTTCTACAAATAAAGAATTTCAAAGAGTTTTTCACAAAAATTTAATCGTTAACTCGTTTTTCTTCAAAATATTTTCCTTAGTGACATACCAAATTCGGTCGTGGCGTATTGACCGGGTTTGGGGTGTTACAAATTGGTATCAGAGCCTAGTTCAAAGCTCGGCTGTGGGGTCCCAAGGCCCAAAAATGTTTTGATAGGCCTTTTTGAAATATTTTGGTTTTGAATAAGCATGGCACCGAGTCTCCGGCACCAATCCGCCCAGGTAAGTACCTCCAACTTTTTGTGGATTATTATTGTAGAAGGGTAGGTAGGGAACGTAGTTAGTATGATAGGTGTTGAACTTTAGGATTAGTCTACCCCAACAAAACTCATAAGATTCTAATGGCCTAATTAAAACCAACCTGTGACCAAGTCGCCGAGTTAGGGTGTGGTAACCTTAGTGCGCATGTCTAGGATTGGATCCGGAAGAGCTTGGTATTTAAGCAGTCCTCGTGACTCACCTCCTCTTCGCGGGATTCCTACCTGGTGCGTAGCTTCGGTTCACCCTAACCAAGAGGACTCGGTCATAGGCTAAACACGTTAAATAAAACTCGAAAGGGATTAACCCTGTTTTATGAAAACACTAAGTTTTAAAAATCGTTATGATATTCCTTTCAATAGCAGAAAAAATTTACTTTTGGAAAATTTTCAAAATATTCTTCAATTTACCAAAATTACCGAAATGCCCTTAGTGGCAAAATTATGAAAATACCCTTGGTTTCTAAAATTACCATATTACCCCGATTTGATTAAATTTTTATTTTGTTTACGTACGTGAAAATTTTGTATTTCAAATAATACCTTGACTTTGGAAAATTTACAAAATTACCCCTGATTGACAAAATTACCAAAATACCCCTGGTTTTCAAAATTTTGCTGTACCTTTAAATTGCAAAATTTACAAGGAATACTCCTCAGTTTTAGAAGTTACAAAATGTTTTGATTTATTAAAGTTTTAAAATTCCTCTGGTTTATTATAAAAATACCTCCGTAGGAAAATGACGAAAATACCCCTGGGATAGAAACGGACAGAAATGCCCGAAGAGTGAATAAGTATGAAAGGTATTAGGGAATGGATGTACTTTTCTGTGTAAACTAGGATAGAAGACTTAAAACTTTGATTGATCGAAAGAACCTCTATTAAACTCTTCATAAAATTTCTTCGCGAATAACCAAGTGAAACATGTACTAATCCATAAAAAAATCTCCTAATCTGATTAAAGCGCGATAGTTAGAATGAGCTCTCGAGTTCGTGGTTGTCATGGACATGGTAAAGGCCGATTGTGCTAGGGCTAGATCTTCGGCATCGAGGCATATTTTCGAAATGGAGGCGTTAGCATCGCTAGTGCTTGAGATGGGGTTTCATGATCGAATTCGGATTGATGAGCTGACTCAATTAGTTAATGAAGTTTTGGAGAAGAATAGAGATCACGGTTCTTTAGGGTCACAATTTCATTCTGTAAATCACGGTATGATCGAACTTATTGGCTTGCGATTACTGTGGAAGGTGTCATCCGGGAGAATATTGGAGGAGGGTTGAAGCATGTTTGAGATGCGGGTCTAAGGAGCATAAGGCTCGGGATTGTTTCCTCACTCTCAAGTCAGGTATGTTTTGGTTAGAAGTGATGGCTGAATGTAGGAAAATTGTTGGTATAAGTGTAAGTGTTAAATAACAGGTTTGCTAGCGTGAATCAGATGTTTGGTTGTGGGATTAAGGATTCAAGATTTTGTTAAAAGTACATTGTGGTTTTATTAATATCAGAGTGCGTAGCAAGAGCATAGTGTGGCGAGATAGGATGTACGACGGTTAGTTAGTTGGAAATTTCGAGGACGAAATTTCTTTAAGGAGGGTAGAATTGTAACATCCCAAAATTGGGCCTAGTAGGATTGGGCCTTGAGCTTTAGGAAAAAAAATTAGAATATTATTTATTCTTGTGTTAGCTCGGGTATGAATTTTGTGTGTTAGCATAGTCTTGTGAAGGCTAGATTTTAATTAGGAAGTTAGAATAAATTTTAGTATGGTTTATTTAATGAAGTAGGATTAAGTGAGCTTGACACTTAAGTTAATTAAGTGTTCATTTATAGTATAAGAGGAGTAAGTGGCAAGTAGGTTAAGGAGCTTGAAAGGTGGCTTGAGGTTAGAGGTTCGAGTAGTATGTTTAGCATTTTGAAGGTTTATTTTTATATTCTAGCATTGATGGACGGTCAACCTATGTTTATGATAGGTTGGGCTATTTCTTTTGGTAAGTTGAAATTATGATTAAGGAAAGCATGATATTGGGGATAAGAATCTTGAAGTTAAGGAAGGTTGGGGAGACATAAGGCTAGACTTTAGGATGATGTTTTGGAAAGTTTTCCTAGGCTTTAGTGCATGTATGTGGACGGTATGGGTGTCTAGGTGGGTGGCCGAATTTTGTTAGGTGGTTTAGGGGGGAATATTTGGCCAATTCCTCTTTTGTGCATCTTTTTGCATTTTGCTTTTCCTCTCCAAAAACTCTTTCTTTTGGCCGAATGTTATTGTGCACTTTTGTGCAAAATATGTTTGTGTTTTAGCCTTCATTTTGTTGAACCAAAAGTACTATTCTCTTCCTTTCATTACATGGGATTTTTGTGCACTTTTCTTTTAGGCAAAATTGGTGTTGGGCGAACCTTATTTCTTCCATATTTCTCTTTTCTTTTCTTCTTTTGATTTTTGATTAATCACATTCTCTTTTATCCTCTCTTAGCTGAATTTTCTACTTCCTTATTAGTTTTAGTTTGGCTGAATATTCAAGGGTAGACTCTATTTGGTTTCTTCAATCGATTTTGGAAAAGAGTAAGTATTCTTGGCCGATTTTCCTATTATTTCTTTTCTCCTCTCTATGTTATTTTCTTGTGGACAAAGGCCGAACCTATGGGCATTTGTTGCAAGGTTCTAACCATTTTAGGATTCGATTATTCTCTTAGGCTCTTTGGGATTTCGGAAGCAATCAATTTAAGTCATTCCTTTATCGAATCGGAGTTGGTAAGTCAAGTGGTAAGGATTCTATACTTTTTAAAGTTGGTTGAGGAAGCCTAAGATTGATTGGATTTAGTGATATGGCCGAATGGCCTTTGTTAATAATTTTTAGTATTGGCCGATTGTAGGGCAAGGATCTAGTGCGATAGATCGGATCTCCGGAAGTTAGTTTTGCGTTGGTGAAAGGTGTGTATCTTACACACTTTATAACATGGTTTATATATGTTTTTATGTATGTTATAACTAATCATATTATGAAAGTGGGAAAAACGATGAGTTTTGGATATGATACCATGATGGTATGAATGAGGATACGGGTAAGTCTGTTTCGATATATGATGTTATTATACGTGGATTGAAATCATGATCTATTTATTATATGATTTATATCAAAGTATGTTGACATGATTTGGTTATCTATTGCATTGGTATGGGCAATATGAGAGGAGGGGGAAGATTGATATTCGTGTCGACGGACACCAGTGTTTTGGTAACACATTGTGACTACGGTCACCAGAGGTTTGTTACATCCAGAGGTTTGGCACCTCATAGCGTCTCGTCCCTGTGGTTAATTCCACCGTGGGTTGGCCCCACTTTTGAGATATGGGATCGACGCCAGTGATTTGGTATCACACGTGGGTTGGCCCCACAACTTGATGATTCGTGTCTTCGGACACCAGTGGTTTGGAACCACCAGTGATTTGGTATCACATTCGTGTCTTCGGACACCAGAGGTTTGGCACCTCATAGCGACTTGTCCCTGTGGTTAATTCCACCGTGGGTTGGCCCCACTTTTGAGATATGGGATTGTCTGCCAGTGATTTGGTATCACACGATGGGTTGGCCCCATCACTTGATCTGTGACCTCGGTCACCAGTGTTTTGGTAACACAATTGTGTCTTTGGACACCAGTGGTTTGGCACCACCAGTGGTTTGGTACCACACGGGGTAGAAAAGGTGTTATGGATGGCTAGGTTGGGTGCATTTTACATATATGTGCTTTGTTATAATTTGTGTAAGTATGTGGCATTTACCTGGGAGAGGGAATATGCACTGAGTCTTGGTGACTCACCTTCTCCCTTATCATTTCAGGTGATTCGTGAGATCGCGGATGTGGAGCCGGATGAACTCGAGGAGGCCATGCAATAAAAGTTGGTTTTATATGAACTTCCACTTGGGTATTTTACTTTAATTTGGTTTTTCATATTTTATGGATTTGTAATAAGGCCTGTTTAATTACGTTTTGGATTATATTTATGCTTTGGATTTGATTTAAAATATGGCTTATAAATTACTTGGTTAATTTAATAATTGAGCCCAAAGTTTTCTAAACTACACAACGCGATGGTTTTTAAAACGTTACCATCGGGTAACACAAATTAATTGACAATTTCAACATCTTAAGTGTTTTCGATAAATTAAATGATTTACAAATATTTAGTTACTACTATCAAATGTAAATAGTTTCAAAGTAATAATTTGAGTTTTCTTAAAATGATATAAATCTTTTCTAACTTATGATTTACTTACTTATATTAAAGTTTTATGTAATTTCAAAGTAAATTTCAGTTTTAACTTATTTTCTACAAATAAAGAATTTCAAAGAGTTTTTCACAAAAATTTAATCGTTAACTCGTTTTTCTTCAAAATATTTTCCTTAGTGACATACCAAATTCGGTCGTGGCGTATTGACCGGGTTTGGGGTGTTACAAAAACATATTTTAAGTGTGAAGGAAGTACCTTAAGTTCTAATTTAGGTGGCTCCTTAATTGACACTTTTGGTTGAACATAATCTCTACTTTCTAATTCCAAATATTCAAAACGGGATTGCAAATTAAATCCATTCTGGTTTATCAAAGCTAAGTTTTCCTCCCCCTCTTCATCACTTAGAGGGTCTAACATCAAAACTTTTTCCAATGGGTCCTCAACAGAGTTGATCTCCCATTCTACGGCTAAGTCCTCTAACTCAGATATTGTAGAACAATCACCAACTGTATAAGGAAATCGCATAGATTTAAAAACATTGAACGTTACCCGGTCATCCTGAACATGCATAGTAAGTTCTCCCTTCTGCACATCAATAAAGGTCCTTCCAGTTGTTAGAAAAGGCCTTCCTAGGATTATTGGCACCTCTTTATCTATTTCAAAATCTAAAATAACAAATTCAGTAGAAAAATAAATTTATCTAAATATACCAATACGTCCTTGATTTTTCTTTCTGGATGTGCTAAGGATCGATCTGCTAACTAAAGCGTGGCTGTAATAGGTCTAACTTCACCTATCCCCAGCTTTCTAAATATAGACATGGCATCAAGGTGATGTTTGCACCCAAATCACATAATGGCTTACCACAATAAGTTGCTCCAAGGTTGTAGGTTGTGGTAAAACATCCAAGGTCCTTCATCTTTGGGGGTAGTTTATTTTGAAGGTATGCATTGCATTCCTTCGTCAGGGATACCGTCTCAAATTCTCCAAGTTTTCATTTCTTGGACAATGTAGTTTGGCATCTGCTTAAGAGCTTTTACCAACAGAATGTTGATATGAAGTTTCTTGAGTACGCCTAGGAATTTCTTGAATTGGACTTCCTACTTCTACTTCTAAAGTCTTTGAGGCTAGGGTGGTGGAGGTTCCTTCACTTGAACTGGTTGATTTGTCTTTTGTGGCAATTCTGCATCTAATGAAATTGCTAGTTGATCATAATTGTCTGGTTCAAAAGTTACCTTATCACGTTTTGTATATTCTAGTTTTGGTAAAGTTGGAATTTCAACACTTGGTCAAACTTCCTCTTTATCTCGAGCATCAACTTACTCTTCTTCAACTTCGACAATGTTGGGCTCTATCTTTTTTTTCACTCCTTAGTGTCAATGCTTTACAATGCTCTTTCCCCAGATTTTTCGGGTTCTCTGTATCACTAGGCAAAGCACCTTGTGGTCAGTTCCTAAGTTCAGTTGTAAGCTGGCCTATTTGGTTTTCTAGGTTTTTCAATATAGCTGCTTGGCTTTGGATTAAGGCATCATTTTTTGCTATGTATGCCTTCAACAGGTTTTCTAAGCCATTAGAAGGTTCAATTTGAGGTTGTTTCTAAACTTTTTGGGTAGATATAGGTGGCTGGGTCAGTCTAGGTTGTGCATAAGTGTTGCTGGGTCCAGCCCTTTGGTTACTCCAAGAGAAATTAGGGTGTTTTTTCAAGATGGGTTATAAAAATTACTTTGCAGTCCTTGCCTTCCTCGGTTCTGGTTACCCATGTAATACACGTATTTTGGGTTTGATGGGCATTCTTCGAACAATTGCCCTTCCCCACAATAAGAATAGGCTACATTTTTGAATTGATTCGATGGCTGAGCTACAAAATTATTAAACCCATTAGTAGTAAAGTTTTTAAACATTGCGATATCGAGGATACCTGATATGCAAGTGAAGTAAGTGCGTCCACTTCATGTACTCCATTGACTTCTCTTCCTGACACTACTTGATTGGTTAGCCATTGATAATTGTTGTTGGAAATTCTCTTGATGATTTCATAGGCCTCATTATAAGATTTAGAAAGGAGAGCACCGTTAGCAGAACTGTTTACTACCATCCTCGTGTGAGCATTGAAACCATTATAGAACGTCTCTAATTAGATGCAATGAGGGATTCAATGATGAGGGCATCTTTGTAATAATTCTTTAAATATTTCCCACGCCTCATAAAAGAACTTGTTATCCATCTATTGGAAGGTAGTAATCTCATTCCTCAATTTATCATTCTTGCTGGGTGGGAAGAACTTCATAAGGAATCATTCTACTAACTCTTTCCATGTGGTAATAGAATATGGTGGGAACGAGTTCAACCAGGCTCGAGCTCTGTCCCTTAGGGAATATGGGAACATTTTTAATCATATTGCATCTTTGGGTACTTCGGCTAATTTTAAAGAATCACTCACCTCCATAAACAATCTTAAGTGAAGATGAGGATCTTTGATAGGCATTCCACTAAATTGGCCCACTATCTAAACCATTTTGAGCATGATTGGCTTCAGCTCGAATTGGTGTGCCTCGACTTCTGGTCTCCTAATACCCGGATTAAGCTCATGAAACACTAGCACAACATATTGTTTTAGAGCTCTATCCCTATCATCAGCAATAAGGATAGGATTTTGAGCATGATTTGCGTTGTTTCCTTGATTTTGGTTTTCAAAATTCATCTCTTCGGTCCTTCTCTAAACTACTTGTCTTCTTCTTAGTCGAAAAGTTCTTTCAATCTCAAGGTCTACGGGGAGTAAGCTGATAATTTGATCAATACTCATAAACACCTGAAATAATCACAGAAAAATAATGGAATTAAAATTAAATAGAAAAATAAACCAAAATGCAAAATTAACAATTTCACAAATATTATCTTTTAAAACAGTCATTGGCAACATCGCCAAAAACTTGAAACGATTGAAATGTGCAAGTGTACACAATCACAAAAAGTAATAAATTTATAAGTAAATGTCGAGTTTTCTTAGCCATAGGGACTGTGAAAAAAATATTTATGAAATGTAAACCAAACACTTTGGTGATGGGAAAAATATGTTGTTTTGAAGAAGTGATTTAAAAACTAAAAATTAACTGAGTAATAAAAATAAAAAGTAAACAATTTCCAATGCACAATTTCAAAAAGATGAGTTTTAATCAATATGGCATAATTGTGTTAGATCAATTACATTCCTTAACATAGAATTACTAAACCCATGTTCATGTTGTTACAAATATTTTCAAGGGAACTTGGTAATTTGTTAACTACTGCACATACATACTTACTAAATTAACCAATCTCATGAACATTTCTCAATGCCAATTCAAACAATTAACCAATATTCATAAGCACATATAAGATTAAGTGAGGTAACAATATATTTCTATACTGAAACAGTTTAATCACAATAATCTTGCAAGGCTAATGTATTATTTAATACCTTCGCTAATTTAACTCTCAACTACCTTAGAAGATTAAACATGCACCAATTAAATGATTTTTCAATTAATTGCAATTTCTATATGTTTAATAATTAATTCATTCGTTACCTTACATTTTATAATACAAGTATAACATAAGCATGATTTTATTTAATTGAACAACTTACCAAGGCCTATAACAACACAAACATGATTTTAATAATTTAAGTGGATAGAATGTAATCAATCTAACACGAATTAAATTTAATTCATTTTAATTAGAACAAGAACAACAACACAACAATTATTCATGTTCATAATCACAACATAAACAAGAAAATTAAAGAGAAGGGAACTAAAAAGCAAATCTAGTATTTTTCTGAAGCCAGACTAGTGCGCTCCTCTTCTTCTTTGCTCATTTTGTTGAACTAAGGCCTCCACAAACAATTAAATGTTTTTATTCCAAGATGGAAGAAAGCTCTTTTTCAAGAGGGAAATCATCAAGAGAATGAACAAGAAAAAGGGGGAAAACAAATAAGGGAAAGGAAGAGAGAAAGTGAGTGAAAGAGAGAGATATGTGGGAATGAATTGTGTGTTGAATGAGAAGGGAAGTGGGGTATTTAAGGTGTGAATGGCTGCTAGAAATAGCAAATAAAATTCATCCATTCACTCTTCCTTGTCCAGCCACACATGGTGCAAAGTTTGAATGTTTCAAGTTTGCTATATTATGCTTGGGGCAAAACAATAAAGGCACAGAAAGTGGAGGGGTTTGAATAGCATTTAGGAGAAACTTAAGGACTATTTTGCAAGTAGAAAAATCAGCTGATTGGATTAGCCATAGGGACGATTTTGGGCTGCCAATTTTCTTAGTATACTTGGTTGTGTTCGAAGGTTATATATATGGTTATGTTTGAAAGGTATATTAGGTTGTGTTCAGAGGGTACATATGGTTGTATTTGGTGGGTAAATTGGTTGTGTTTGGAGGCTACGTTTGGTGGGTGATAGTTTTATGTTACACATTATATTGGTCATATTTTGAAATTTGGTTATCCAATGTAATATATTTTGTATATATGCTTCATGATCACGTTGTACCAACATATCAATGAGAACACTATGAGTTATGCTTGATTGCTTACCATGATTAATTGTGATAGTATGCTTTCTTTTAACTTTGGATATTGTGACTACTTATGGAAATCTTTGAGAACTCACTGAGCTTGAAAAAGTCACACTCTTTATGTTTAACAATGCAAGGATAAAGTTATAATGAGGAGGAGAAGTGAGCTACCAAGTGATCCAAATCAAGGCAATTTACCTTGAGTATGTTTGATGTGCTTCCAACTTAATAAGGAAGGCAATGTGGGACTAACATAGAGGGTTTTAGACTTTGAACTGTTAATGGTTTGTAATTAGACATTGTGGACTCTTTAATTAGTTTGATTTGCAGCTTTTATTACTGCTGCAGTAGATGATTGAATGATAGATTATAAATGCTTGATGAATGGTATGAGTAATTGTTCAACTAACTTGTAAGTGCAGGTTGAAGAGTCATTGGTTATTAATGTAAGTCTTATATGTTTTGTCGAAACCATTTTTAATTTTTTTAAAAAACGGGGATTGACTTTAAAAAAAATGGAGTCGCCACCAATCCCTTTTTGCTTAGGTGTGATCGGATCACCTTATAAAACATTTTATTTCAAAACATTGATTTTGGCCTACGAAATTCAAGAAAACGGGTTCGAGAGTCGGTTACGTACGAGGAAGGATTAGCACCCTCGTAACACCCAAAATTGGTACCGGATGGATTAGTTATTGTCCTAATGTCGAAAATTTGAAAAGATTTGAAAACATGATATTTTTAAAAACTTGAACAATTTGAGTTGGAACATTGAGATTCATTTGTTTCAAAAAAATACAAACATCACATCCAGCACGTTAGGACATGATGTTTTAAACCATCATAGCCAACATCATCTCATGATTTACAAAATTCATTAAAAGGATATTTAGTTATTTAGTCAAATGGAAAATCGAAACCCAGCACGTTAGGGCACTATTTCCCGAATTTCTAAACACAAAACATTGCCTTATTTAAGAAAAACCTTTGGATAAAATGTAATAATTAAAGGAGATAGATATCTTTAAACAAAGATTTTAAAAAAATAACATTAAGTTATTACAAAAAGTGTAATTTACTGAAGCTACAAGTCATATTAACAATTAGGACTAACATAAACAATTAAGTAAAAGAGTAACAAGCAATAATAACAATGTTAAGGTAAACAAAGATAATGGATTTGAAATATTTTTAATAAAAAAGAACAATCAAAATAAAAAAATATAGAGTAGATAATAGCAATTTAAAAAGAATCTATGAAAAAATTAAAAAAAATCACAAGATTAAATTCATGTATAAATAATAATAATATAAGGTAAATAATATACTCAAAACAATTAATGAATATTATAACAATTTTAAAAAAATAAAAAAAGTATAAAAATGATATGGATAAATAAAAAAAGGATAAAAAAACGAAGATGAATGAAGAATAAAATAAGAACAAACCATAGAAAATAAGAACGCAAGAGGGAGAGAAATTTGAGTGAATGCTCTCAAGAATTCTTATTGCTTTCCCCAAAACTCAAGTATGCTTTACAATGAAGGGAGAGGCCTCTATTTATAGTTGAGCCTCCCCAAATCCAACGGTACAGATCAATTACATCAACGGCTAAGATTAAAAGGTATCTACAAATTAAATCTCTAAGATTACAAAATCATATCTTCTAAGCTTGCATACCATATCTTCTAAGATTGCATATCATATATAAGATTTGCATATCATATCTAAGATTACATATCATATCTTCTAAGATTACATACCATATCTTCTAGGATTGCATATCATATCTAAGATTTGCATATCATATCTAAGGTTGCATATCCTTGAAGATAGTGTTCCCATATACGTCAAGCTTGTAGATGGACCTTCAATCTTTTCAAGTAATGGGTCATTTCGATCGGGCCAAATGATATATTTTGGACTGGACTTAGACTTTGTTTTATTATTTTGGGTTTATTATTTTTTGTATGGGCCCGGGCTAAATTGGCCTATTATAGCTGCCCCTCTTTGCTCATTGTCGTGTAACGAGAATGGAGCAAAGACTATAAAAGGACCAATTTTGTAACATCTCGAAATTGGGCCTAGTAGGATTGGGCCCGTTGGGCCTTGGGCTTAGGAGTGTTTAAAATTTTGAGAAAAAGAGAATGGCATTATTTCAAGATTGGACTAATTAGGAAGGTGATTTTGGAAAGTTACGGGGTTCTATGAAGTTTCGGGTTCAAGTTGGGCCTTAGTGAAATTTTGTGTTTAAGCCTATTAAGGAGAGTTAGTAAGAGGCATCAAAGCTTATGGTAATAAATGAGTAAATGGTTAGCATAATTGAGCTATTGGTAAAAAGGTTATGGCGCCACATGTAGTACCTTGAGGGAAGAGGTTCAAGTCACTTTGTATGCAAATTTTGATTAATATTTTTGCACTTTTTCCTTAAGTGTCGGCCAAGAGGTATTTATGGCAAGTTTGACTTCTTTATTTTTGGTAAGGTGGCTAAAGAATTAAGGAAAGGTTGAGGTTGGGGAAAGGAATCAAAAGGAAAAGGCAAGTAAGGGGTACAAGTGGCTTATTTCATGGAGAATGCTATGGAAAGTATGGTTGGCAAAATTTTGACCCTTATGACTATGCATGTGGACGGTTTTGGGGGTAGATAGGTAGCTGAAATTTTACTTCGGCATTTGGTAGGGTCTTGGTATTGTTTTGGCCAAAAATCTCATTTACAACTTTAGTGTCATCTTCTCCCAATTTGCTATTCTCTTTGCCGAAACTCTAAAGCCATTAGTGAGTACTTTTCTTTCTTTGTTTTACCGAAACCACCTAGCCTAATTGATCATCTTCTCCATCTTCCAAGTTGGGCTTTTCTTTCTTGATTAAACCGGGTAAGTGTTTTTATTCAAATCTTTTCATTCTTTTTCTCTTTAGCCGAATGAGAGTCCCTCATTATTTGGTTGTTTCATCTTGATTCTAAAACTGAAATGGTGTTCTCCCTTACTCCCTCACATCTCGATAATATTTTATTTGTAGTATTCTAGTGGATTGGCCGAATACCACATCATTGCCTAATCATCTCAAGTCATAAGCCAATTGGTGGGAATTGGGATTATCATCGATTAAGGTAAGGAGTCTTTTCATAGTCCATTCGATATCGCTACTCGATTATTGTGTTAATCGGGTCAAAGTTTTGACTAATTGATTATGTTTTAGGGACGAAATCACTCGACATATTCTACCTTCAGACATAGTGGTCAACGACGAGTGGTTCTTTAGGAAATCAAAATCAAGGTGTGTAATCCCGTACCTTCCGTATACATATCTGAAATGGTGTGTAATCTCACACTTCTCTGAAAGTTTGAATGAAATATTCTGTGAATCGGTCGAAATACCGAAGAAAACCAAAAACTGGCATCCGTGATCACTCGGGCGTGCGTATGATCATAGTGGTAATCGTATTTTCTAAGAAAACAGTTTCGGTTATAAGCAGTGACATGTTTTTGAAAAATCACGAAAAATAGGAGAAAAGGAATTAGAAAGTGAGTAAGATATCAAATTAAATCTTACTGTGTCTACTTTAATATGAAAGAAATAGAGAAGGAAAAGAAATTTTATATTCTGAGATATCTTAATTTTAGTGAGACTAGTTCTGATTGACTTCGTGGTTTCCTGATCTGTCTTGGAAAAGTTGTATAAAATTGTACAAAGTGAATTATGAGTTATAGTTTATATGTACAGATTCCTTAGTGAGTCTATTTTCAATAGAAACAAGTGGGAGCAACATATGAAAACTGTACAGTGAGATATTTGAATTTTGGGTAAGAGAGGTCAGAATCATTAGACAGTGAAACAAGGGAAAATGTAAGGAATAAACTGTATCAAATGGTGAAGCCAAAAATTTTGGAAAACTTTTATAAGAAGATATATGGGTCTAGTTTCAAGGAAAATTTACAGATTTAGATTTCGGGATCCTTAACTCAAGTTATAGTCAGTTTAGTCAGTACGACGCAGATGGACAGTTTCGATTTTTATGCCCTAAATTAGTAGTTAAGTCCGGGGTTGCGAAAATACCAAAACACCCTTGGTGGGTAATTACCAAAATACCCCTGGGTTGTGAGGTTACCGAATTACCCTTAGTGGGTAAGATTGCCAAATTACGAAAATGCCCTTAATGGGCCAAATCGATATATTTGCTATGTGGACCAAATCGATATATTTGTTATGTGGGCCAAATCGATATATTTGTTATGTGGGCCAAATCGATATATTTACTATGTGGGCCAAATTAATATATTTGTTATGTGGGCCAAATCGATATATTTGTTATGTGGGCCAAATCAATATATTTGCTATGTGGGCCAAATCGATATATTTGCTATGTGGGCCAATTCGATATATTTTGCTATGTGGGCCGTTTGATATTTGCTATATGAGCCGATTTGAAATAAATTGCGAAATGGGCCAAAATGATATTTTGCTTAATTAGCCAACTTGATAAATTGTTATAATGGTTTTGTAAGAAAAATCTGAATATACTGTTGTAAATGGTTATGCATTAAGTACATGATTTGCATGGGATGGGATAATGATGAAGAGAAGTTCTGGTAGCTCTGCTACATAAATCTGGTGGCTCTGCCACAAATCTGAAAAATGGCAATGCCATGTAAATTCTGTTAATCTGGTGGCTTGTCCACAAATTTGATATAAATGGTTTAATGCCTATGTTTGGTGTGTTGGCGGGGTGGGTTGACTAAAGATCACCCACAGGTGTGTTGGTTGGTACGGGTGGTGTGTAGCGGATGGATTGCTAGGTTTGGTTTGGGGAAATTACATTTCATATTCATGATATATTCATTACATTATTATTATTGTATATGGGTTTAGGCCCAAATATTTGCTTAATGGATTTTGGCCCAGTGGACAACGGTAAGTGGGTTACACACTGAGTTCTTGTAACTCACCCCCCTTTCTCTTAACCCTTTCAGGTAATGCTCAGTGACGTGGACTTGGGCCATGGATGACTCGGTGGAGGCCATACTTCAGAAATGGTTTATTTGGACTTTAGACTTCTTTCTCGTTTATTTTATTACTTTACTATTTTGGGTTAAATGTTGTAATAAGGCCTCTGGACTATTTTTATTTTTGCTTTATAGTTGGGATGTTTTTATTATTTTTCTTAAATTGTTTAAAAAGGGAATTTTCTAGAAACTTAAATAATGGTTTTCCAAAATTGATTAATAAATGGATTTTATAGCAAACTTTTACAAATGATTTAACTCGGATTTTCTTTCAAAATTATCTACGACATTTTCAAAAGTCACGATTTTAAAGCTCACTACCTCGATTTTCGACTCATCAATCAACCTCTCAAAAATACTTGTATTTTATCTACGTTTCCGCAATGTTTTCAAAATGCTTCTGCAACTCAATTTCCAAACGTCATATTTTCGTAAATTGTTTATTTCAAATATGTTTTCACAACCAAAAAGGTTTATAAAGATAATTACGTTTTCAAGTAGGTAAAAATTGCTTAAGTGTTTTGGGTTTTAACAAAGAGGCTGTAATTCTCAAACAAGTTTTTACAATCGCAAAGATGGTTTTGAAAAAGAAACTTCCATGTGACTCGCCAGATTAAGGCCTAACTTCTAGGCTGGGTTTGGGGTGTTACAAATTTTGCCCAGTCATGCCGAGCCTTAACCTCTTGATCCACATCTTCTTCAAGTAGTCTCTAACCCAACTGCAACTTCAAAGAGATTGAATCTATAGCTTTAATCTTATTCTACTACAATTTCAGGGAGATAAGACCTACTCTTGTAGATTTAATCTATCCTACAGTAACTTTAGGAAACTGAGACTAGTATCTTTGATCTTGCTTCACTGCAATATTCAGGAAGACAAGATCTGCTATTTTCAGTCTGCTCCACTGCAAACACAGGGAGGCAAGCTAATATCTTCGATCTGCTTCCTGCAACTTCAGGAAGATAAGATCTGCTATTTTTAGTCTACTCCGCTACAACTTCAGGGAGGCAGGCTAATATCTTTGATCTGCTTCCTGCAACTTCAAGAAGACAAGATCTGCTATCTTTAGTCTACTCCGCTGCAAACTTAGGGAGCCAGGCTAATATCTTCAATCTACTTCCTGCAACTTCAGGAAGATAAGATCTGCTGTCTTCGATCTGCTCCACTCCTGCTCAGTGGAGATAAGATCTAATATCTTCAGTCTGCTCCATTGCCGATACATGGAGATAAGACTTGTTGTCTTCGATCTGCCCTACTCCTGCTCAGTTGAGATAAGATCTGCTATCTTCAGTCTACTGCATTTTTGATACATGGAGATAAGACTTGCTGTCTTCGATCTGCCCCACTCCTACTCAGTGGAGATAAGATCTAATATCTTCAGTATGCTCTATTGCCGATACATGGAGATAAGACTTGCTGTCTTCGATCTGCCCCACTCCTGCTCAGTGGAGATAAGATCTGCTATCTTGAGTCTGCTCCATTGCCGATACATGGAGATAAGACTTGCTGTCTTCGATCTGCTCCACTCCTACTCAGTGGAGATAAAATCTGCTATCATTAGTCTGCTCCATTGCCGATACATGGATATAAGACTTGCTATCTTCGATTTGCTCCACTCCTGCTCTGTGGAAATAAGATCTGATATCTTCAGTCTGCTCCATTGCCGATACATGGAGATAAGACTTGATGTCTTTGATCTGCCCCACTCCTGCTCAGTGGAGATAAAATCTACAATTATTAGTCTGCTCCCTTGCTACATCAGGAAGATAAGACTATAATCTTCAGCCTGCTCCCTTGCAACCTCAGGAAGATAAGGCTAGTGGCTAAAATCTGCTCCCTTACTGTATTAGAAAGATAAGATTCACCAAATTCGATCTGCAATCTTCAGTCTGCTTCTTTGCTACCTCAGGAAGATGAGACTACAAACTTCAACTTGCTCCCTTGCTACCTCAGGGAGATAAGGTTGGTGACTTGAATCTGCTCCATTGCCGATACATTGAGATAAGATTCGCCAAATTCGATCCGCTCCACTACCACTTAGGGAGATAAGATCTATGAATTCACCGATGTTGCTACACCATCCTCTGTAGACTCAGTTATATATGTTTATGTTTATGCCAAATGATTAGTATGCTATAATGCTCCTGACTAAATGTATTATGGACGAGATTTGCATGAATGAAGAATGTCATGAGAATGATCCCATTTTTTTAATGTAATGATTAGGATGCAATGATTAGAATGAATTTAATGCTCCTAACTTAAATGGTATTAGGGATGACATTTGCATGAATGCAGAATGTCATGAGAATGATCTCCTTCTCTTTTTTTCTTTTTTTTTAATGTACAACGATTAGGACACAATGATCAGAATTAATTAAATGCTCCTAATTGGAAGTGTATGAATGATATTTACATAAATGCATGAGAATGATCCCTTTTTAATGTTTGGGTTGTCACTGCTCATAGTTCATCAAGGTTCTATCATTGATGTGTTACCACGCTTTCTCGTTCAGCTGGTATCTTTGACAGAAAACCCAAAGAAACGATCATATTCTACTCAGTAAGCTTGCCCCACTGTAATTTCAAAGTCTCTTCCACTGTACCTTCTGGGACATAAAGTTTGTACCTCCCACAGCAACTTCAAGGGAATAACATTTGTTTTCTTCCATCCATCCTGTTACCACTCAGAGGTATGGAATTTGTATCAATTTAATCCGTTACACCATTCCCTAGGTGTAATGAGCTGATGTATGAATGTAGGGTATCTTTTCTTTTCTCGAGAATGATCCCCTTCTACACTTGGGTTGGCATTGCTCGTCATTTGTCGAGATGGTATCACTTGACAAAATGTCTTGTCTTTTTGTCCAACAAACAAAAATCCAAAAGAGATAAACATCTTTCAATATTTGCAAACTCTTTGGCTTGGTGAGTTCTAAACAATAGTCCTGTTTCAAATTCTCATATTATTTAGAAGCTTCTAGAGTAATATGCGAAACTCCTTTTATGAAAGTATTATTAGTCAATTAATCGTTAGTTTAATATAAAATGCTTGAAAAAGATCACAACAATGGACATGAAAGAAATTAAGCAAGAGTATAGCTCGAAACAAATAAGTTAGTCAAAGATAACCCAGGCAATAAAAGAAAATTGATTGGTGTATCTTGAAAAGAATAAAGTAAGCAAAGATAGCCAAGGCTATAAAAGAAAATTGATTGGGGTGTATCTTTGAAAAGAATAAAGTAATTGAAGATAGAAGATTTAAAATAGGTAGGATAGAAGCTAGGTGCCCCAGATATCGCAGCCTGAGAGTCTCTGTACAAACTTCTTGAGGATCATTTTGAGCTTAATACATGTTTAGAGGATCCGGAGTACTTTGTCAATGCCCGAAGACGTAGCATACTTCCTCATTGTTTATTCAGGCATAGCAAGACTACCACATGCCCTTATTTTTTATCAAAATTTGAGCCGCCCTTTTCGAGTTTTCAACTCAAAACCCCTTTGGTCTCAAAGCGACCTTTGCGGGTTTTCGCCTTGGCCTCTCCTCTTTCTTTCTTTTTTTTTCTTTTTTTTTTTTTTGAATTTGATCTCAAGGAGCCCTTTGTGGGTTTTCACCTTGGCCTTTCCCTTTTCAGGTAGAATATTTCTTAACTGAACCTGAATTCACTGGATTAGGCAAGTCTTTGGCATCCATCTCGGTCAATATCAACGCTCCTCTAGAACAGGCTTTCTCTACAACATAAGGTCCTTCCTAGTTTGGCATCTGCTTTTCTCTGAAATCCTTTTGTAAAAGAAAGATCAGGTTCCCCTCGTGGAATTCTCTAAGATGAACATCCTTGTCGTAAGCTCGCATCATCATGTAAGAGTATGCCCAAAGATCAATCATGAGATGGTTGTAATAACATACTTAATTTACCATGTTTATTAATATAAAGTGTTGTCATTATTATTTCAGTTTTTCTTTCTGTGTGTATAGATAAACTGTTTTATAATAATGTCCTAAGAATAATATGATTATTCTTAAAAGATCCTTAGTCGAGTATTATTGTTGACTAGGACAATAATAATGCATTAAGACTAACATGTAGTTGATTGATGATAAAGAGTTGTCATTGATATGGAGTGTCAAAATCAATGCATGAATATGTGTGTTAGAGAACAACATATTGGATTGACCCGCTATGAGTATGTTTCTTGGATTATTATGTAATTGTCACGACATTACTCATAGTGATTAATTTGTATATGATCCTCAGACTTGAGATCATTATTATCCCAGCATCGTGAGTTGTATATTTTGATACAGTCAAACGTACACCGTAACAGGTTGTTCTATAAAGGCTGATGTTGGATATACCACAATCTATGTAGAGGGATATGGTTGATCAATAAAGGATAAGTCCCTCCTACATAATAGGAGTAATATCTTAGGCCACTTGATTGAGTGAGACTAGAAATGCATGGCCATGCTCAAATAAGTTGATATGAGATGTCATACTAATTTGTATATCATAGTCTACTCAAGATATCAAGAAACATGGGATGGATTATGCAAGTGTGACTATCCCATGACTTGTATCCGTTCCAGAGATAAAGGACTTAAGGATTAATGCATGAAAGGTTAATCACGAAAGGTTATGTCGAATCATGACTTCTTGTAACTTAGGTAGCAATGATGCATTGCTAGATGCCACTCATTGTCTGTGACAATAGAATCGTTCTAGTATTACTGCTAATGTTGCAAGAACCTACAGGGTCACACCCTATGGTTGAAATGAACGGAATAAAATATAGTTGGTATTGTGCTTGGTTGTCACATAAATTAAATTAGTTAAAGAATTAATTTAATTGGGCAATCAAATATTGAACATATTATATGTACAAGGATGTTGTACACATAATGATAACATAATTTTATTAATATATGAATTTGATTCATATATAAATTTAAATAAATATAGTTTACCGGAATCCTTATTATAATTAATGTAATTGTAATTTTCAGATATAATTAATGTAATTATAATTTTCGGTTAAAAACTTTATTGTATTTATTTAATCTTGTAATACATTCAAGACATACCAATTATAAAAGGCCCAATTAAGAGGATACCTATTATAAAAGGCCCAATGAGAAAGGCACCCATTATAAAAGGTATTAAAAGGAGACAAAACTAAATATGAAAACCCTAAGTGATTGCTTGTTAGGTCTAGCAGCCGTCAAGCAAATAAGCCTCCAAAACAGTTTTGGAGATTTCTTCCGTTCATAGTCAAACCGGGTGGATTACGTAGAGGCCGACATCGGAAAAGGTTGAGGCTTGATTCGACAGTAGATCAAAACTCTTGTTGCCAAGGCGTCGCTGTCTACTCAGATTGAAGTTTTGGTAATTTCGAAACCTTTATTTCACCCCGATTCGTTCCTCACACATGGATCCATGATTTGGATCGCCGGATCTAATTTTATTTTGCTGCGCCATGGGGTACCGGCGTTCCAACAGTGGTATCAGAGCCACTTGTGTGATACGAACTCGGGTTTAAATACTTGGGTGATGCAATTGTATGAGATACATGTTTTGATCTTATTATATTTTCGATTGTTTAAATCGTTTAAGCATAATCTGATAATTGTTCCTTTCGGTAATTGATTAAATGTTAATCATGGTGTTGTGGCCTATTCGATTTTATGTTATTACTGTTAACTATTAACAAATCTGTAGCGGCGGTGGTATTTATAGTTTCCAGTAAGTGTTAACTGGCTAGTGGAACAAGGGTTGTTCCGATATGAAACCTCAAGGATTAAAATCCTAAAAACACGATTCTGTTGATAAAAATTTATCAAATCGTGAGGCTTCATTTGACTGGGGTATGCGATTCGCGCCGCGGGGGCTCCGCCCCCGCACCCCTGGTCCATACCGCGGGGGCTCCGACATCCTCAGACCCCCGCAAAAAATTTGTTAATAAAAGAAATTTATAAACTTGATGGGCCACAAAAGGTTGAAAGGATATTTTATAATTCACCTTAGCAAAAAAAAGCATTGAATTATGTATGCTATTTTTGACATGCACGGTGTTTGAAATGCATAGTTATAGCCCAATGACCCATTCGATAAAAGGTTGTATTTTTTTTAAAATACGGCCTGCGTGTCGTGCCTTGCTACTATTCTCTTGTATTTCTCTTCTCATCTTATTCCCTCGTATGTAAAACGAGTTTTTGCATATTGTAATTTGCAAGAGTTGCTGTGGGCCAAACAAGAAGGAAGGTGGGACAATGATTGTGAATGATAGCTTGTGAAAGAGCTTACACCTTTTGGTTTTCCCATTGGCTTGGGTTGAACCACTTTAGTTTATGGGCTATAACTATTGCATTTATTTATTGTTTTATTTATTCATGTATGAGATGCTATGGATGATAATAAACCTTGTTGATAATAAACCCTATTAATTGATGAGATCGATTAGAAGACTAAATGGGCTAAAGTAGACCATAATTGGTGAGATGCAACAACCTTAATAAAATCCCTCTATTAAAATATTAAGTCAACATGGCCTTCCAATTTTGCCCTCGTTAAGGCCTCGATCAATACTATGTAGGTTTTGCCAAAGCGAAGTACTAGTATTTATCTTGGTTAAACGCGAAGAATAAACAAGTGATATTCGCTGGTTAAAAATTGGTTAATGACTTAACTAGGTTACTCTAATAGGATTAGAAACCTAGAGGCAAGTAAATTGGATAAATCATAAGATGATTAGAACAAGAGTTGTTCACCAAATGTTAGGAGTTACATATGATGTAATTAGCAAATGTTGCTTACCTAAATAACCATAATCTTAAGAGTAAAGCCAAAGCTGACTTAAGAGGTGGTGAAATATGGATCCTTAACCTACTAGAAATACTTTTGAGAAAGTTTTTCCGAAATTAATATACGAGGGTTATTAATTTTGAAATAAAATAGTGGGAATATCATTTAATAAAGTCTTTTTAATGATTGATATAAAATTGGTAAATTTACTCACATGCATATTTAATTGTTGTAGATATATTATGGCTGCAAACACTAGCACACTCTCATTGCGATCGGTCCTTGAGAAGGACAAATTGAATGGTTTGAATTTTCTTGATTGGTTCCGTAACTTGAGGATTGTCCTTAAACAAGAACGGAAATTATATGTCATTGAACAACCACTTCCTAATGAACCACCCGCTAATGCCTCGAGGACTGATAGAGATGCTTACAAGAAGTATCTCGATGACATGATAGATGTTGGATGTCTTATGCTTGCCACTATGAATCCTGAACTTCAGAAGCAACATGAGGACATGGTTGCTTATGATATGATCGATCACCTGAAAGAACTTTATCAGGGACAAGCACGGCAAGAGAGGTTTGATATCTCTAAGGCCTTATTCCAATGTAAGTTGGCTGAAGGAAGCCCAGTAGGACCTCATGTCCTTAAGATGATTGGCTATATTGAAAGCCTGTCTAAGCTTGGGTTTCCATTGAGCCAAGAGTTGGCCACTGATGTTATTTTACAATCGTTGCCGGATAGCTACAGCCAGTTTGTCCTCAATTTCAATATGAATGAAATTGACAAGACTCTACCACAATTGCTCAGTATGTTACGAACTGCTGAAGGCAACTTGAAAAAGGTTGGACCCAAGCCCATACTGATGTTCCGTAATAACAAGGGCAAGGGAAAGGCCAAAGTTCAAACAAAGCCCAAGGGCAAAGGTAAGCCCAAATTTGGAAAAGGAAAGGCTGCACTGAAACCTAAAGGTGGGGTGTCTAAGGAAGGAAACTGTTTTCATTGTGGTGTGACTGGACATTGGAAACGGAACTGCCCTGCCTATCTTGAAGAAGTCAAGAAGGCTAAAGCAAGCGGAATGTCTGCTTCAGGTATTTATGTTATTGATATTAATTTATCAACTACTACTTCTTGGGTATTAGATACTGGTTGTGGTTCTCATATTTGTACTTCTGTACAGGGACTACAAAGGAGTAGGACTTTGGCTAGAGGAGATGTGGACCTACGAGTTGGAAATGGAGCAAAAGTTGCTGCATTAGCTGTGGGAACATATACTTTATCTTTGCCTAGTGGACTTGATTTATGTTTAGAGGATTGTTATTTTGTGCCCAGTTTGACTAAAAACATTATTTCAATTTCTTGTTTAGACAAAATTGGTTTTGAGATAATTATTAAGAATAATTGTTGTTCATTTTATCTCAATAATGTTTTCTATGGTTCGGCGCAATTGATTAATGGCCTCTATATTTTAGATCAAACGAATCCCATTTACAACATAAATACTAAAAGATCTAAAATAAATGACTCAAATCAAACTTATATTTGGCATTGTCGTTTGGGCCACATAAGTGAGAAACGCATATCCAAACTCCATAGAGATGGTCTCTTGAATTCATTTGTTTTTGAACAATTTGAAGTATGTGAATCTTGCTTATTGGGAAAAATGACTAAATCTCCTTTTTCTGGAAAAGGTGAACGAGCTAGTGATTTATTGGGCCTAATACATTCTGATGTATGTGGACCAATAAATACACAGGCCAGAGGTGGATTTCACTACTTCATTACTTTCACTGATGATTTCAGTAGATATGGGTATGTTTATCTCATGCGCCATAAGTCTGAGTCCCTTGAAAAGTTCAAGGAATTTAAAAATGAAGTACAAAATCAACTAGGCAAAACTATCAAGTCACTTCGATCTGATCGAGGTGGAGAGTATTTGAGCCTAGAGTTTGATGATCTTTTGAAAGAATGTGGGATTGTCTCACAACTTACTCCTCCTGGGACTCCTCAATGGAATGGAGTATCTGAGAGAAGAAATCGAACTTTGTTAGACATGGTTCGATCCATGATGAGTCATGCTGATCTACCGACTTCCTTTTGGGGACATGCACTTGAGACTGCTGCCTTCACACTAAATCGTGTTCCATCTAAATCGGTTCAAAAGACGCCATATGAGATGTGGACTGGGAAACGTCCTAGTATGTCCTTTATGAAAATTTGGGGTTGTGAAGCTTATGTTAAACGTCAGACGTCTACTAAGCTTGAACCCAAATCTGAAAGGTGTATTTTTGTGGGGTATCCAAAAGAAACCAAAGGATATTATTTTTTTAATCCCACTGAGAACAAAATTTTTGTTGCTCGGACTGGTGTCTTCCTAGAGAAAGAATTTACTTCTAGAAAAGGAAGTAGGAGAAAGATTGAACTTGAAGAAATTCAAGAATCACAAGATACCACTGAACCAGAGATTGAACAAAACCAAATTCCACAAGAAATTGAGGAACAAACAACTGCTATAGAAACACAACCACCGCGCAGATCTTTAAGAGAACGCCGTGCACCTAAGAGATATGGATTTCTCATTACAACGCATGGTGACGTTCTTCTTATAGATCAAGATGAGCCTAGGACTTATCAAGAAGCGGTGACGAGCCCAGAATCTGAGAAATGGCTTGAGGCCATGAGATCTGAGATGGATTCCATGTATGAAAACCAAGTATGGACTTTGATTGACCCACCCGAAGGGGTTAAACCTATAGGGTGCAAATGGGTTTTCAAAAAGAAAATAGACATGGATGGTAATGTACAAACATACAAAGGGCGATTAGTCGCTAAAGGTTTTCGCCAAATTCAAGGTGTTGACTATGATGAAACCTTTTCTCCTGTAGCTATGTTTAAATCCATCAGGATCTTGCTCGCCATAGCTGCATTTCATGATTATGAAATCTGGCAGATGGACGTCAAAACAGCTTTCCTTAACGGGAAACTTGAAGAGGATGTGTATATGACACAACCTGAAGGTTTTGTAAATCCAAAGGATGCTAGAAAGATATGTAAGCTACAAAGATCCATTTATGGATTAAAGCAAGCTTCTCAAAGTTGGAATATTCATTTTAACGATGCAATCAAAGAGTTTGGTTTTATCAAAAATGAAGATGAACCATGTGTTTGCAAGAAAGTTAGTGGGAGCACTATCACATTCTTGGTACTATATGTGGATGACATACTTATCATGGGAAATGACATACCTACCTTGCAGTCTATTAAGACTTGGTTAAGAAGTTGTTTTTCTATGAAGGACTTGGGCGAAGCCACTTATATCTTAGGAGTCAAGATCTATAGAGATAGATCAAGACGACTACTAGGTCTAAGCCAAAGTACATACATAGATAAAGTACTGAAAAGGTTCAGTATGGAAGAATCTAAAAGAGGATTCCTACCTATGAGACATGGTATTTCACTCTCGAAGGAAATGTGTCCTTCAACTCCACAAGAGAGAGAACGTATGAGTAAAATTCCATATGCTTCCGCTATTGGATCTATCATGTATGTTATGTTATGTACCCGTCCAGATGTCTCGTATGCCTTAAGTATGACGAGCAGGTATCAAGTAGATCCCGGTGAAGGTCACTGGACCACAGCCAAGAGTATCATTAAGTACTTAAGAAGAACTAAGGATACGTTCCTATTATATGGAGGTGAGGAAGAGTTAAGTGTAAAAGGTTACACTGATGCCAGCTTCCAAACCGACAAGGATGATTCTCGATCGCAATCAGGTTTTGTGTTTTGCCTTAATGGTGGTGCTGTGAGCTGGAAGAGTTCAAAGCAAAGTACAGTAGCCGATTCTACAACAGAGGCCGAGTATATTGCAGCCAGTGAGGCAGCAAAAGAAGCAGTTTGGATCAAGAAGTTCATTACTGGACTAGGGGTTGTGCCTAGCATATCAGATGCTATAGAACTCCGATGTGATAACAATGGAGCTATTGCACAAGCTAAAGAACCCAGATCTCACCAGCGATCCAAACATATACTTAAACGCTACCATCTTATTCGAGAGATTATCGATCGAGGGGATGTAGAGATATGTAGAGTACCTTCAGATGATAACATCGCTGATCCCCTGACCAAGCCTCTGACACAGCAGAAGCATGATCGTCACACTAAGTCACTTGGTATTAGATATATGAGTGATTGGTCTTAGTGCTAGTGGGAGATTGTAAGAGTATGCCCAAAGATCAATCATGAGATGGTTGTAATAACATACTTAATTTACCATGTTTATTAATATAAAGCGTTGTCATTATTATTTCAGTTTTTCTTTCTGTGTGTATAGATAAACTGTTTTATAATAATATCCTGAGAATAATATGATTATTCTTAAAAGATCCTTAGTCGAGTATTATTGTTGACTAGGACAATAATAATGCATTAAGACTAACATGTAGTTGATTGATGATAAAGAGTTGTCATTGATATGGAGTGTCAAAATCAATGCATGAATATGTGTGTTAGAGAACAACATATTGGATTGACCCACTATGAGTATGTTTCTTGGATTATTATGTAATTGTCACAACATTACTCATAGTGATTAATATGTATATGATCCTCAGACTTGAGATCATTATTATCCCAGCATCGTGAGTTATATATTTTGATACAGTCAAACGTACACCGTAACAGGTTGTTCTATAAAGGCTGATGTTGGATATACCACAATCTATGTAGAGGGATATGGTTGATCAATAAAGGATAAGTCCCTCCTACATAATAGGAGTAATATCTTAGGCCACTTGATTGAGTGAGACTAGAAATGCATGGCCATGCTCAAATAAGTTGATATGAGATGTCATACTAATTTGTATATCATAGTCTACTCAAGATATCAAGAAACATGGGATGGATTATGCAAGTGTGACTATCCCATGACTTGTATCCGTTCCAGAGATAAAGGACTTAAGGATTAATGCATAAAAGGTTAATCACGAAAGGTTATGTCGAATCATGACTTCTTGTAACTTACGTAGCAATGATGCATTGCTAGATGCCACTCATTGTCTGTGACAATAGAATCGTTCTAGTATTACTGCTAACGTTGCAAGAACCTACAGGGTCACACCCTATGGTTGAAATGAACGGAATAAAATATAGTTGGTATTGTGCTTGGTTGTCACATAAATTAAATTAGTTAAAGAATTAATTTAATTGGGCAATCAAATATTGAACATATTATATGTACAAGGATGTTGTACACATAATGATAACATAATTTTATTAATATATGAATTTGATTCATATATAAATTTAAATAAATATAGTTTACCGGAATCCTTATTATAATTAATGTAATTGTAATTTTCAGATATAATTAATGTAATTATAATTTTCGGTTAAAAACTTTATTGTATTTATTTAATCTTGTAATACATTCAAGACATACCAATTATAAAAGGCCCAATTAAGAGGATACCTATTATAAAAGGTATTAAAAGGAGACAAAACTAAATATGAAAACCCTAAGTGATTGCTTGTTAGGTCTAGCAGCCGTCAAGCAAATAAGCCTCCAAAACAGTTTTGGAGATTTCTTCCGTTCATAGTCAAACCGGGTGGATTACGTAGAGGCCGACATCGGAAAAGGTTGAGGCTTGATTCGACAGTAGATCAAAACTCTTGTTGCCAAGGCGTCGCTGTCTACTCAGATTGAAGTTTTGGTAATTTCGAAACCTTTATTTCACCCCGATTTGTTCCTCACACATGGATCCATGATTTGGATCGCCGGATCTAATTTTATTCTGCTGCGCCATGGGGTACCGGCGTTCCAACACATCAGACCGTGATGGATAACTTTTAACCTTTTCTTCGATTAGGTTCAATTAGAAAAAAATGTTTCCATTCCATAAACCAATGGGTAAGATGTTGCCTCGGTAAAAGTCCTGGCCAACGTTCGATAGAAGATAAATAGTAACTTCTTTATGCCAATCTTTACAAGTCTCGGTCATCTTTTCTACAATCCTTGCTTTTTTTTTGCTGCATTTGTTGCTCTATGATATGGCGTCTGATCTTTGAATAGACTACAAACTTTTTGACTTTGTCCTTTTTGGCATTCTTTGTCGGCGTCTGATCTTTTTTTTTTTAATTTAATGACTTCGACCTTATAACATTGGCATATGAAGCTACTTCCACCCTTTTAGTGAAGTAAACGACGACCACGACGATGAATCGATATTGACTAAAAGCTTTTGACGAGATTGGCCCCATCACATCCATGCCCCACATATGGAAAATTTGTGAAGAATTGGAGAAGGCACATGAAACTTGTCTCCTTAAATATGGCATAGCTGATACCATCCCCTTCTATGTAGATTAACAGTACCCAAACCTCATGATTAGCTTAACTATTGTAAAACCATTAGCATGTTCTCTAAACACCCTTATAGACCTCTTTTAAGATTTTCCCAAGCGTTTCTTGATATGATCGTGCGAAAACATCTTTGAATTCTTGAAAATAACTCAATGATGTCTTGTTTTATTTCTGTGGTGAGCTGGGCTTCGATCTTCACCTCTTTTTTAGGCTCATAATATCTGCTGACCCTTTGTGGAGTAAAGTCTGTTTTTCATCTTGTTCCACCATTCTTAACAAATCAGAAGATATGTTACAATCTCTGTCATCTTCAAAGTCCTAAGATCCTTCTAGACACATATCTTACTCGAAAGGAGACTATGAGTCAGTAGCAGCATTGCTCACATCATTGATATTTGGAGACCTATTGTAGGTTCGAAGAAAGATTCTAAAGAATAAATGATTCAAAGAATGATTATTTGTATGGTCATGAATGAAGAATGGAAGAATACTTGAACGAAAAAAAACTAAGAACAATTGTTTGTACAGTATGAAATGGAAAAAAATAAAAGAATATTTACTCAAAAAGATGCATTTTATTGAAATAAAAATTCAAACACGGGCCTATTTCACAAAAGGATTCTTATTGCCTCTAGGCTTAAGGCAACAAGCGTGTTTTGAATATTACTCTAGATTAGCCTTAAAAATATAGGGATCCCTTCCACAGTTCCATTGTTTAAAATCTTCCCAAGTATGTAAGGGCTTGGAAACTTTATTCCCCGGTTCCTTCTCCGCTATATCTAAATCAGGGATAACAAGATTAGCAAAGTTATCTCCTGGGTTAGATTCTGAGCCAACTTGGAAATTCATGGGTACCCCAGTATCAGTTTGACCTTGTTGAGGCCTAATTGCAACAGATGGCTTTTGAGAATACACCTCAAGTTGTATCTGTACATGTGGTGGGGTAAAACCCAGAAGATAGTCTTCATTATCCTCTCCAGCATTAGTCATGGGGCCTTTTCCCTTGTCCATTGCCCCATTCAGTAGCTAAGTCATTTGAGCCACCATATTTCTTTGGGCTTCCATCATTTGTTGCCTCACATCTTGCTAGATCTTTACTAACTGCTCTTGCAGCTAGTCTTGCATGTCTCTTTGGAACTGTTCGAGTCCTTGATCCTTTTTTTTTGTCTTAGCACGTGTACCGTAACGGTGTTTTAGTTTCTAGATTAATCTTCTCTCTTTCTCTTTTTCCTAAAATAACTTCAACTAATTAGGGTCTCTCTATGGATTTTAATGCATATGATGTAATGCAATGCAGATGCATGGAATGAATGCAAAAGAAAGAGAGGCGTTGATTCTGAATTCAATTCCATTAGAAAAACTTCTCTAGAAAGTAAATTTCTTTACATAAAATGGATTACATATGCAGCCTTGCCCTCATATTCCAAGCCAAACATCAATCCCCTTCTTCGCAAAGGTCAAATCTTGCAAACTTCTAATAGATGCCTCCACTAGCTCCTTTTTGTTTGATCTGGGCCGCGACTCACTGCTCACTTATTTCCATGCTTGTTAGCCTTTTCAAGAAAGCCAAGACGTGGTGATTCTTAAATAGTCTTTGTCAGGTTGAATCCTTGGGCAATAAAGTCTTGTATTCCTTCACGGACTATCAGCCTTCTCTCGCTGTGTTTACTTGGAACATATTCGGACGACTGTATTATAATCCACGTTATCAAGAAATCCATTTTCTCATGAAAAACTCTTCTATTTAGTAATCAAATTTGAATCAACACCTCTTTTCTATGATGTGGATGCAATGCAATCAAAACAAAAGAGAACACGTTAGCACAAGAGAAATAACAAAATAGGGCACCTATCTGGGTGACCACTAGGGTTCAATATAGCTCTATCTAGGGTTGGCTCTTAAGGATCACTATATGTGGCTTAGTTCTAAAGGGAAGGTACCTGAACCAGCAGATTCCTCAATCCTCACCCATTATAGGCTCATATGGATCGAGTTCAGTTCAAGGGAATACATTTCCCTATGGCTATGCGGAGGTGAAAACCTCACAAAGACATAGGTACAGATGTATCCCGGAAGCAGTCCACTAGCCCATGTAGAGGTGAAAACCTCATGAAGGCATAGTTTCTCACTCCCACTTAAAAGGAGTGATCACAACGATCGTGCAATACGATGTAGGAATATCCTATCAGACTCAAACCACCACAACCATAGGACACAGTATAAACTCATGCGGTGAAAGAATCAAAATCAAATTTTGATTTTCGATAAAAAGACAAAAAATAATCAATTTGACAATACACAACAAGTCAGTATCATATAAAATTCAAGGCAAATGACAAATAATCAAGCACCTACCTAGGTAATTGCTAGGGTTCGGCGTAGTTCTACCTAGGGTAAGCTCTTAGGGCTTTCTACATGCGGTTTGGTTCTAAAGCAGAGGTACCTGAACTGGCAGATTCCTCGATCCTCACCCATTATAGGCTTATACAGACCGAGTTCAGTTCAGGGGAATACATTTCCTTATGGCTGCACGGAGAAGAAAATCTCACGAAGACATAGGTACGGATGTATCCCGAAAGCAATTCACTATCCTGCACGGAGGTGAAACCTCACGAAGGAGTAGCTTCTTGCTCCCACTTAAAAGGGTGTGACCACAACGGTCATGCAATGCAACGTAGAGATATTTTATAAAAATAAAACCTCATGCAATAAAAAGGATCATAGTTTTTCAAATCAAATTTTTAAATTTGGACAAAAGGATAGGAAATAATCAATTTTACGGCTTGGCTCTCTTATTATTTCCCCAGTGGAGTCACCAAGCTGTCGAAACCATTTTTTTTAAAAAAAACGGGGATCGACTTAAAAAACAAAAATAGAGTCACCACCAATCCCTTTTTTCTTAGGTGTAATCGGATCACCTTATAAAACATTTTATTTCAAAACATTGATTTTGGCCAACGAAATTCAAGAAAACGGGTTTGGGAGTCGGTTACGTACGAGGAAGGATTAGCACCTTGTAACGCCCAAAATTGGTACCGGATTGATTAGTTATTGTCCTAATGTCGAAAATTTGAAAAGATTTGAAAACATGATTTTTTTAAAAACTTGAACAATTTGAGTTGGAACTTTGAGATTCCTTTGTTTCGAAAAAATACAAACATCACATCCAGCACGTTAGGACATGATGTTTTAAACCATCATAGCCAACATCATCTCATGATTTACAAAATTCATTAAAAGGATATTTAGTTATTTAGTCAAACGGAAAATCGAAACCCAGCACGCTAGGGCACTATTTCCCGAATTTCTAAACACAAAACATTGCCTTATTTAAGAAAAACCTTTGGATAAAATGTAATAATTAAAGGAGATAGATATCTTTAAACAAAGATTTTAAAAAAATAACATTAAGTTATTACAAAAAGTGCAATTTACTGAAGCTACAAGTCATATTAACAATTAGGACTAACATAAACAATTAAGTAAAAGAGTAACAAGCAATAATAACAATGTTAAGGTAAACAAAGATAATGGATTTGAAATATTTTTAATAAAAATGAACAATCAAAATAAAAAAATATAGAGTAGATAATAGCAATTTAAAAAGAATCTATAAAAAATTAAAAAAAAAATCACAAGATTAAATTCATGTATAAAAATAATAATATAAGGTAAATAATATACTCAAAACAATTAATGAATATTATAACAATTTTAAAAAAATAAAAAAATTATAAAAATGATATGGATAAATAAAAAAAGGTTAAAAAAAACGAAGATGAATGAAGAATAAAATAAGAACAAACCATAGAAAATAAGAACGCAAGAGGGAGAGAAATTTGAGTGAATGCTCTCAAGAATTCTTATTGCTTTCCCCAAAACTCAAGTATGCTTTACAATGAAGGGAAAGGCCTCTATTTATAGTTGAGCCTCCCCAAATCCAACGGTATAGATCAATTACATCAACGGCTAAGATTAAAAGGTATCTACAAATTAAATCTCTAAGATTACAAAATCATCTCTTCTAATATTGCATACCATATCTTCTAATATTGCATATCATATCTAAGATTTGCATATCATATCTAAGATTGCATATCATATCTTCTAAGATTACATACCATATCTTCTAGGATTACATATCATATCTAAGATTTGCATATCATATCTAAGATTGCATATCCTTGAAGATTGTGTTCCCATGTACGTCAAGCTCGTAGATGGACCTTCAATCTTTTCAAGTAATAGGCCATTCCGATCGGGCCAAATGATATATTTTGGATTGGACTTGGACTTTGTTTTATTATTTTGGGTTTATTATTTTTTGTATGGGCCCGGGCTAAATTGGCCTATTACATGTTTTATGTGTGATTTGAAAATTAATCATGATTTTAGTATGCATGAAATATAAAATTAGACAAATTACGTAAAGAGTAGGTGGCTTATGAACTAATTAAATGATGATGATTTTATGAAGGGATGCATGATGTTTTAATGAATCTTCCTAAACAAAATTTATAAATATTACTCTACTATACTACTTTCAAGCTTATGGGTGTTTTCCAACATTTTACTACATTACGATTTAGATTTAATCATTTGATTTCAAATCAAACGGTTTCTAAAATCCTTTCAAATATAACATTTTAAATACCCTATCACTTGCATAAATGTTCAATTGAAGCTTTTAGAATATTTTCTTGTTAAAAATTCAATTTAGAAATTATGCTGATGACTTGATGATCAAAGTAGTGCAACGGAAGCATGACTTTAGGTTATCAAATATTCCATGAATAATTGTATGAGGTGTGTTTGGTTGTTGGTGTGCTTTGTGAGGGGTTTTAATGGAGAGTCACTTCTATGGTTAATGTGACATTCAAAATTCTGGTCAGACCATCTCGGTCAGGTTTGGGGTGCCACAAACATTCTAAATTACTTAGCACACATTCAAGCTAGTCATACACATATTCATATCACACGAGCATAATTATAGTTCAACTTACCAAAACAATGCCATAAACTTGCTTTAATACAATACCTAAATAAACATACAAAAATGGGCAAGTTCATAAAATTTGAACACCAAGTACATATATATATATATATCACACCTATTACATGCCACGTACAATCGAACCAAGATTAACCAACGATTACCAGTAGAGATGCTGGATAGTGTAAGCTCTAAAAGTGATCCAATAGCCAAGTTTCGCAAAGATGCAACTATAGAAGACAGGAAAAATAAAATGAGGTAAGCATTGAAATGCCTATTAATTTCATAGGTACATAAACAATAGTCTTACCTTAGATTCACATTTAAGTGAATAGAATTAACTAGTTTAAGTCACTTTCCTATCAAAACATTTTACAACAGTGAGGTGAGTATATCACGAATCAAATCATATAATCTTCCCAAAATCCATTCAATTTGACACATAACAGTATCATTCAGCCAAACTATAAAAACTATGCATCAAGTTTGTAACACCCCTCACTTGGTTCAGTTGCCAGACCCGGGCAATAATATGCTACAACTTAATACAAAACAATTACAAACAAATTGTAATTTTAAAATCTCAATTAAATATCAAACAAATCATGATTAATTAAATTAATATGCAATTCAATCAATTACGGGTTAATATCAAGCTTATCAAAGTTTAAAACTAAGTAGACAATCATTTTGGATCAACTTTAAAAAAATTTAAAAAGATAGGAAAAATTTGAAAACAGGGGTCACACAGCCATGTGAAGGAGAATAGCTCGTGTGGCTCCAATCATGGTCGTGTGGCTACTCTATATGCCTGTGTTCTCAGATCGTGTACAATTCAAATATAAGGTCGGTCGTGGGACACATGGCCATGTGGTAGACCGTGTACACCTAAAATAACTTCAAAATCAAGCCATTTCACCTATCATTGCTTAAGTACCAAGCCACACCATTTGAATATATAAATACCCATTTCAAAACACACCAAAACATTATAAAAACATGCCATATACCATTCAATCTAGGTGCCTAACCAATATGCCCAGAATGACACCTCAATTTATCAATTCAAACCAAATTAAACATATATAAGAACAACCATTCAAACATTTCATAATTGATTTTCTTATTAGCTTAATGACCTAGATACAAAAATAATCAAAACATCCAAGTAAATCATAGAAATAGATATCACATATATCAAAACATTTCTAAGGCCTAGCCTAAACATAACATTCCCAAGCATCAACCAAAACACAACACAAGGCATAATATTATCTCAACCATTTAAATATCATGTATATAACTCAAGCAACTTATCCAAAATATCAACCACATAACTAATACCATCACACACACACACACATATACTTATATACATAGTATTCGAGATATCATTAAGATACAAAATAATCATATTAACCACGAGACCAGCTAGGTACATGCCAAGGCCAAAAAGATCATATCACCAACGTTTGAGTTTGGGATTATTGTTGGATGCTGAGTCGACGTACGAACCAAATAGTACCTAACCTGCGCCCGGGAAAATAAAATCGTACACTGAGTATAACTAAGTGATATTTCTATAATCCGAACATATAAGAAAAACATAGATTATAATTATGTATAAGTAAAAATTGAGAGGTTATGCAACTTAACAAATTCAAAATACCAATTCACTTATTCATAGATTCAAAACCAATTTATTTCCACAATATTAGTACATGACTATCAAATTTCACAAGTTATTTTATACACATTCCTTATAATGAGCTTTATAGAAATTTCCAATCTCTTGTTTCCATGGAACATGATATTTCAAGGTTCACAATTCATTCCAAAGTTTCACATTTTATTTCCCATTTCAATTTCATTTATCATTCTTTTTCCATATCGAAATCATATAACTCATTTTATCAATTATACCCTATTAACATGACTTAAACTCATATGGATACATGGATCCAATCAACACACCAATTTAGCACCCAGTGCCTCATCGGATAAATCCGAAGCAAATTGTTGCACCCAGCACTATAAATAAATTGACAACCAGTGTCTCATCGGTTAAATAGAAGCAAATTGGCACCCAATGCCTTATCAACTTATAGTCAAAGTATCCCTAAACTCTTCCTATCCTATGGCATGCCAACTATATTCGACCCTACTCGAACATTTAATAAGGCTTCCATTTCATAAATTCAAATACCAACCAATGTCTCAATTCACATTTATTTCCAATAAGTAAACATTTATTCAATATATATAACTGCCATAATTATCCCAATTCATACTCAATTTTCATAATTAATAAGAATACACACATTTATTACATAATCAATTTAATCCTTATAATCGTCATTCGATTCAAATCATCCCAAGTGAACAAGAATACTCACCTCATATTCTTACCATGTATAAACAAATCAATATGCAGTAACTTATACATTAGTTTAGATTATAGAAACACAAATCGTAAGCTCCGAGCTATTCTTCGATGACTTTGTCTTTTCCTTTCTTTTTCGAGGAGTCCAAGTCGATGTTAGCAAACGGAGCTGCAAAGCTTGAAGCTCAAAGGCCAAATGCTCCCTCTTCTTCCCAATTCCAGCATGCAAATAAAAATGAAAGGTTTTTTTTTTCTTTCACCTTACTTCGCTATTTACTTTCTAATTGGTTATGTTTTTTTTTCTTTTTTTTGTTTAACAATTTAATTAATGTTATATAACACCAACTTACATATTTTAATTTCTCTTAATTGTCCACTATACTTATAATTAAGGTATATTTTCTTTATAAGTCCTTTATAAGATGTTCTAGTTAAAAATCCTTCATAATTCACACTTTTATCACTTACGCGATTTAGTCCATGTACTTAAATTAAGCACTAATTCAACGAAATTACTTAATCGGAATTCAATTCACTTCAAATATAACTCCATAAATATTTAATAAAAATATTTATAACTCTAGTTTACAAAAACGAGGTCCCAAAACCATACTTTCGAACACCTCTAACTTTCAATTCGTTATAAAGTTAATCAATTGATCAAATCCATTCTTAAACACATTCTTTTCAACTTGTTACATACACAATCAAATATCTTTTTCTTTTAAATATATGGCACTGTCACCACATGCCACAATTACAAAGTGAGCGTTTCATACTTGTAAAGTATAAACTTTCTAGTCATTTTGATATTGTATCCAAACAACTTTTAAACACACAGTTATCATTCATTTAATTTCATCAGCTAACATTTCAATAGTTGTACAAACATATCATTTCCAAGCAACTCATGAAATCAATCAATACTTTCTTCTAACAAGTAGCCCGATGAACTATAGCAAAATAATTTGAATACTCGGTTATCCACCCAAACCACGCTAGAATGCTCAAACGAGCTAAACCAACTAGGAACATGCTTGGGCACTGAATGTCAAGCCCGAAGACTAACATCCTTCCAAAAACACGCTTGGGCAGTAAGTGCCAAGCCCGAAGGCTACACATCCTCCCCCAGAAAAAAGCTTGCATCACTGCAAATACAACTCCGTAATCTGCAACAAATGTTGGATACTAGAACATTCAGTGAACATATAAACATATCATTTTTCTTCATATCATCTCATATCAAACTCGTACAACGCGCGATATAACCATATTGGCATGTCAATCATATTCTAATTGTTGCCTGCGTTCAAATGGGAATTTAAACATTATTCGTAATATTTATAAATCAGGTGCACTTCCATGTTCTCAGTGCACATGCTGTAAACAAGTCACATTCACTCTGAATCCATATGAATCATGTTTCACCAGTATTCAACATTTCTCAATTAAGTCCTTACTCGCCTTAACATTAGTTTATAACATTTCAATTCCAATTCACAATAACAATAATAATAATAATATATTAAAAATTCAACACCAACAATATATATATACACACATTTCAATACGTTATGAACTTAGCTAATGTATTTGGATAACAAGTTGATTTGTAGGGACTATTTTGCACTTTTCCTTTTTTTCTCGATTTTCTTCCGTATGATTTAGTCCTTGATCTATATAATAATTCATTTCACATTATCAAAATTTAACACTCTAAACCATCTAAATTCAAGAATATAATATCTTTTATTCATTTTTCACAATTTCTCGAAAGTTTTGCATTTTATTCAATTTAGTCCCTAAAGCCAAAACTATTATATTTTTCAAATTCAAGCTTTGGATTTCAATCCAATTACAAATTCATCATTGTATAGCTCTCTAAGAACACACTTTTCGGAAATTTCATGACAAATTTTACATTATTATAATTTGGTACTTATACAAAACTAACCAAATTTACTTAAGAAATTAGTCCCTATTCACAACTAAGCTCACAAACACACCATTAAACATCAAAAGCTTCAATTTTTATCAATGACAACATTTTAAAACTTTAACAATTTTGAAAACGGAGATACGGGTTAGCTGGACCTACATATTCTTTCTTAGCTTGCACATTTACTCATTTTTTTTTCTTATTAACTTATTTAGCTTTATAGTTTTTAACACATTCCACTTTAGTTTATATACAATAATTAATACTCATAATCAGGTCTCATTATTAATATTTTAATTCATTTTACTACTTTTTCCAATTAGGTCCTAACTCAAATAAAACACATTATTTTCAAATTAAACCTTGTAATCAAGTTTCGTTTTAGATTAATTAATACAATAATATCCTATTATATTATTTTAAAGTTTTAATTAATTTTTTATGACCTTAATTTTGATATATGTTTCAAAACCTCAATTTATTTATATTTGACAAAAATAACCTTATAAATCAAGGAGTGACTACTCTCGATTTTCACAAGCCTGATTCTTCTAACTCGATTTTTAGGATGTGATAATATAATAGATAACAGTTGGAGGAGGTGTGATGGTTTTCACGGTGGCTATGTGAAGAGCCATATGAGGAGAAGAGGTGATTGGATGGTTCTTGGAAGATTTTGGGAAGTCTTTTGTATGAAGTCCCACGCCTCATCCTTTTTACTAAGGGACGAAGGAATTTATAACCTTCAAGTGAATGCTTGACCATATGGAGTCCTCTACATGTTTCAAGGAAGTCTTTTCCTTATAGGTGACCTTGGGGGTGGAAATAGCCCCTTAACTAAGCAGTGATTGGAGTACTTGATAGAGATTTTTGTTTATTCTATGCAAGAGATAGATATGACTCCTTGATTTAACTAGATAGAAAAGTTGAAGTTCCACATATCGAACATACAAGTGGC
The DNA here is from genome assembly GCA_005393395.2 of Gossypium australe. Lineage (NCBI taxonomy): Eukaryota > Viridiplantae > Streptophyta > Magnoliopsida > Malvales > Malvaceae > Gossypium > Gossypium australe. Next base: position 101,947,697 of record CM016624.1, read on the forward strand.
AAATAACGAGAGCTACACTAATCGAGGTATCTTAATTTGATAAGGTATCAAAGATCGGAGAGTTAAGCCTTGACTATTGATTGACTTAGCGAGGTCTCTTAGGTAAGGAGGAGGATATATAACAAGTGTCCCCCCCTCAAGTTGAAGGGATGTTATAAAGTGATATTTCTTTAGACAAAATTTTGGGGAGGAAAATTGGGAGTTAGGACTTAACTAATTCTTGAATTTCTTAAACTTTATTGAATCTCGTAAAATATTATCTAATTACGTTTAAAATTTAATGAATTTCTTAACACATTACTAAAACTCTTACAAAATGACTAAATTCCTTACAACATTGTAAAATTTTCAAATAATTACTGAATTTCTTATTATGTGAATTCCTGAAAATTATTGAATCTATTAACAAATTATTGAAACACCTACAAATACTTAATTTCTTACAAATTTGCTAAAATCTCTTAAACAATTATTGAATCATTACAAGATCATTGAATCTCGTAGACTTTACTAAACCTCTTAAACAATTGTTATTGTAATGATTTCAATAAATTGCATAATTTCTTACAACCTTGTAAATTTTCTTACAAAATTATTGAATTTCTTATGATTTTGTGATGTTTTTAGTAAATAATAAAATTTCTTACAATGTAAATTACTGAATCTCTTACAAAATTATTAAATTTGTTATAAATTTATAATTTTTTAATAACATTACAACAAAAATTACAAAAATTTTGACAAAATTACTAAATCTCTTGCAAAATTACAAAATTTCTTACAGCTTTATTATTTTTACCTAATTTCTTACGACTTTGAATATCTTATAAAATTATTAAACTTCTTATAAGATTGTTAAATTTCTTACAACATTGTAAAGCTTTAAGTAAATTATTAAATTCCTTATAATGCAAATTACTGAAATTCCTACCAAATTAATAAATCTCATACAAAAATACTTATAACTAGGTAATGTTAATTCTTTTCATTTCTAAAAAAAAAAAAAAGAAAATACAAACAACAGGGCCATTTAGTATTTGGTTTGGATGTAATCGTTTATAATTATATGTTTGTAGCATGTTTGGACATCCACTATAATTAGTGGGTCATATGAAATTAAGTGTAATTTAGGCATCCCAATTATACTTTTCAGTTCTTAAGGTGGAGGGTGAGAATTGTAATAACACAGTAATAATTACAAACAATTACACTCAAATGTAATTATCATATGACTTTTTAAACATGCACCTACATTTTTTAAGTTTTAAAAATTATTTTTAAACAATAAAAATAATATTTTAATTTTAGAATATATATTTTATTTTTTAAAATATAATTATATATTATTTCATTAATATATTTTAAATAATCAAAAAAATTTATTGACGGTAATTTTATATAATCTATTAGTTAATTAACTAAATTATATATTATATATTATAAATTATTTATACTAAAATATATAATATTTATTATTAATTATTTATACTTGGTAAAACATCAATCAATATAAGAACAGCAGGCTACGTACATTCAATGAAAAGCAAGTACCAAAATATTTTAAATAACAGAAATATTTAGATAAAAAAAACTCAGGATTGTTAATTAAGTTTTGGATCACTTTCAAATCAATACGTGTGTGTGTCATTTCTTAAATTTCTTCCTCAATTAAAAACAACTCCAGACAATTAAATTGTTGTCTCCTCTTTTCTGTTGGGTGGTTCGAAGAGCACCCAATTAGTAGGCAGTTATTGTGGACGTCACTGTCTAATTACACCTTACAGCTAACAAGGAGGATTAAAATAATTACATTGTGATAATCGAAGTGTTTAAACGATATTATAGACAAAAAATATTTTTATTATATAAAATAAAGAATATAATATGATATAAAATTAATATCAACACAAGATAAGTAAATGAATATATAAAACTTTAGATATAAGTTTTAGAATTATTATTTAATACTATAACATTTAACTGGATAAATCTAATATAAATTTTCTGGAAAACTAGTTTTGAGAGTTCTTCGCTATCCCTTTCTCTGTTGCGTTGCTAATTTCACAATGGATACAGCAAAAATCTGCAAAGCCGAAGTGATTTCAAAGTTTCATGATGTGGAGGAGTCCTGGATTAAGAATTCAAAAGACTGGTGCAAACCTTCCCTAAAGAAAAAAGTTGGACAGGATCCAATTTTTATTTCTATCAAGGTTTTTGGTGCCCATCAATTGTTTTAAGAGCTGTGATTTCTTTTCAGAAACATTTCCAAGCATGTGATTCTGATATTATCGTCTCTACCTTCCGAAAATGTGGCACTACTTGGCTTAAAGCATTGACTTTCTCCACTTTGTACCGCAATCAGTTTGCATGGGATGAAAATCCGTTGCTCACCTTTGGCCCTCACCAACTTGTTCGTTTCTTGGAGTATGATATTTATTTGAACAACCCTTTTCCGGATCTTCAAAATGTTTGTGTTTATCAACCAAGGCTTCTTTCTACCCACCTTCCTTACGCTTCATTGCCGACTTCCATTAAAGATTCCAACTCTAAGATTGTTTTCATATGTAGAAACCCCTTGGATATGTTTATATCTCTTTGGTCTTTCCTCTACAAGCTTGGAGACGAAAGCTTAGAGCCACTTTCGCTAGATGAAGCATTTGACAAGTTCTACCATGGAATCTATGCTTATGGACCATTTTTTGATCATGTACTGGGATATTGGAAGGCAAGCCAAGAAAACCCCAACAAAATATTGTTTTTGAAATATGAAGATCTTAAGGAAGACATCAACTCCCACTTGAAAAACTTGGCCATGTTCTTAGGAGTTCCTTTCACGGATGATAAAGAGAAACAAGGAGTTGTGGAAGAAATAGCGAAAATTTGTAGCTTTGAAAGCTTGAAAGAAGTGGAAGTGAACAAGAAAGGGGGTACATATTTCTGGAATTCCACACACAGGTTTTTTAGGAAAGGAAAAGTGGGAGATTGGAGCAATTATCTCACACCTTTCATGGTTGAACGTTTAGAGAAGCTTATTCAAGAAAAAATGGATAGCTCGGGTTTAACATTTAACTTGTCCTCCAAAACTTCAAAAGGTATCACTTCTGCATGATCACGGAGATATCTTTTTTAAGCTTATTTCAAAGGATAATGTTTCTGCATATATATATATATATATATATATATATATATATATATTTGCATATTGTTGGAGTCCACTACTTGTGAGTAAAACCTCTTTTACTCCCATTTGTCTATCTTTTTTTTTTGTTATAATAAATACTAGAATTCTCTTATTGTCATCCAAATAAATTGCTTTGGGTTATGTTTTGTGAATTTATATGTGAAAATAAAAAAAAATCATCAAATATAAATTTATTTTGCATTAAAATTGTTTAGAAAAAGAATTGAGAATGATTAAGGGCCTGTGAACCACCAGGAGTAATAGGGGAGGAAGGTGGTGGGTTAAACGGTGGATGATTTGGATGTAAAGAGATGAGTTTTTTGGTGATAGACCATTTAGGTTCAGGAAGAAGGAATGATTATGTGAGAGTGTATGTAGGGGCGAATTTAAACAAAAATTTTAGGGGTCGAAATTAAATTGTAATTTTTACGATTGTAAAAATGTAATGTTATAATTTGAATAGTCTATATATTTATGATTTTTAAAGGATTAAATTATATTTTTATCAATTTTAGGGGGTCAAAGTACAATTTTACCTTTACTAATTTCAAATTTTAAAGGGCCTAAATGATTTTTTTTTTCATTTTGGGGGGGTCAGGGCCCCTACCAAGCCCCCTAGCTACACCCCTGAGTGTATGTGTAACATCCTCAAAACCTTCTTGGTAGAAAATAATATGAGATAGGTTCTTAGTGAAATAAGATATAATGAAAGTAAATGATAAGAGATGTCAGAGAAAAATGAAATGAGAAGTATGTTGTGAAATATTAATCTGAGCCAAGGACTAAAACACAAAGATATGAAGAGTCTTGCGGTCCAAGTGTAAATATTTAAAATGTAAAGGGTTAAATTATAAATATGGAAAATTTGAAGGGTCAATAGTGCAAATATCTTAAGGGTGGAAGAGTCTAGAAAATAAGGAAAATGGATGAATAAGGACTAAATTGAATAAATGAAAAATTATGAGGGACTAAATCACAATTTTACCAAATTAAATAAGGATGAAATTTTAAAGGTTATAAAGGGAAATATGGTCAATTAGCATTAGAAAGAATTCTAGAGTGTCATGAAGGCATAAGAGAGATTTTAATGATATTTTAAATTAAATAATTAGATAAATGTTATAATATTAATATTTTAATTAGATTTTTGTTTATATTTTATTATGAAAATGATTCGTGTAAAAAGAGAGGAAAGACAAAGAGAAATCATCTTTTCACATTCCAAAGTGAGAAATAGCTAGTGAAGAGAAAATTTTGTTTTTCTTACAATTTATGCCTTTGCCATGAAGACCCATCTTTTCACCAAAAATTTTTGAAAATTCCTCAGACACCAAAGAGAAAAGATGAAGTAAAGATTCTAGAGAATATGTTCATCAATTTCGAAGCAAGAAAATAGCGGATAAAAGTGAAGAAAATGAGAAGAAAAGGGAAGGAAAGTGGTGAAGATGAGGAAGGAAGGGAAATAAATAAGAAAAGAAGAAATTATTGACAAAGGGGGTACGTTTCATACTAACTCTACTTGTATTTCAATATATTAAGTTAAATATGTTGTGAATGGGATGTATGAAACATGTATTTTAATCTAAATACTAGAAATAGAAAATATTTAAAACATGTATTAGGGGATGAAATTTATATTTTAAAATGCTTAATGAGTATATTTTCAAGAGAATCAAATAGAAACATCATCTGGACGCCATACTAAGACATAATTATTTTTTAGTAAAGAAAGGTTGAAGTTGTCAAGCAAAAGAATAGGAGCAAGTTTGAAGAATTTACTATACTGATTGGCTAAATTAGATTTTCTGAATTTTTTTTGTACAAATATATTTGAGTTTAGTTTCAAAAATATCAAGCCGATCTTAATTTCAAATTATTTAGTTTAAGATGCAAATAATTTAGTGATTATGACACAAGTGGACAACTTTGATATGAACACATAAGTAAATAGTGGAATTATAGTTAATGCTACATATAAGCATGTCATAATCAAAGCTAAAGTTTCTATATATATATATAAAGGATGTGGAATGGAGAGGAGGAGGAGGCAAAATAATAGGAGAGTTATAATGTTAAGAAATTGTTGTAAATGATAGATTTGCTAACACGTAGAAGAACTTCAAATTTACTGTTGAAGCATCAAGTGAGTGAATGTTTTAAGAAGAATTAAGGAAGTCTTAATTGATGAATTGACTGATAAATGTTGGCAATAGTAATGGTATGTGGAAAAAGGAAATTATTTTGTCGATAAAGTCCTCTAAAGGACTTATTTGTAAAACTTTGATAATTGTGTTAACTCTATAAATGTTGGTACAAAAGGTACACACATAAAATTCATCAATTAAGAAAATATCATATATATATATATATATATATATATATATTTAAGAAATGAGTTGTTGGATAATGATCTTGGATTATAAACCACATATTTTGAACATATTGGGCTAATTTGAAATGACTTAGAGAAGTTAAGGAATAAATGTGTAAATTGTTCCATAATGAATTTCTCTTATTTCTGAACATCGAATCAAGATTTGGTATTGATACCAAGGGCAAAATATTTATACCTTAAGGAAGGTATCAATACTTCAATCAAAGTATCGATATTATAGTAAAGGTATCGATACTTCAGTATAGGTATTGGTACATGTTTTGTTTAAACTTTTTGAACTTCAAAGCTCAAATTAGTATCAATATTAGGATAGGGGTATCAATACCTAAGCTAGGGTACCAATACCTTATATTCAGTGTCAATACTTAAGCCCTGCTTTCTATGAAAAAATGCTAAAATAAATTTTTACCCAATAATTTTATAAGATTTTATTTAAGATCGAATTAATATGAGAATATTATGTTGATAATACTAAAATGTTTAATGCGAGAAACCCAGTTCATTAGAATATAGCCATGGTTGTTCTGGAAACAAATGTAGCATTTTTATATCTTGACTTGACGGTCAAGACGGGTATAAGGGTGTTACAGTATGAGTTGTTTGCATGGCTTTTTTATAGTGGGAGACAAGCTGTAGCACCCCAAACCCGATCAGAATGAACCGACCCGAATCTGGAATGTCACATTAGCCACTTACGTGACTTTCCTTACTGGTCATCCAAACACACCATAAAACCAACCATCACACCCAACAAACATGCTTAGACACTTAATCTTAAACATACAAGCCTAAATCATGTTTCGTCTAACACAAAACAACAAATTATAAACAAGTAAAGATGGCTTAATTACTAATCAAGTCCTTTAATTAACCTTTCTCATGCTAATTTACACCCTCAATTAATAGAAGCTAACTTTTATAGCTTTTACGATTTAGTCCTTTCTACTTAATTAACTATCCAAACGATAAAATTTCTTAACCAAAATTTAATAGGACACTGTCGTAACCATTTTTTGAAAAAACGGGAATCGACTTTTTAAAAATAGGTAGTCGCCACTGATCTTTACTTAGGTGTGATCGGATCACCTTTGTTTTAATAAAACATTTTGATTTACTAAAACAATAATTTTGGTTTACGAAACCTGAGGAAATAGGTTCGGGAGTCGGTTACGTGCAAGGAAGGGTTAGCACCCTTGCAACGCCCAAACTTGGTACCAAATTGATTGATGTTGTCCCAATGTTGAAAATTTAAAAATATTTAGGGTAAAAAGAATATTGAGAATGGGTTACCTAAATTGCGATTGGATCTCAAGATTAACTCGTTTCAAAGGAATAAAAGTACCATACCCAACACGTTAGGGTATAACACATTCATACTCTGATACCGAGATCATCTTTGATTTTCAAAAACATGTAAAAAGGGTATTTGGGTATTCAGCTGAACGAAAAATCGACACCCAGCACGTTAGGATGTAATTTTCCGTACTTCTAAACACACAAATATTGCCTTATTTTTTTAAACTTTTAAAATAAACGATTTTAAAATTGGCTTAAAATATGTTTGTCTGGTTTGTTTGGATGAACAAATTTTCATAAATAAGTTGGAGATTTTATCCACAATACAATAATGAAACAAAAAGTATAATTGTGCATATAAAATGATAACATATGGCAATGATGAAAACACAAAAGAACAAATTAAGGTTCGTACAATGGTGACATATCATACAAATATTAACATTCAAGACTAAAAGATAATTTAGAGAGATATACTAAGCTACAAATTATATGAATAAATGTATACCAAAAATTCAACATAGATTAAAATGCAAAGATGAAAATAATTAATATATGTAATAATGTGGTAAATGAATTTAAAAATAAAATATTACACAAGGAGAAAATCGAAACAAAGTATATAGAATAATATATATTGATTTATATAAACAGCATATATGAAGTAAAGAAAACTTATATGAATAATTTATATAAGAGAGTAATAATACATAAAAAGTATTGAAATGAACAAAAATATATTACAAAATACGATTTAAAAGGAAATAATAAATACATATAAACAGATTTAGAAGAAAATATATGTATATACATATAAAGGAGAATTAAAAGAATAAACAACCAAAATGATGCAAAAATAATATATACAATATGATCCAAATAATATATACATATATAATATAATGGTGTAAGATATTTGTATTTAATATTAAATCAATTTTGAATCATTCAAATATTAAAAAGGAATGAAAGATAAAATATACATAAATAAAGTATATATAAGTAATTTAAAACATATCAAAGTTAATAAATTAATTTTAAACAATTTAAAGCAAAGGATAGAAAAACTCAATTGAATTGGAGATAAAATTAAAAGGTTAATTAAACAAATAAGATGAAATTTAGGACCCAAATCAAATGCACCAGAATGAGCGAGGGTCAAAGATGCAATTGAGCCAAATCCCTGCACACATCGCCTTAAGCATGGACCGAATTGGAATAGCACACAAAATACAGAGGTTAATTTAAAAATAGAGAAAATGCATGATGGACCTAATTGAATAGAGGCACAAAAATGGAAGGTTTAAACGCACAAATATCCCTTTAATACATAAACGCGGGGATCCGGAGGATTTTGGATCAGATCAGGTCGGGCGGACGGGTTAAGCGCCAAACGATGCAGTATTAGTGCCTACAATCAAAGAATAAACGACGCCGTTTGTTTAGAAAGTTATTAAACCCTAAAAATTCCGAATGGCCATCTACCAACTCCCAGGCGCCGGAATAAACTTCATTCTCCCCATCTTCTTTGCTCTCTCCATAGTAGGGCTCTCAACTGCGCCTAATCGCGCGCCTAATCGCTCGTGCCCTATTTTTGATCTCTCTGTATTCGTATCTACAAAAAAGATGGATCCCCCCTCTTACAGAATGTTTTCCTTCGGTTCTTATCCGATTTACCAAATCCCCCTATTGTCTTCCGATGGTTGGGCTTCCCTCGGTTGTTCCGTCACACCACCACTGTGTCTAGTGGCTGACGACGCACGAAGAAAGCATTTGATGCTCCCTTCGAAGCCCCTATTTCAAGTGTAAGAACCAATTTTTCGGCCCGAGCCCATTAGCCAAAACAAAGGCCATTAAAAACCAATAAATAAATAAATAATAAATAAGATCAAAGAAAAAAGACAACAGTGTCCATTTACAAAAAACCAAATACCAGGCCCAAATACAAATAATCCAGCCCAAATTCAATGTCCAATTACAAAGACCAAATAACAGGGCCCGTTTACAAACCCTAACCCCTTTAGCCCAAACATTTTAACTAAATAGAACCCTAGGTCCCTTTCCAGCGCCACCGCGCGTCCCCACACACGCGTCGCTCCAGCTTCACACGCGTGACGCCCTATCTCCCCACGCGTGTCGTTCACTGTGCCCACGCCTCCTCACGATCGATGCTCCCCAGGCGCCTCGGCCCCGTCGTCCCCAAGCCTCGCCCATACCCTCTGACAAACAGAGACGCGAAGAAACAGAGAAGCATGGGGAAACAATAGAATAAAGAAAGGTGTTGCACCTTTCGGCTATAAGGCCATTGTAAATCGATGTAAAGAGGGTTCCCTCTCTGTTTTTTCACTTACCTCAAAAAAGAAGCAATCAGAAATCAAGAAACAAGAAACTTCAAAGGTCGATTCAGTTCTTGATCTAACTATTTACTGTCATTTTTTGTGGGTGTTTTTTTAGGGGTTTTCAAGCTTTTTAAGATGAAATAACTAAAGGGGGGAATTCGAAAATAAAAAAAATGAAAAGATTAGCAAAAAGAGAACAAAAGCACCGAAAGGGGAATTTCATTATCGTTCTTTTGTTATTTACTGTGATTTATTTCATTTTCGGGTGTTCCAAAAACAAAAACTCCATTAGCGCAATAATAATAAAAAGGGGATAAGGGACTTACGATCGAAGTCGCGCCGTCGGTCCTGGTCCTCTCAGTCGCGTTCAGTGCTTAGAAGAGCATCATGGTTCAGCCGCACCTTCGTTCTTTCCGTGGCAATCGGGACTGGACGATGGTGGATTGAATCGGGCCTTGCGAACGTTTCTCGCCTGACCAAGCGACGATTCGGCAGCTAGGGGGAGGGGTCTAGAAGGCGGCTGAAGAAAATTGAGGGGAAGGGTTAGGGTTAGTCTAAAAGGTTTTGATATGTTTTAACCTGGTTTTAAATGCATTGGAGAAACGGTACCGTTTGGGTAATCAACCTGATGACCCGACCCGATCCGTTTCCAACTCATAGGATCCGCGCCTTTCCACTATAAAAGGACTATTTATGCAGCCGATCCCTTGATTCTCTGATCCATTTTCAATTTCATCCTATCTGAACGCAGCGTTATAACTACTCAAAAATATTTCCATTTTAACCCCCGTTTGTTTGCGCGCGTTTCGGTGTAATCCCCTCATTATCCATTTTGTATAATTCACCCCTTTTATTCCCTTTCAAACTCAATTTAACCCATTTTCATTTTTCTACAGTTTTTGTTACTATCATTTAATATTTTTATTTTTTACTGCTATTAGCCATTTATTATTATCATTATTATTATTTTATGATTACTATACCATATTATTAGTATTATTACTCTTATTTTTATTTAATATTACCATTCTTTTATTTTTTATATTATCATTATCACTATTTTATTTTCATTATTATCATTATTAATTACTATTATTCGATATTATCATTATTATTATTCCTACATGCACATTATGTTTTATTAAATTTCTTTTATTTATTTACGAGTATTATGTTATCATTGCGCCAAACCCTTGTTGTACGACCGTTATTCGTTATGCCATTATTCTGTATTAATGCATTACGATTTCACTCCGACTTTCATCCAATTTCAAACCAAGATTTTTGAACCGGTTTTAGAATTGTATGTCTGAAAATTTTTCAATATAAGGCAGTATTTGTGTGTTTAGAATTTTGAAAGATCACATCCTAACGTGCTGGGTGTCGATTTTTTCGTTCAACTAAATAACCAAATACCCTTTTTATATGCTTTGAAAATCAAAGATGATCTAGGTGTCAGAGTATAAATGTGTTGTATCCTAACGTGCTGGGTATGATACTTTTATTTCTTTGAAACGAGTGAATCTTGAGGTTCAATTCAGATTGAATAACTTTTTCTACTTTAGATATTTTCAAGTTTTCAACATTGGGACAACATCAATCAATTTGGTACCAATTTTGGGCGTTGTGAGGGTGCTGATCCTTCCTCGCACGTAACCGACTCCCGAACTCGTTTTCTCAAATTTTCGTAGACCAAAAACGTTGTTTTAGTAAATCAAAATGTTTTATTCAAACAAAGGTGATCTGATCACACCTAACAAAGATCGGTGGCGACTCCCTATTTTTAAAAGTCGATTCCCATTTTTTCCAAAAAATGGTTACGACAGCTTGGCGACTCCACTGGGGAGTTGATGAGTCAGGCCATAAATTGATTGATTTTCGTCCTTTTGATTGAAAACTTGAAAAATTGTTTTTGTTTTTAACGAAAAAATCATGTTTCTTCTAAAGCATTTGTTCGTGCTATAACTGCTACATTGCTGAGTCTCATAATACTTGCATTTACATTGCATGACCGTTGTGGTCACAGCTTTAAGTGGAGTAAGAAACTAAGCCTTCGTGAGGTTTTCACCTCCGCATGGGCTAGTGGATTGCTTTTGGGATACATCCGTACCTATGTGCCTCGTGAGGTTTTCACCTCCGCATGGCCATAGGGAAATGTATCCCCCTGAACCGAACTCAATCCGCATGAGCCTATAATGGATGAGGATAGAGGAATCTGCTGGTCCAGGTATCCTTCTTTAGAACCGAACCCCATGTAGAAACCCTAGAGCCTACCCTAGGCAAAATGTCGAAATAGTTACCCAGATAAGTGTTGATGATATTTTACTTGTTTTGATTATGCGATGCTAACTTGTGTTGATTTGTTTGATTTGCATGACATTTCATATAGTAGAGGTGTCAATTTCTGTTTGGTTGCTGAGATAGGAAGTTTGCTATGGAAAACGACTTTCTTGATAAAGTAGAGGACAATGCGGCTGTGCGCGCGTGGTCAGAAAAGTTACAGTTGGAAAAAGGAGATAGCTTAGTTGAAGGTCATATCTCGGAGCTGAGGGACTTCACCCGCATTAGCGTAACACAAAATGAGCTTCAAGAGTTACGGGATAACTGGACCCATTGGGAAGATGAAGCTAAACAGATGTTCTGCCGCCGTTATGGTGATATCTCTCACTTATTGGATGTTAAGATAGATAAACACCTGTTTCGGGCCATGGTCCAGTTTTGGAATTCCGCATACAATTGCTTCACTTTTGGGAAAGTGGATTTGATGCCAACAATAGAAGAATACACCACTTTACTTCGTATTCCCGAGATGCAAGTTGACAAGGTTTATATTAGGCCTGCCTATGTCCCTCCTTTGGCGAAGAAGTTGATGAAAATTACGGGAATGAGTGAACAGTGGATCTCGGCCAAGATTCAACAGAAAGGCGAAGGGAGATGTATTCCTTGGGTAAATTTAAGGGATCTGATTTTGACGCACCCCGATGTGAGAAGGAAGGTTGATATTTTCGCCTTAAGCCTCTACAGACTAGTCATCTTCCCAAAAGCCCTAAGACATATAGATGAAGCAGTAGTAGATTTGTTCGATTGATTGGACAAACAAATTACACCTGTCCCAGCAATTCTTGCAGAGACTTTCAGATCATTAAATGCATGTAGAAGAGTGGGAGAAGGAAGGTTTATCGGATGCGCACAGCTATTAATGGTATGGTTTTACGGGCATTTTTGGAAGATGGATAAAGTCTCTTGTCGACCCTTTTATAAGGATTATTCACCGATAAAAGAGGAAGTGGCCGTGTCAAGACGAGAAGATATAACGGAAGAAGGATGGTGGACAATCCTTCAGAATCTTCAGGAAGGAGACATTGAGTGGAGAGCTTCATGGATGGTGCTGGGAGAGATCCTTTACAGGTGCGGAGACTTTAATTGGGTCCCTCTACCCGGAATTTGGGGAGTCATCGAGTATGCCCCTTTGCTAGCAGCAAGACAATACCAGTCTAGACAGTTCGTGCCAGCAACACATGGGTTGGACCGAAGCGAATTCTCTTATACAGGAGAAGGTTATAAGAAGAAGATTAAGGAAATTGCAAATGCTTGGAAGCAAACCTACCGGATGAAGAGGTTGACTGTAGGCAAAACGGCGACGTCTGAGTATAAAGTGTGGCTAAACAAAAGAATCAACGACAATATCCCGAGACCAAGTTCAGATAATGCTCAATCTATAGAGGAACATTTGCAAATGATACCAACAGAATTAGAAATTATAAAGCAAGATTTTGTAAAGCGAAGTTCAGAGCTTGAGAAGAAAATTGAGCAGTTGGAGGAAGAGAAGATGCTTTTGAAGTTGGATGTAGAGATACAGAAATCAGAAGCAGAAAAGATAAAAAAGGGAAGAGCAAAGCCGAAGAAGAGTTGGATAGCCTAAAGGGGGACTACAAGAAGATGCGTCTCTCAATGAGAACTGCGGGACTAGGAAAGACTTCGGGTCAATGGCGACAAGAGTTACAAGAGGAAAGAGCTAAGACCGAGCAATGGGAAGGGAAATTTCAAGAAATGAAGGCTCAGAAAGAGATCCTAGAAAGGCAAGTGTCAGAAGGCCAAAACAGGAGAAATGAATTGAAGACTAGAGTGGCAGAGATGGAAAGGTCCCTTGACTATTATCGAAATCGTAACTCGGTAAGAGAATTAAAGACAAGTCTGAGTAGAATCAAAGAAATGGAGAAGAAGACCGAAGAGTTAGAAATAGATCAACAGAACTGTCAGAATCATATTGGATATTTAAAAGAGAATGAAGAACGAAGAGAAGTGGAGCTGTACCACTCCTAGAATCAAGTCAAGGATAGAGATTACCTCATGGGGGAGGCTATAACCCAGATACGAGAGATAGCCGAGTATTTACAAACTCTAACTATACAAGCTTACACATTGAGCGTACAGTTCGAGACACGGTCGGATCGTGGACGAGAATTAGCTTCCCTACTGACAAAGATTAAAGCCTTGGGTGTTAGAGCAAGGCTGTTCTTGTAATCTATCTTATGTAAAGAGCTTTGTTTTCTAAGAAAGTTTTCTATGGGGAATTGAATCAGAGTTGACACCTTTTTTGCATTCATACCATGCATTTGCATTGCATTGCATACATTAGTATCATATCACCTTAATTATTCACTAAGGCTAAAATCGTATAATCCGCAGTTGCGACACTACGAACTTGGAATCACGTCATTCCTATAAGACACGTCTAAGAACTAGAGCTATGGACACCGAACTCAATGAGAGGATCGAAAGAATGGAAAGAATCCAGAGAGAGCTGCAAGAACAGTTAGCCAAGTCGCAGCAAGAAATAGGGATCTAACGGCAAGGTCCCGAGAGGAATCGCTCGAGCAGAAGGATCAAATGGCCAAGATGATGGAGATGATATCAACTCTGGTCAAAGGAAAAGGGCCCGCACAAAGTCCTAATGTTACAGAACCCCATTTGAGAGTTAATCAGGATCCACTCTATCTTCCAGGATTCACTCCACCCCACGCCCATGCAACGCAAAGAGGATATCCTCAAGGGGAACCGGTAGGCCTAGAGCAACGACCTGCACCACCTGCTCATCTAGGACAGGGTATATTTGTATCAAACTCCGGAGATAATTCCGCTAATCCAATAGTTCCGGATTTGGATAATCCGGTAGAAATAGCCAAGTTGAGAATGAAGGATCATGATGCTGAGGACAAGTATAAGAGTCTAGAAGAAAGACTCAATGCGGTAGAATGCACTGGAGTCTTCTCTGCACTAAGCGCCAAAGAGCTCAGTTTAGTGCCTGTCTGGTCCTACCTCCGAAATTCAAGGCGCCAGATTTTGAAAAGTACGATGGAACGAGATGTCCAAAGGCGCATCTTATCATGTTTTGTCGGAAGATGGCTGGTTATGTGAATGAAGACAAATTGTTAATACATTATTTTCAAGATAGTTTGATCGGATCGGCCCTCCGATGGTATAACCAACTCAGCAGAGAGAGGATCCAATCATGGAAGGACCTAGCATCGGCATTTTGTGAACAATACAAGCATGTCTCCAATATGGCACCTGAACGACTAACGCTGCAGATGATGGAAAAGAAACCAGCGGAGACATTTAGACAATATGCTCAAAGGTGGAGGGACGTCTCGGCACAAATAGAACCCCCACTGACTAAGAATGAGATAACGGTCCTCTTTATCAACACCTTGGAAGCACCATTTTACGACAAACTGGTGGGAAACGCTACAAAAGACTTTGCCGATATCGTAATGTCCGGCGAACTCATTGAAAATGGCATCAAGAGTGGAATGATGGAAGGTCCTGAGAGTTTGAAAAGGCCAGTACCTGTGAAGAAAAAAGAGCCTGAAACTCACATGGTGGGGACTAGGAGCCACTATGCTTCTAGTCCATACCCAACCCAGCCGAGACCTCGATTTAGCCCACCACCAAACTTTTATTTTCCTCCTCCTCAAAATCCTTACTATCAAGCGCCTCCCCCTTACCCCGTCTATGCCATCGATAACCAAAGACCATTCACCATGTTCCCACCTAATAACACGTCTGCTCCAAGCCAACCCAAACACGAACAAAGACCGGTGAGACCCAATCCTGAAAAACCTTGACTCACCCCTATCCCCGTGTCGTACGGAGAACTGTGCCCAAAATTGTTGGAAAAACAATTAATATCCCCGCATTATATGGCACCATTGAAACCGCCATACCCGAAATGGTACGATCCCAATACTAGTTGCATGTATCATGGGGGAAACCAAGGGCACTCCACGAAAAATTGTATAGCCTTCAAAAGGAGGGTGCAGGATCCCATTGATGCAGGATTTTACGATTTTACGATACCGGTAATATGGCTGGAAATCCGCTCCCAAACCATACCGAGGGGAACGTAAGCATAGTGACAAGAGGAGATATGCGACAAGCTAAAAGTCGCGTTTCTGAAATAAGAACACCTTTGCGAAAGGTCTAGAAGGTGATGGTGGAAAATGGGTTGTTTTGTCATTCCAATAGAAGTTTCAAAGAAGAAAGTATGGAAGGTCAAAGTTTTTGTACCTATCACGGTATCAAAGGGCATGACATCTAGTCTTGCGAAGAATTCAGGAAACTACTCCAAGATATGATGAACAACAAGGAAGTCGAGATATTGGATAAAATGGATGAGGTCGAGGAAAGGGAAATATGTGCCTCTGATAACCAACCATCAGTCACTCGTTATAGTGCCGATCGGCCTCTGGTGATTTATTATGAGGTCAAGAAGAAGGAAGTCGAACCAAAGATGATAATCAAAGTACCAACCCTGTTCCCTTACAAGGATAACAAGGCAGTGCCTTGGAAATACGATGTCAACATTACCCTGCCCGAAGCTACGAATGGAAGTGTTAGCGAGGTGGGGCATTTTACCCGCAGCGGGAGATGTTATTCTCCCGAGGTGGTTGAACCAAGTAAGAAGGCCATTGGCTCGAATCAAAAAGGAAAGGCACCAATGCACGAGGCGGTGGTCGAGACTGAAACTCCATCCGAACAGGAAATTAAAAGACCCGTGAATGAGTATGAAGCACATGAATTTTTAAGGTTTATCAAGCACAGCGAGTATAACATCGTGGAGCAATTGAGCAAGCAACCGGAAAAGATCTCAGTGTTGTCTCTACTGTTAAACTCAGAACCACACCGAAACGCTTTATTAAAAGTGTTAAACCAAGCGTATGTTCCAAGCGACGTACCCGTTGAAAAGCTTGATAGGTGGGTGAACAACTTGAATGCGGATAATTTCATCTCTTTCAGTGATGACGAAATACCACCAAATGGTAGGGGTTCTGTAAAAGCATTGCACATCACGACCGGTTGCAAAGGCTATATAATACCAAACGTGCTCATTGATAACGGGTCTGCACTCAATGTCATGCCTTTGGCTACACTGTCCAGGATGCCGGTTGATATGTCTTACCTAAGGCCTTGTCATTCTGCAGTAAGGGCGTTTGACAGGACACGAGGAGAGGTCATGGAAAAGATCAAGATTCCTCTAGAAGTGGGCCCGTGTACATACGATGTTGAATTCTAGGTCATGGACATTGCACCATCGTACAACTGCCTCTTGGGGAGGCCGTGGATCCATTCTGCCGGGGCAGTTCCTTCATCTCTCCATCAAAAGGTCAAGTTTTTCATGGATAACCGTTTGATCACGGTCACAGGTGAAGAATACATTGTTGCGTCTGTCGCTACTGACGCGCCCTACATTGAAGCAAATAAAGATACAGTAGAATGTTCCTTCCGCTCCTTCAAATTTATCAATGCTACATTCGTTGTTGAAGGAAATAAAATCCCCGCACCCAAATTATCAAGAAATACCAAGATGGAAATCAAGCTGACTGTGGGAAAAGGAGCCCGAGCGAAGAAAGGGTTAGGAAAATACCAGCAAGGAATGGCTAGAGCACTAAAGCCAGTACATCACAAGGCTCGATGCGGTTTAGGATTCAAGCTTGACATGCGACAAAGAAGGAGACAGTTACAGAAAGAGCAAGAAAGGAGGATTGCAAGAGGCTCAGGTCGAGAAGTGCAATGAGAGCCCATAATGTATCCGCCCTTGTCGAAAACATTTACATCAGTAGGGATGATATACCCGGGGAGAGATGATCCACCAAACACGTTATTATCGGTTGAAAAGGGCCTTCAGAATTTCAACATAAACATCATTGACAGAGTGAATGATGCAGAGAAAGACATTTCAATGATACGCCCTAGCCCCCCTGGATTTGTTTTGAATAACTGGACTACCGTGGACCTTCTCGTAGTTTCTAAGTCTTCCCCAAAGTAATGCTCAATGCTCACTTCTTGTATGCCCCTAAGTTGTGGGGGAATCTATTATAAGAGTTTATGTTGGCTATTCAGCTTTTAAATGAACATTAATAAAATGCATTTTGTCATGGTCTCTCATTCTCATTGGCTTCATATTTATTCCTTACTCTCATAACCTGTCTTTATATATATCTCATATCATGCCATAGTATCACGTTCGTAGGTTCCAGTACCTCGATGCTCCTCTATAGTTCCTTTTCCATTTACCTTTCAGGTGCTCAGATATCGACGACGTGAACAATCCCGTTACAAGTCCTAGAATCAATTTCGAGCAAGCTATTTGTTTAGGAGAATCCGAAGCTGAGGAAAATGCTGAAGATTATGTCTCAACCCCTGACTTACTGAGAATGATAGAACAAGAAGATAAGCAGATTCTGCCTCATGAAGAATCTGTTGAGGCAGTGAACTTGGGAAACGAAGAAAAGAGGCAAGAAGTGAAAATTGGGACCTCCATCTCAGAGCACACCAAACATGATTTGATCGCCTTGCTTCATGAGTACAGAGATGTGTTTGCATGGTCATATCAGGACATGCCAAGTTTGAACGAGGATGTAGTGGTCCATAGACTCCCACTGAAGCCAGAATGCAGACCCATTCAACAAAAGCTAAGACAGATGAGACCTGAAATGTTGCTAAAGATAAAAGAAGAAGTAAAAAAACAATTTGATGCTGGCTTCTTACAAGTCTCTAAATATCCAGAATGGGTGGCTAATATAGTCCCAGTACCGAAGAAAGACGGTAAGGTGAGAATGTGCGTAGATTATCGCGACCTGAATCGAGCAAGCCCAAAAGATAATTTTCCCTTGCCACATATCGACACATTGGTAGATAACACAGCGAGACATTCATTATTTTCTTTCATAGATGGATTCTCGGGTTATAATCAGATAAAGATGGCTCCCGAGGATATGGAGAAAACTACCTTCGTGACGATGTGGGGGACATTCTGCTACAAGGTAATGCCATTCGGATTAAAGAATGCTGGGGCAACATATCAGAGGGCAATGGTGATGCTGTTCCATGACATGATGCACAAAGAGATAGAAGTCTATGTCGACGATATGATCGCCAAATATCGAGGGGAAAAGGAGCATGTCAGGAACCTTAGGAAGTTGTTTGAAAGACTGAGAAAATTCCAGCTGAAGCTTAACCCAGCCAAATGTACCTTCGGGGCCACCTCTGGAAAATTACTGGGCTTCATTGTCAGCGAGAGAGGTATCGAGGTTGACCCAGACAAGATAAAAGCCATACAGGAACTACCGTCTCCATGGACACAAAAGGAAGTCAGAGGATTTCTAGGAAGGTTGAATTACATCGCTCGATTTATTGCTCAGTTTACCAGCCAATGCGACCCAATTTTTTGACTCCTCCGAAAACACAATCCTGGAGAATGGAATGAGGAGTGTCAAATGGCTTTCGACAAGATAAAACAATATTTGTCCAATCCCCCGGTGCTAGTACCGCCAACTCCCGGGAGACCGTTAATATTGTATCTGACTGTGTTTGAAAATTCCATGGGTTGTGTACTGGGGCAACATGATGAGTCAGGGAAAAGAGAAAAGGCAATCTACTACCTCAACAAGAAATTCACCGAGTATGAAGCGAAGTACCCGTCAATTGAAAAATTCTGTTGTGCTTTGGTCAGGGTAGCTCGAAGGCTCAGGCAATATATGTTGTATCATACGACATGGCTAATTTCAAAGCTGGACCCAATAAAGTACATGATGGAATCACCTGCACTCTCATGAAGAATGGCACGATGGCAGATTCTGCTATCAGAGTACGAATCATCTATGTGAGTTAAAAGTCGATAAAAGGAAGCGCGATAGCTGACTTCTTGGAAACTCAAACGACCGAGGAATATGAGCCATTGAGATTTGAATTCCCTGATGAAGACTTAATGTGCATTACAGAAAAAGAATGTGAGTCGTCAAAGGAGAAATCATGGAAGATGAGCTTTGATGGTGCCTCAAATGCATTGGGGCATGGGGTTGGAGCAGTCTTAGTGTCACCAGAAGGGAATCATTACCCATTCACCGCCAGATTAAATTTCTTCTGTACTAATAACATAGAGGAATATGATGCTTGCATCATGGGACTTCGTGCAGCTATTGAACGAGGCATCGAAATCTTGAAGGTATACAGAGACTCAGCGCTGGTGATTTACCAAATCTGTAGAGATTGGGAAGTGAGAGATTCGAAGTTGGTCAAATATCGTGATCTCGTGGCAGAGCTGATCAAAGAATTCGAAGAAGTAACCTTTAATTACTTCCCACGAGAAGAGAACCAATTGGCTGATGCCTTAGCCACATTGGCTTCAATGTTCAAAGCAAACCGAGAAACAGAAATAATGCCTCTCTAGATGAGCATATACGAGGCCCCTGCACATTGTTTTAGCATTGAAAAAGAGGCGGATGGACAGCCATTGTTCCACGACATCTTAGAATATGTCAAGAATCAAAGATATCCTGAGCAAGCAAATGAGAATGACAAAAGAACAATCAGAAGAATAGCAACGGGATTTGTTCTTGATGGGAACATCCTATACAAAAAGGGAAAAGATCAAGTGCTCCTGAGATGCGTGGATACTGTTGAAGCCAGAAAGATACTTGAAGATGTCCATGAAGGAATTTGCAGAACGCATGCCAACGGTTTCACTATGGCTAGGCAAATTATGAGGCTCGGTTATTACTGGCTGACAATGGAAAACGACTGCATTAGTTACGCGTGAAAATGCCACAAATGTCAAGTTTACGGCGATAAATTCACGCAGCACCTTCGCCCTTTCACGTCATGACTTCTCCGTGGCCTTTTTCTATGTGGGGCATGGATGTTATAGGGCCAATTTCCCCAAAGGCTTCTAATGGACATCGATTCATTTTTGTGGTCATAGATTATTTCACGAAATGGGTAGAAGCCGCTTCGTTTGCTAATGTGACAAGGACCGCAGTTTGCAAATTCTTAAAAAAGGAAATCATATGTCGATATGGTTTGCCTGAGAGAATCATCTCAGATAATGCCTTGAATCTGAATAACAAGATAATGAAGGAAGTGTGTGAGCAATTTCGAATAAAGCATCATAATTCCTCACCCTACCGTCCGAAGATGAACGGAGCGGTAGAAGCCGCTAACAAAAACATCAAGAGGATTATTGGGAAAATGACCGAGGCACGAGAAGCTACCATTTGCTCTATATGCATATCGCACGTGCGTGCAGACCTCTACGGGGGCAACTCCTTTCTCTCTGGTCTATGGAATGGAAGCTGTGCTGCCCATTGAGGTTGAGATCCCCTCCCTGCGAGTCCTAATGGAGTCAGAACTAGAAGAATCGGAATGGGTTTGAGCTAGATTTGACCAGCTAAATCTTATTGAGGAAAAACGCTTGAAGGAAATTTGTCATGGACAAATGTACCAGAAGAGAATGATCAACGCCCATGACAAGAAGGTGCGGCCAAGAGAATTTCATGAGGGAGAACTCGTACTGAGGAAGATTCTCCCCATACAAAAAGACTTTTGAGGAAAATGGACACCAAATTGGGAAGGGCCATACGTCGTGAAGAAAGCTTTCTCCGGTGGAGCCTTGATCCTCACTGAAATGGATGGGAAGGAGTTACCAAATCCGATAAACTCAGATGCTGTGAAGAAGTACTACGCCTAAAAAAAAATAAAAAATTCAATATGAAAACCCGAAAAGGGCTTCTTGATAAAAAATTGGGATGAAAACCTGAAAGGGCATCCTAATGAAGGGGATTCAGGCATAAAGAGCTAGGGCGATTTGAACAGGAAGTCAAAGGGCGAGACATTAATATTTGAAGCGGACTCGGAAGCTCAAAATCCTCTACACAAGAAGCTTTGCTCGGAAAGATCCAGGATGAAGAAACGCGAAAAGTTCATGCGTTAGATATCCAAAGCACTTGCGACAATTGAATCTACTTTCCTTTTTTATGACATTTCCTTTATTGAATTATTCCTTGTCAATTTTCTTAACACTTTTGAAATAAATATGGGTGTGAGGTACCCCTTCCATACTTACTTTCCCATTTCTAGACATCTCATGTTTGGTTCATTTAAATGATAAATAGTGCAATTACATACTCTAAACAAAAGGAATGTTGAGTATTACTTGGATGAAAATTTGATAAGTACAAGAGCCTCAAGGCAAAGACAAAGTTCAACGGGGGGCAAAAGGGTGATATACGAGAAACGCAGATTACTCGTAAAACTTGAGGATGGGTACAAAACCTGAAAGAAAAGTTAAGAATCAAAGCAATGAATTCAGGTCATCATGAAAGTCGTAACGAAAAGAGATACATGACAAACAAGCCCAGGGTGCATGGCATAATCATGTAGGCATAAAAGCATTTAAGACGAACACGTGCATATCATGATAACATCACGCATGACACATACAGGTACACCAATAAAGCAAGAAACTCTGACGATAGTTGTACAAAGTCAAGGCAAAAGAAGGCATCCGAGTCCCACCATATGATATGCTGAGCCCCGGGATATGCCGAGGTCACACGTGGAGGTGTTTTTCAATTTTTATTTTCCAAAAATCAACTCATAATGCGAGAAGTGAGTTGGGCCTCGGGTTACGCACGCTGAGGTATTTTTATTTTCTGTTTTTCAATTTCTGCTAAAATGAACTCATAACGCGAGAAGTGAGTTGGGCCTCGGGTTATGCACGCTGAGGAATTCTTAATTTCTATTTTTCAATTTCCGTTTAAAATCAACTCATAACGCGAGAAGTGAGTTGGGCCTCGGGTTACGCACGCTGAGGTATTTGTAATTTTTGTTTTTAATTTCTGTTAAAATCTACTCATAATGCGAGAAGTGAGTTGAGCCTTGGGTTACGCACGCTGAGGTATTCTTAATTTCTGTTTTTCAATTTCCGTTTAAAATCAACTCTTAATGCGAGAATTGAGTTGAGCCTCGGGTTACGCACGTTGATGTATTTTTAATTCCTATTTCAATTTCTGCTAAAATCAACTCGTAATGCGAGAAGTGAGTTGGGCCTCGGGTTACGCACGTTGAGGTATTTTTAATTCCTGTTTCAATTTCTGCTAAAATCAACTCGTAATGCGAGAAGTGAGTTGGGCCTCGGGTTACGCACGCTGAGGTATTTCTAATTTCTATTTTTTAATTTCTGTTAAAATCGACTCATAATGCGAGAAGTGAGTTAGACCTGGGGTTACGCACGCTGAGGCATTTTTCAATATCTGTTAAAATCAATTCATATTGTGAGAGTAAAGAAACAGCCGAAAAGTTCAAATTTATCTCCCCGAGGTCCCCATGGAGCAGATCAAAGCTGCAAGACCAACCTCCCCGGGTTAACATTCCAGCGAAGTGGTTTCAGCGGAGAAGAGTGAGCAAAGAGGATTGGACGAGAGCAAATGGAAGCTAAGGTCTAATCTCTCGGAAGAAGCGGTGAAGTAGATCAAAGCGACAGGTTGCATTGGAGTTTGAAGACGTTTGGCGAAAACGAGGACCAAGAAATCAAGACTTAGCCAAGATCAGAAAAATTGGTTCTTTTATTATCTTTGCTCTATTCTCGTTTCACGACAACGAGCAAAGAGGGGCAGCTGTAAGAACCAATTTTTCAGCCCGAGCCCATTAGCAAAAACAAAGGCCATTAAAAACCAATAAAAAATAAATAAATAATAAATAAGATCAAAGAAAAAAGACAACAGTGTCCATTTACAAAAAACCAAATACCAAGCCCAAATACAAATAATCCAGCCCAAATTCAGTGTCCATTTACAAAAAAACAAACACCAGGCCCAAATACAAATAATCCAACCCAAATTCAATGTCCAATTACAAAGACCAAATAACAGGGCCTGTTTACAAACCCTAATCCCTTTAGCCCAAACATTTTAACTAAACAGAACCCTAGGTCCCTTTCCAGCGCCGCCGCGCGTCCCCACACGCGCGTCGCTCCAGCTTCACATGTGTGACGCCCCATCTCCCCACGCGTGTCGTTCACTGTGCCCACGCCTCCTCACGATCGATGCTCCCCAGGCGTCTCGGCCCCGTCGTCCCCAAGCCTCGCCCATACCCTCTGACAAACGGAGACGTGAAGAAACAGAGAAGCATGGGGAAACAATAAAATAAAGAAAGGTGTTGCACCTTTCGGCTATAAGGCCATTGTAAATCGATGTAAAGAGGGTTCCCTCTCTGTTTTTTCACTTACCTAAAAAAAGAAGCAACCAGAAATCAAGAAACAAGAAACTTCAAAGGTCGATTCAGTTCTCGATCTAACTATTTACTGTCATTTTTTTGTGGGTGTTTTTTTTAGGGGTTTTCAAGCTTTTTAAGACGAAATAACTAAAAGAGGGAATTCGAAAATAAAAAAAAACGAAAAGATTAGCAAAAAGAGAACAAAAGCACTGAAAGGGGAATTTCATTATCGTTCTTTTGTTATTTACTGTGATTTATTTCATTTTCGGGTGTTCCAAAAACAAAAACTCCATTAGCACAATAATAATAAAAAGGGGATAAGGGACTTACGATCAGAGTCGCGCCGTCGGTCCTGGTCCTCTCAGTCGCGTTCGGTGCTTAGAAGAGCATCATGGTTCTGCCGCACCTTCGTTCTTTCCATGGAAATCAGGACTGGACGATGGTGGATTGAATCGGGCCTTGCGAACGTTTCTCGCCTGACCAAGCGACGATTCGGCGGCTAGGGGGAGGGGTCTAGAAGGCGGCTGAAGAAAATTGAGGGGAAGGGTTAGGGTTAGTCTAAAAGGTTTTGATATGTTTTAACCTGGTTTTAAATGCATTGGAGAAACGGTACCGTTTGGGTAATCAACCTGATGACCCGACCCGATCCGTTTCCAACTCATAGGATCCGCTCCTTTCCACTATAAAAGGACTATTTATGCAGCCGATCCCTTGATTCTCTGATCCGTTTTCAATTTCATCCTATCTGAGCGCAGCGTTTTAACTACTCGGAAATATTTCCATTTTAACCCCCGTTTGTTTGCACGCGTTTCGGTGTAATCCCCTCATTATCCATTTTGTATAATTCACCCCTTTTATTCCCTTTCAAACTCAATTTAACCCATTTTCATTTTTCTACAGTTTTTGTTACTATCAATTAATATTTTTATTTTTTACTGCTATTAGCCATTTATTATTATCATTATTATTATTTTATAATTACTATACCATATTATTAGTATTATTACTCTTATTTTTATTTAATATTACCATTCGTTTATTTTTTATATTATCATTATCACTATTTTATTTTCATTATTATCATTATTAATTACTATTATTCGATATTATCATTATTATTATTCCTACATGCACATTATGTTTTATTAAATTTCTTTTATTTATTTACGAGTATTATGTTATCATTGCGCCAAACCCTTGTTGTACGACCGTTATTCGTTATGCCATTATTCTGTATTAATGCATTACGATTTCACTCCGACTTTCATCCAATTTCAAACCAAGATTTTTGAACCGGTTTTAGAATTGTGTGTCTGAAAATTTTTCAATATAAGGCAATATTTGTGTGTTTAGAATTTCGAAAGATCACATCCTAACGTGCTGGGTGTCGATTTTTTCGTTCAACTAAATAACCAAATACCCTTTTTATATGCTTTGAAGATCAAAGATGATCTAGGTGTCAGAGTATAAATGTGTTGTATCCTAACGTGCTGGGTATGATACTTTTATTTCTTTGAAACGAGTGAATCTTGAGGTTTAATTCAGATTTAATAACTTTTTCTACTTTAGATATTTTCAAGTTTTCAACATTGGGACAACATCAATCAATTTCGTACCAATTTTGGGCGTTGCGAGGGTGCTGATCCTTCCTCGCACGTAACCGACTCCCGAACTCGTTTTCTCAAATTTTCGTAGACCAAAAACGCTGTTTTAGTAAATCAAAATGTTTTATTAAAACAAAGGTGATCCGATCACACCTAACAAAGATCGGTGGCGACTCCCTATTTTTAAAAGTCGATTCCCGTTTTTTTCGAAAAATGGTTACGACATCAAGGACAAGCCCTCGACGTCCCAAGCCCCATTGGTTTGGCTTCAAGGACGGAGAAAAGGGCTCCGACAACGGCCCTGATTTAGGTTCGTTTTTTCCTTTTTCTTTTGTTTTTTTATATATAATATGTACAGATTTTAAAAACAAAAGATAAATAAATTTGTAGAAAAAGACAGAGAAGCAATAATCAGAATCAACCCTTTTTTTTTTGCTTTTTATTCTTGCTTTTGATTTTCGGCATTCATAAGAACGGAGAAAGGGACCCCCTTTACATCGATTCTGAATGGCTTTATAGCCAAATACACAATGGTTTCTTATTATTCAACTATTTTGTTCCATATTTCCCTGCTTCTCTGTTTCTGTTGCTGCCTGTTTTCCTTCCAGGGCATGGGCGATGGGCGCTGGTGGAGAGACGCGTGCGTGGGTATGCACGAGGATCTGAACAGGCGCGTGTGTGGAACCGAAACGACGCAGTGGTGCGTGAGGAGCCACGGTAGATGGGGCGTCAGATGCGTGCGATGGGGTCAGTGCACGTGGCAGCAGACGAAGGGTCGGCGTGTGTAGTGGCAGGCGTGGAGGCCAGGAGGCATGGGCTACTATATGGAGCAATGGGGCTCTTCAGGAAGGAACCCTAGGGTTCTGAAATTTTTTAGTTTTGGGCCATTGGGCCTCTGCAAATTTGGGTTAGGGTTTGGTTAAGTGGCTGGTTGTTTTGGGCTTGTTTGCTATTGGACTTTGTAAAGTGGGCCATACGGGTTGTTGGGCTCAGATTTGTTTTGTAAATGGACTTTTGTTTTTTGGACTGTTTTATTATTTTTGGATTTTTTTATTTCTGTTTTTGTTTTATTTATTGGGTTTATTTTTTATGGGCCGGTCAAATTTGGTTATTACAGCTGCCCCTCTTTGCTCATTGTCGTGAAACGAGAATAGAGCAAAGACAATAGAAGAACCAATTTTGCCCGGTCTTGGCCAAGCCTTGACTTATTGGTCCTCGTCTTCCTCAAACATCTTCAAACTCTACTGTAACCTTGTTGCTTTGATCCATTCTGCCACTACTTACGCGAGATGACCCGTAGCTTCAATTCACCTTTCCTCAATCTTCTAAGGGATGGGATTTGCTTGCTCCAATGTGACTTTACGACACAAAGAGATTTGTAGCTTCGATCTACTAATTGCTCCACTAGGACTTTGATGAAATAAATCTGAACCTTTCAAACTGTTTCCCTATTCTCGCAATATGAGTTGACCTTTTCTTTCTTTCTCTTTTTTTTTGAAGACAGAAATTGAAAATTGAAATTGAAAATACCTCGGCGTGTCCCGAGGCTCAACTCACCTCTCGTATTATGAGTTGATTTTTGAACAGAAATTGAAAGACAGAAATTAAAAATACCTCAGCGTGCGACCTGAGGAGTTGATTTTTGTAAACAGAAATTGAAAATAGAAATTAGAAATACCTCGGCGTGCGACCCGAGGAGTTGACCCTTTTTTTTTTTTGCAAACAGAAATTGAAAAATAGAAATTAAAAATACCTCAGCGTGCGACCTGAGGAGTTGATTTTTGCAAACAGAAATTGAAAAACAGAAATTAAAAATACCTCAGCGTGTGACCTGAGGAGTTACGAACGGAAACTGAGAAACAGAAATTAAAAATACCTCAACATGCGACCTGAGGAGTTGCGAACGGAAATTGAAAAACAGAAATTGAAAATACCTCAGCGTGCGACCTGAGGAGTTGCAAATGGAAATTGAAAAAAAGAAATTAACAAATACCTCGGCGTGCGACCCGAGGAGTTGATTTTTGCAAACAGAAATTGAAAAATAGAAATTGAAAAACAAAAATTAAAAATACCTCAGCGTGGACCTGAGGAGTTGATTTTTGCAAACAGAAATTGAAAAATAGAAATTAAAAATACCTCAGCGTGCGACCTGAGGAGTTACGAACGGAAATTGAGAAACAGAAATTAAAAATACCTCAGCGTGCGACCTGAGGAGTTGCGAACGAAAATTGAAAAACAAAACAGAAATTAAAAATACCTCAGCGTGCGACCTGAGGAGTTGATTTTTGCAAACAGAAATTGAAAAACAGAAATTAAAAATACCTCAGCGTGCGACCTGAGGAGTTGCGAACGGAAATTGAAAAACAGAAATGAAAAATACCTCAGCGTGTGACCCGAGGAGTTGTAAACGGAAATTGAAAAACAGAAATTAAAAATACCTCAGCGTGCGACCTGAGTAGTTGATTTTTGCAAACAGAAATTGAAAAACAGAAATTAAAAATACCTCAGCGTGCGACCTGAGGAGTTGCGAACGGAAATTGAAAAATAGAAATTAAAAATACCTCGGCTTGCGACCCGAGGAGTTGCAAACAGAAATTGAAAAATAGAAATTAAAAATACCTCAGCGTGCGACCTGAGGAGTTGCAAACGGAAATTGAAAAACAGAAATTAAAAATACCTCGGCATGCGACCCGAGGAGTTGATTTTTACGAATAGAAATTAAAAAATAGAAATTGAAAATACTTCAGCGTGCGACCTGAGGAGTTGCAAACGGAAATTGAAAAATAGAAATTAAAAATACCTTAGCGTGCGACCCGAGGAGTTGAGTTTTTTCTTTGCGAACAGAAGTTGAAAAATAGAAATTGAAAATACCTCAGCGTGCGACCTGAGGCCCAACTCACCTCTCGTATTATGAGTTGATTTTTTGAACAGAAATTAAAAGAGAGAAATTAAAAATACCTCGGCGTGCGACCCGAGGCCAAACTCACTTCTCATATTATGAGTTGATTTTTTTGAACAGACAGAAATTGAAAATACCTCGGCATGTGGCCCGAGGTTCAACTCACCTCTCGAATTATGAGTTGATTTTTTTGAAAAATAGTAATTGAAAACGTATCATCTGGTGGAACTCGGATGTTTTCTTTCTCCTTTGTTCGGTACAGCTATCGTCAAAACTTCTTGCTTTACTGGCGTACATGTATGTGTCATGTGTGATGTTATCATGATATGCACGTGTTTGTCTTAAATGCTTTTATGCCTACATGATTATGCCATGCGCCCTGGGTTTGTTTGTCATGTATCTCTTTCGTTACGGCTTTCATGATGACCTGCATTCATTGCTTCGATTCTTGACTTTCCTCTCAGGTTTTGTACCCGTCCTCAAGCTTTACGAGTAATCTGTGTTTCTTGTATATCGCCCTTTTGCTCCCTGTTGAATTTTGTTTTTGTTTTGAGGCTCTTGTACTTACCAAATTCTTATCCAGGTAATGCTCAATATTCCTTTTGTTTAGAGTATGTCATTTCACTATTTATCATTTAAATGAACCCAACATGAGATGTATGAAAATGGCCACGTGGGTATGAAAGGGATACCTCACATCTATATTTATTTTAAAGGCAATAAGCAAAGAAAATTGACAAGGAATAATTCAATAACGAAAGCACTATAAAAAAGGCAGGGTTCAATTGTCACAAATGCTCTAGATATCTTTTCGAGCGAAGCTTCTTGTGTGGAAGATTTTGAGCCTCCGAGTCTGCTTTAAATATTAATATCTCGCCATTTGACTCTCTGTTCAAATCGTCTTGCTCCTTATGTCTGAATCCTCTTCATTAGGACGCCCTTTCAGGTTTTCATCCTAATATCTTTTGTTTATCAAGACGCCCTTTTCGGGTTTTCATCCTGATTTTTTTATCAAGACGCCCCTTTTGGGTTTTCGTCATGGTGATTTTCTTTTCTCTTTTTTTTTTCAATTTTTTTTCAGGCGTAGTACTTCTTCACGGCATCTGAGTTCATTGGATTTGGTACCTCTTTCCCATCCATCTCAGCGAGAATCAAAGCTCCACCCGAGAAGGCCTTCTTTACAACATATGGTCCTTCCCAATTAAGTGCCCATTTTCCTCGAAATTCTTTTTGTATTGGGAGAATCTTTCTCAGCACGAGTTCTCCTTCGTGAAATTCCCTTGGCCGTACCATCTTGTCATGGGCTGTGATCATTCTCTTCTGGTACATCTGTCCATGACAGATTGCTTTTAAGTGTTTTTCTTCGATCAAATTTAGTTGGTCTTGAACCCATTCTGATTATTCTAGTTTTGACTCCATTAAGACTCGTAAAGAGGGGATTTCAACTTCGATGGGTAGCACAGCTTCCATCCCATAGACCAGAGAGAAAGGAGTTGCCCCCGTAGAGGTCCGCACACATGTGCGATATGCATATAGGGCAAATGGTAGCTTCTCGTGCCAGTCTTTATATGTCTCGGTCATTTTCCCAATAATCCTCTTAATACTTTTGTTGGCTGCTTTTACTGCTCCATTCATCTTTGGGCAATAGGGTGAGGAATTATGATGCTTTATTTGAAATTGCTCGCACTCCTCATTCATCATCTTGTTGTTCAAATTCAAAGCATTATCTGGAATGATTCTCTCAGGTAATCCGTATCGACATATGATCTCCTTTTTTAAGAACTTGCAAACTGCGGTCTTTGTCACATTAGCAAATGAAGCGGCTTCTACCCATTTTGTGAAATAATCTATGACCACGAAAATGAATCGATGTCCATTAGAAGCCTTTGGGGAAATTGGCCCTATAACGTCCATGCCCCACATAGAAAACGGCCACGGAGAAGTCATGACATGAAGGGGCGAATGTGCTGCATGAATTTTATCACCGTAAACTTGACATTTATGGCACTTTCGCGCGTAACTAATGCAGTCGTTTTCCATCGTCAGCCAATAATAACCGAGTCTCATAATCTGTCTGGCCATAGTGAAACCATTGGCGTGCGCTCCACAAACTCCTTCATGGACATCTTCAAGTATTTTTCTGGCTTCACTAGTATTCACACACCTCAAGAGCACTTGATCTTTTCCTCTTTTGTATAGGATGTCCCCATCAAGAATAAATCCTACCGCCATTCTTCTGATTGGTCTTTTGTCGTTCTCATTTGTTGTTCTGGATACCTTTGATTCTTGACATATTCTAAGATATCATGGAACCATGGCTTCCATCTGCCTCTTTTTCAATGCTAAAACAATGCACAGGGGCCCCGTATATGCTCATTTGGAGAGGCATTATTTTCATTTCTCGGCTTGCTTTGAACATTGAAGCCAAAGTGGCTAGGGCATCAGCCAATTGGTTTTCTTCTCGTGAGAAGTAATTAAAAGTTACTTCTTCAAATTCTTTGATCAGCTCTGTCACGAGATCGCGATATTTGACTAACTTTGAATCTCTCACTTCCCAATCTCCACTGATTTGGTAAATCACCAGCACTGAATCTCCATATACCTCTAAGATTTTGATGTCTCGTTCAATAGCTGTACGAAGTCCCATGATGCAAGCCTCGTATTCCGCTATGTTATTGGTACAGAAGAAATTTAATCTGACAGTGAATGGATAATGATTTCCTTCTGGTGACACTAAGACTGCTCGATTCAGATAGCAATAATCTACGCACATTTGCACCTTACAGTCTTTCTTTGGCGCCGGGGCTATATTAGCCACTCATTCTGGATATTTAGAGACTTGTAGGAAGCCAGCATCAAATTGTTTCTTGACTTCTTCTTTTATCCTTAAAAGCATTTCAGGCCTCATTCGTCTTAACCTCTGTTGAATAGGTTTGCATTCTGGTTTGAGTGGGAGTTTATGGACCACTACATCCTCATTCAAAACTGGCATGTCCTGATACGACCATGCGAATACATTTTTGTACTCATGTAGCAAGGCGATCAAATCATGTTTGGTGCTTTTTGAAATGGAGGTCCCGATTTT
Organism: Gossypium australe; assembly: GCA_005393395.2. NCBI lineage: Eukaryota > Viridiplantae > Streptophyta > Magnoliopsida > Malvales > Malvaceae > Gossypium > Gossypium australe. Next base: position 101,979,049 of record CM016624.1, read on the forward strand.
CACTTCCTGCCTCTTTTCTTCATCTCCCAAGTTTACTGTCTCGACAGATTCTTGATGGGGTAGAATTTGTTTATCTTCTTCTTCTATCATTCTTAATAAGTCAGGAGATGAAACATAGTCTTCAGCATTTCCCTGAGCTTCGAATTCTCCTACACAAATAGCTTTCTCAAAATCGATTTCAGGACTCGTAACGGGATTGTTCATGTCGCTGATATCTGAGCACCTGAAAGGTGAATGGAAAAGAAAACTGTAGAGGAGCATCACAGTATTAGAACCAAACAAACATAATGTTTTGGCATGATATGAGGTACATGTAAGGACAGGTCATGAGAAGAGGGGGCAATTACGAAGTTAACGAGAATGAAAGGACTATGACAAAATGCATCTCCATTAATGTTCATTTAAATGATAAAGATCCAACATTAGTTCTTACAAAAGGATCCCACTATTACTTAGGGGCCCACAAAAAGAGAGTTAACACTGAGCATTACTCTGGAGAGGACTTAGAAACTACAAGAAGATCCACAGCAGTCCAAATGTTCCAAATGAATCTAGGAGGACAAGGGCGTATCATTGAAACATTCTCAATTGTATCATCCACTTTGTTCATCCCCTGATTGCTGCTAAGGGGAAATTATTGCCGACACACTTATCACTATGGTGATTCTTTGGCAACCCATTCCTTAATCGTTTCTGTTTGAATAGGGTCGTTGTGCTCCATCCTAACCCCACTCTTCTTCCGATCCTAAGCTATCCCCATTGCTATTGTCGTTTGCAGTGACGGTTGCTTCTATCCTTCTTTGTAGTTGCCTGTCGCGACCCCGTTCTGCTTCTTCTGGTGTGACGGATCTCCATGACTCATGCATCTGCCTGTTCCCAAAAGTGTGCCTGGGCGTGTAGTTTTGATATGGTCCTCCGTCTTGATTGTTAGAAAAGGTCCACCCCATTTGTTGGCTGACATAAATAAGGTCATCCATGCTTGTTTTAATCCTATTTTGTGCCCATAGCATGAAATCTCTTCGAACTGCATGTTCTTCCGATAACCACCTCCTGATGTCGAGGTCATCAAAGTTTTCCAACCAAATTGTACAGTTGGCCGAAAACGAGGTGAGGTATTCCACTGTATTAATTAGCATGCCGTGCCTGTAGCTGAGCATTTCTTGTTGCCGACAATTAAATTCGTCATTGCTGACTGTTCTTGACTCAGATAACAGGATTGGGCCTGCTCTTCTTACGTGGATAGCATGATCATGGAACATGGCTTCAGCACTAGAGATTCCAACATTTTCCGGGATGGGCCTTCCTGTTGGTGATGGCGTTCTCCCTCTTTTATATGGGCCTGGCCTGTAGTTTGGGCTTCGCTGATTGCTGATAGTTTGGCGAATTCTCCTACTGCCTTCCCCAAATTGCCTCATGTAGTTGCTGTCCACTGGTCTGCCGGGCATTCTCTAGACAGTTTATTATTTACTGTCTTATCAATGGGGCTAATTATAGCCTAACAGTCAGTCCCAAAGGTAATTTCTTTCCTACCCAAGTAGTGAGTCTTAGGGGTTGCTAACGTTTCCAGATTTCTCTTTTTCTCCCTCTCTTTTCTTCTGTTATAATTTCAACTTATTAGGTTCTTTCTTTAGGCTCAAATGCATATAATGGGATGTAATGCAAATGCATGAAATGCAATGTAAATGCATGGAATGAATGCAAAAAGAAAGAGAGGCGTTGATTATGAATTCAATTCCTATTATAAGAACTTGTCTAGAAAATACAGTTCTTTGCATAAAATGGACCGTATATACGACCTCTTCCTCATAGTCCAGGTGAAAACACCAACCCTCTTCTTCGTATCCAGATGTTAAGGTCGTGTCCCGTGAACTTTCTCAATAGACAACCCTTCTAGCTCTTTGTTGCTTGGTCCAGGTTGTACTTCGTCACTCGCTTATCCTCCGTGATGCTCATAATCCTCTGATGACTCCCGAACAATCCTTGTCGGCTTTGAATCTTCAGGCAAAATCTTCTCTCGTTGTTACCTAGACTATGTTCAGACGATTGTATTATAATCCACTTTATCAAGTAACACATTTCTTATGACAAACTTTTCTATTTAGCAATTGGATACGAATCAACAACTCCTTTCTAAGATGATGTAATGCAAATGCATGGTATGAATGCAAAAAGGTGTCAACTCTGATTCAGTTCCCCATAGGAAACTTCCTTAAAAAACAAAGCTCTTTACATAAAACAGATTACAAATATGGTTTGGCCTTAGCACCTAGATCCCTAATCTTTCGGAGTAACGAAACCAACTCCTGTCCTCGGCCTGTCCGTGACTCATGCCGCACACTTAATACCTCCGCCTCTGCTGCCAAAATTTACAAGTGCTCGGCCACCTCTCGAATCTGATTTATGGCCTCTCTCATGAGATAGTCCCTATTTTCAATTTGCTTCTGGGCCTTATGTAACTCCTCCTTCTGTTGCTCCTTACTCTCATTCAAGTACCTAATATAATCCTGACAACCCCGCAGTGCCCCTTCTAGCTCTTCAGTCTTCTTTTCCATTTCTTTGATTCTAATTAAGCTTGCCTTTAATTCTATCATCGAGTTGCAATTTCGATAATGATTTAAGGACCTTTCCAACTCCGCCACTCTAGTCTTCAATTCATTTCTTCCGTTCTGGCCTTCTGACACTTATTTTTCTAGGATATCTTTCTGAGCCTTCATTTCTTGAAATTTCCTTTCCCATTGCTCGGCCTTAGCTCTTTCTTCTTGTAACTCTTGTCGCCATTGACCTGAAGTCTTTCCTAGCCCCGCAGTTCTCATCGAGAGACGCATCTTTTTGTAGTCCCCCTTTAGGCTATCCAACTCTTCTTCGGCTTTGCTCTTCCCCTTTCTTATCTTTTCTGCTTCTGATTTCTGTATCTCTACATCCAACTTCAAAAGCATCTTCTCCTCCTCCAACTGCTCAATTTTCTTCTCAAGCTCTGAACTTCGCTTTACAAAATCTTGCTTTATAATTTCTAATTCCGTTGGTATCATTTACAAACGTTCCTCCATAGATTGAGCATTATCTAAACTTGGTCATCGTTGATTCTTTTGTTTAGCCACACTTTATATTCAGAAGTCGCCGTTTCGCCCAGAGTCAACCTCTTCATCCGATGGGTTTGCTTCCAAGCATTCGCAACTTCCTTAATCTTCTTTTTATAAATCTCTCATGTATAAGAGAATTCGCTTGGATCCAACCCGTGTGTTGCTGGCACAAACTGTCTACACTGGTGTTGTCTCGCTGCTAGCAAAGGGGCATATCCGATGACTCCTCAAATTCAGGGTAGGGGGACCCAATTAAAGTCCCCACATTTGTAAAAGATCTCTCCAGGCGCCATCCATGGAGCTCTCCACTCGATGTCTTCCTCCTGAAGATTCTGAAGAATTGTCCTCCATCCTTCTTCCGGCATATCTTCTCGTCTTGACACGGCCACTTTCTCCTTTATCGATGAATAATCCTTACAAAAGGGTCGATAAGAGACTTTATCCAACTTCCAAAAATGCCCATAAAACCATACCATCAATAGCTGTGCGCATCCGATAAATCTTTCTGTTGAACCTTTTCTTCATGCATTTAATGATCTGAAAGTCTCTGCAAGAATTGCTGAGACAGGTATAACTTATTTATCCAGTCGGTCAAACAGATCCACCACTGCTTCATTATGTGTCTTAGGGCTTTTGGGAAGACGACTAATCCATAGAGGCTTAAGGCTAAAATATCAACTTTCCTCCTTACATCAGGGTGCATCAAAATCAGATCCCTTAAATTTACCCAAGGGATACATCTCCCTTCACCTTTCTGTTGAACCTTGGTTGAGATCCACTGTTCACTCATTCCTGTGATTTTCATCAATTTCTTCGCAAGAGGAGGGACATATGCAGGCCCAATATAAACCTTGTCTGCTTGTATCCCGTGAATACGAAGTAAAGTGGTATATTCTTCTATTGTTGGCACCAAATCCACTTTCCCAAAAGTGAAGCAACTGTATGCGGAATTCCAAAACTGGACCATAGCCCGAAACAGGTGTTTATCTATCTTAACATCCAATAAGTGAGAGATATTACCATAACGGTGGTAGAACATCTATTTAGCTTCATCTTCCCAATGGGTCCAGATATCTCGCAACTCTTGAAGCTCATTTTGTGTCACGCTAATACGGGTGAAGTCCCCCAGCTCCGACGTGTGACCTTCAGCTAGGCTATCTCCTTTTTCCAACTACAACCTTTCTGACCATGCGCGCACAGCCGCATTATCCTCTACTTTATCAAGAAAGTCGTTTTCCATAGCAAACATCCTATCTCAGCAACCGAACAGAAATTGACACCTCTACTATATGGAATGTCATGCAAATCAAACAAATCAACACAAGTCAGTATTACATAATCAAAACAAGCAAAACATCATCACACACTCATCTGGGTGACTATTTCGACATTCTACCTAGGGTAGGCTCTAGGGTTTCTATATGGGGTTCGGTTCTAAAGAAGGATACCTGAACCAGTAGATTCCTCAATCCTCATCCATTATAGGCTCATACGGACCGAGTTCAATTCAGGGGAACACATTTCCCTATGGCCATGCGGAGGTGAAAACCTCACGAAGCACATAGGTACGGACGTATCCCGGAAGCAATCCACTAGCCCATGCGGAGGTGAAAACCTCACGAAAGCTTAGTTTCTCACTCCCACTTAAAGATGTGACCACAACGGTCATGCGGATATGAATGCAGAAATATCCCATGAGACTCAACATTATTGCAATTAAAGCACAAACAGATGCATCAACAGAAACACGATTAAAACAATTTTCCAAATTTTCAATCAAAAGGACAAAAATCAATCAATTTATGGCCTGACTCTCGAATTCCCCAGTGGAGTCGCCAAGCTGTCGTAACCATTTTTTGAAAAAACGGGAACCGACTTTTTAAAAATAGGAAGTCGCCACCAATCTTTACTTAGGTGTGATCGGATCACCTTTGTTTTAATAAAACATTTTGATTTACTAAAACAATAATTTTGGTCAACGAAACCTGAGGAAACAGGTTCGGGAGTCGGTTACGTGCAAGGAAGGGTTAGCACCCTTGCAACGCCCAAACTTGGTACCAAATTGATTGATGTTGTCCCAATGTTAAAAATTTGAAAATATTTAGGGTAAAAAGAATATTGAGAATGGGTTACCTAAATTGGGATTGGATATCAAGATTAACTCGTTTCAAAGGAATAAAAGTACCATACCCAACACGTTAGGGTATAACACATTCATACTTTGAAACCGAGATCATCTTTGATTTTAAAAAACATGTAAAAAGGGTATTTGGGTATTCAGCTGAACGAAAAATCGACACACAGCACGTTAGGATGTAATTTTTCGTCATTCTAAACACACAATTATTGCCTTATTTTTTTAAACTTTTAAAATAAACAATTTTAAAATTGGCTTAAAATGTGTTTGTTTGGTTTGTTTGGATGAACAAATTTTCATAAATAAGTTGGAGATTTTATCCACAATACAATAATGAAACAAAAAGTATAATTGTGCATATAAAATGATAACATATGGCAATGATGAAAACACAAAAGAACAAATTAAGGTTCGTACAATGGTGACATATCATACAAATATTAACATTCAAGACTAAAAGATAATTTAGAGAGAGATACTAAGCTACAAATTATATGTATAAATATATACCAAAAATTCAACATAGATTAAAATGCAAAGATGAAAATAATTAATATATGTAATAATGTGGTAAATGAATTTAAAAATAAAATATTACATAAGGAGAAAATTGAAACAAAGTATATAGAATAATACATATTGATTTATATAAACAGCATATATGAAGTAAAGAAAACTTATATGAATAATTTATATAAGAGAGTAATAATACATAAAAAGTCTTGAAATGAACAAAAATATATTACAAAATAGGATTTAAAAGGAAATAATAAATACATGTAAACAGATTTAGAAGAAAATATACGTATATACATATAAAGGAGAATTAAAAGAATAAACAACCAAAATGATGCAAAAATAATATATACAATATGATCCAAATAATATATACATATATAATATAATGGTGTAAGATATTTGTATTTAATATTAAATCAATTTTGAATCATTCAAATATTAAAAAGGAATGAAAGATAAAATATACATAAATAAAGTATATATAAGTAATTTAAAACATATCAAAGTTAATAAATTAATTTTAAATAATTTAAAGCAAAGGATAGTAAAACTCAATTGAACTGGAGATAAAATTAAAAGGTTAATTAAACAAATAAGATGAAATTTAGGACCCAAATCAAATGCACCAGAATGAGCGAGGGTCAAAGATGCAATTGAGCCAAATCCCTGCACACATCGCCTTAAGCATGGACCGAATTGGAATAGCACACAAAATACAGAGGTTAATTTAAAAACAGAGAAAATGCATGATGGACCTAATTGAATAGAGGCACAAAAATGGAAGGTTTAAACGCACAAATATCCCTTTAATACATAAATGCACGGATCCGGAGGATTTTGGATCAGATCGGGTCGGGCGGACGGATTAAGTGCCAAACGATGCAGTATTAGTGCCTGCAATCAAAGAATAAACGACGCCGTTTGTTTAGAAAGTTATTAAACCCTAAAAATTCCGAATGGCCATCTACCAACTCCCAGGCGCCGGAATAAACTTCATTCCTCCTATCTTCTTTGCTCTCTCCATAGTAGGGCTCTCAACCGCGCCTAATCGCGCGCCATTGCCACCGTGGAGCCACCGCGAACAGTGCTCAGAGCCAGGTAAGTCATTTGTGCCCTATTTTTGATCTCTCTGTATTCGTATCTACAAAAAAGATGGATCCCCCCTCTTACAGAATGTTTTCCTTCGGTTCTTATCCGATTTACCAAATCCCCCTATTGTCTTCTGATGGTTGGGCTTCCCTCCGTTGTTCCGTCATACCACCACTGTGTCTAGTGGCCGACGACGCATGAAGAAAGCATTTGATGCTCCCTTCGAAGACCCTATTTCAAGGACAAGCCCTCGACGTCCCAAGCCCCTTTGGTTCGGCTTCAAGGACGGTGAAAAGGGCTCCGACGACGGCCCTGATTTAGGTTCGTTTTTTCCTTTCTCTTTTGTTTTTTTATATATAATATGTACAGATTTTAAAAACAAAAGATAAATAAATAAGTAGAAAAAGACAGCAGAAACAATAATCAGAATCAACCCTTTTTTTTGCTTTTTATTCTTGCTTTTGATTTTCAGCGTTCATAAGAACTGATAAAGGGACCCCCTTTACATCGATTCTGAATGGCTTTATAGCCAAATACAGAATGGTTTCTTATTATTCAACTATTTTGTTCCATATTTTCCTGCTTCTCTGTTTCTCTGTTTCCATTATTCAACGGAGAAAGGGCATGGGTGATGGGCGCTGGTGGAGAGACGCGTGCGTGGGCATGCACGAGGATCTGAACAGGCACGCGTGTGGAACTGAAACGATGCAGGGGCTCGTGGGGAGCCACGGTAGATGGGGTGTCAGATGCGTGCGATGGGGTCAGTGCACGTGGCAGCAGACGAAGGGTCGGCGCGTATAGTGGCAGGCGTGGAGGCCAGGAGGCATGGGCTACTGTGTGGAGCAATGCGGCACTTCAGGAAGGAACCTTAGGGTTCTGAAATTTTTTAGTTTTGGGCCATTGGGCCTCTGCAAATTTGGGTTAGGGTTTGGTTAAGTGGACTGGTTGTTTTGGGCTTGTTTGCTATTGGACTTTGTAAAGTGGGTCATTCGGGTTGTTGGGCTCAGATTTGTTTTGTAAATGGACTTTTGTTTTTTGGACTGTTATATTATTATTGGATTTTTTTATTTCTGTTTTTGTTTTATTTATTGGGTTTATTTTTGACGGGCCGAGCAAATTTGGTTATTACAGACACTATTGACCTTATCAATATTAAATAATTAATATTTATAGAGTGACACGTTGGAGTTGTGGTTCTAAAATCACTGTTTCTGACACTACTAAAAATGGGTTGTTACAACTCTCCCCCCTTAGGAAATTTCATCCTTGAATTTTTTTACTAGTGAATAGGCTTGGGTACTGTGATTTCATTGAGTCTTCAATTTCCCATATGGCTTTTTCGACCCTATGTCGATTCCATAAGACTTTTACTAATGGTATACTTTTATTCCAAAGTTCTTTTACTTCTCGAGCTAAGATTCTGATCGATTCTTCAAAATACGACAAATTTGGCTATATCTCAACCTCACAGGAAGTAATTGTATGTGAAGGATCTGACTTGTACTATCTCAGCATCAAAACATGAAAAATATTATGAATCTTTTCAAGTTCCAAAGGTAAAGCTAATTTAAAAGTTACAGGCCTGATTCTTTCTATAATCTCATACGACTCGATAAACTTCGGATTCGACTATCCCTTTCTGTTGAACTAAAAAACTTTCTTCCACAATGAGGCTTCCAGGAACACTCGATCGCCAACAACAAATTTTATATCTTTTATTTTCAAATAAGCATATGATTTCTAATGATCTAATGCTGCATTCAAACAATCACGAATTATCCAGACCTTGTTTTTAGTCTCACGAATCAAGTTAGTACCAACTAACTTGGATTCACTCAACTTTACTAGTATAATGGTGTTTAACATTTCCTCCTGTATAAAGCCTCAAACGGTGCCATTTTAATGCTTGATTTATAGTTGTTATTATATGTAAATTCTGCCAATGATAAATACTTTCCCCAACTACCTTCAAACTCTAGAATGTAGCATCGTAACATATCCTCAAAAATTTGTATTACCCATTCCGATTGCCCGTCTACCTGCGGATGATATGATGTGTTGAAATTAAGTTTAGTACCTAGAGCCTTATGAAGTTTACCCCAAAATCTCGAGGTGAATCTAGGACCTCAATCAGAAAAAATAGATAACGGCACTCCATGCAGTCTGACAATCTCTGATACATATAACTCTACTAACTTATCGAGTGAATAATCAGTTCTGATTAGAATGAAATGAGCTAACTTTGTTAGTTTGTTAACAATAACCCAGAGAGTCTTTCTTCCTCAGTGCCACAAGAAATTTCGATACAAAATCCATCATAACTTGCTCCCATTTCCATTCAAGGATAGTGATAGCCTGTAGTAATCCTAATGGTGTTTGATGTTTGACTTTTCCTTGCTGGCAAACTAGAGATTTAGTTACAAACTCGGAAATCTCATGTTTCATACCTAGCCACCAATACATCCGATTAAGGTCATTAAACATCTTAGTACTACTCGGATGAATGGAGTATGTACTACTGTGTGCCTCTAATAAAATGTCTTGCTTTAGCTCTGGATTATTCGGAACACATAACCTGTTACGGAAATACATCATACCATTAGCATCTGCTGTAAATCCTATAGACAGATTATTCTGGATTTGCTCATGTTTAGCTAACAACTTCGGGTCATCATCTTACAACTCTCGAATCCATTGAAGAAATAGCAGTCTAGCCCTCAATTCCGCTAAAACAGAACCATCACCCTCCAATGACAAGTGAGCATTCAATGCTCTCAAGGCGAATAACGATTTCCAACTCAATGCATATACAACAACATTAGCTTTCCCGATATGATAGTCAACCACAAGCTCATAATCTTTTAGTAGCTCTAGCCACCGTCACTATCTCAAATTCAGCTCATTTTGAGTCATCAAGTACTTCATATTTTTATGGTCTATAAATATGTGGCATTTTTTACCGTAGAGATAGTGACCCAAAATCTCCAAAGCAAAAAAAAATAGCGGCTAACTCTAAGTCGTGAGTCGGATAGTTCTTCTCATCTGGCTTTAACGAATGAGAAGAATATGTTATTACTTTCTAGGCTTGCATTAATACACAACCCATTCCACTAAGTGACATATCACTGTAAATAACAAATTCTTTCCCAAATTCAGGCTGTGCCAGTACTAGAGCTTCTATTAACATTCTTTTTAACTGATCAAAATTTTGTTGGCACTCATCTGACCGGACAAATCGAACGTTGTTCTGTAGCAACTTAGTCATTAGTGAGGCTATTATAAAGAAGTTTTTAACAAAGCGACAATAATAACCTACTAATCCCAGAAAACGTCGTACCTCTAAAACATTTTTCGGAGCTTTTCAGTTAACAATGGCAGAGACCTTACTCGGATCAACATGTATCCCATCAACAGAAACCACATGTCCAAGAAATCCAACCTCTTGAAGCCAGAACTCACATTTGCTAAATTTTACATACAACTATTTTTCGCACAGAATCTGTAACACAGTTCTCAAATGTTGAGAATGCTCGGATTTTATTTTTGAGTAGATCAATATATCATCAATAAATAAAACCACAAATCTATCCAACTTAAGCTGAAAAACTTGTTTCATCAAATCCATGAAAGTAGCAGGAGCATTAGTTAATCCGAAATGCATCACTAAAAATTCATAGTGATTGTATCGGGTTCGAAAAGCTATTTTTGGCACATCATAGTCTTTTACTCGCATCCGGTAATATCCCGATCTGAGATCTATCTTAGAAAACATAGTTGCACCTTTCAACTGATCAAACAACTCATCAATATGAGGCAAATGATATTATTCTTTATCGTCACTTTATTTGATTGTCTGTAATTAATGCATAATCTCAATGAACCATCTTTCTTTTCCACAAACAACACTGGTGCACCCCAAGATACACTAGGTCGGATGAAGCCTCTGTCTAATAATTATTGCAACTGTGCTTTAAGTTATTTCAACTCAGTCGATGCCATCCTATACAGTGGAATGGATATTGGTGCAGTCCTAGGTACCAAATTGATAACAAATTCAATCTCATATTCTGGCGGCAATCCCAGTAATTCTTCAGGGAACACATCCGTAAATTCTTTAACAACAGGTACCTGATCCAATTTCAACTCAGAATCCCAAATATCCAGTATGTAAGCCAAAAATGCCTCACAGCCCTTACGAATAATTTTCTATGCAAAAATAGCTGAAACACCTCTGGTAACACTGTTTAATCTGTCAAGCTCAATTGTAATCAATTCACCTATCAAACATCTCAAATCAATTCGTTTCTGTCTACAGTTTACCATAGCATCATGTAGCGATAACCAGTCCATTCCCAGAATTATATCAAATTTGTGAAAGGGTAATAACATTAGATCAGCAGAAAACTCACAACCATGAACTCTTAGCGGACACTTTCAACATATTAAATTAACTAGTACACTTTGACCTAATGGGTTTGTAACTTGAAAATCAAATTTGGTTGACTCAACAAGTAAACTTTTATCTGTATCCAATAAAGTGAAAATATACGAATGTGTCAACCTAGGGTCAGTCGAAGCATATACAGTAACACCAAAGAGATAGAATATACAAGTAATGACATCAGGTGTGGCAGCTTCTTTGCCTCGAACAACATAAGTTCGTGTAGGTGCTTTGACCTCAAATCTTGTAGTTGTATCTTTAATGCCATTGCAGTTCACCCCTGTATTGCTACTCTGACCAGGACGTTTGCTTTTCTACGGCGTAGTCACAAGTTTCTCACTCCGATCTTCATTTTCTCCAACCATTTTCAGACAGTTGCATACAAAATGATTAGTTGACCCACATCTAAAACATGCACACATTTTGGCTTTACACTCATCAGTATGTGGTTTACCAAAGTGTTTATACCCTGGTCTTGAAGCATTATGGACACTGGCCACACTGTCAGCAGGTTTATTCTGGAACTTGGAATCATGCTGTCTCGATTTACTTTTGTTTGGAAACCCGAATGATGCAGTGATATGATTATCATCTTCCTTTGCTTTCTTTGGTAGTGGTGTAGAAAATGACTTTGGAAATTTTTTTTTGCTAAATTCCTAGGCCTTCATTTCTCTCTGCCTTTTATGATTATAAATTTCTTCCATCTTCTGTGCCTAATCAGATAAAACCACAAATTATCATATTTCAGTTCCACCAATCATCATCTTGATTTTATCATTTAATCCATCTTCAAAACAGATACATATTTCTTCCTCATTCGGCACGATTTCATGAGCATACTTGCTGAAATGCACAAACTCTCTCTCATATTCAGCTACTGGTTTGTGTCTCTACTTTAATTCTACAAATTCCTTCTTTTTTAAGTCCAAGTACCTTTTATTGACGTAATTCTTTTTAAATTATGTTTTGAAAAATTCCAAGTTGATGTTATCTCTCGGTACTACCACTGTTAACATTGACCACCAACTATAAGCTTTATCTTTCAACAGTGATACGGTACGTCTGAGGTAATCATAAGAAGAACAAGCCATTTCATCAAAAACCAGTTGACTATTTTTCAACCAATACTCAACTTTAGCCTGATCATCTTTAGTTCTACCCCGAAATTCCTTGACACCATATTTTTTAACTTTTTCAACCAAGACCCGTCGACTCATTTCAACTGTCAGAGGGGAGTTATCATAGGAGGTACAATAAGGGGTTCAATAGGGGATGGAGGTTGCTAGCCACTGGATTATTTCTAATAAACTTAGTGAACCATTGACCCATTAAACCGAAGAACATATTTTTAACCTCGTTTTTAGACAATTGTGGAATCGGTATGCTATGAATTGCACCAGAATCAGTAGCCAAAATATTAATGTTTACTTCATTAGTTTCATCACAATCAAAATCAATAATATCTTTAATATCTACAAGAAAACAGGGGTTAGATTGGATTAATTAATATCACACTATCACAAGTTTATATGACATGTAATTTTTAGACTTCCTTTATACTACATTCAGTCTGAGAACCAACTAAACTTGGCTCTGATACCACTAAATGTAACATCCATAACCTATACCTGTTACCAGATTAAGGTTACGAATTATTACCGTACAATTTAGAATAAATAATAAAAAATAGCATCAAGTTTAACAAATTTAATTAACAAATTCATAATTAATCAGATTGGAGTAGAACATACAGTTATGGACCTTAAATCAAGCCTGCGAGGCCTTAAAATAGTTTCAGAATAATTAGGGACCAATTCCAAGCAAATCAAAACATTTAGGGAAAAATTAAAAAATTTCAAAATAGAGGTCACACAGCCATGTGTCCAGGCCGTATGACAGAGCCCAGAATGTTATTGAAATGTAGACATGGTTGTGTGGTTATGCCACATGCCCGTGTCACTACTCCACACACCTGTGAACTCACCTTTGTAACTCACTAACTTGGGTCACACAGCCATGTCACAGGCCATGTGCCAGTCCGTATGAACCATGCACCTAATACGCTCGGGGCATAAGCCCGTCTGGGTTACCCGTGTGCGACACACTACCATGTGACAGCTTGTGTCCCAGGCCGTGTGTGCCCAAAAATGACCCAAAATGTGCTCATTTCATGTCCAAATGCTTAAGTACCTAAACCAATTCTCAACACATAGTTATATGACTTCAAAATGCATTTCAATGACAACCAAAGCATGCCAAATAATCAACCTAAGGCCTAACCAATGTGTCATCAATGACACCACATGTTTAAACTTGGAACTTAACATGCATACCACATTTGTTACTCATTCCACAATATCAAAAACACAACACATACACATTAGAAAATAATTATGAACCAATACAATCATGACCAAATGGTCCTATTACATGCCATATAAGTCAAGTTAGATTCAAAATCTACCAAGAGGTCCTCCTCAGATAGTGTGATTCTTTAATTTCTTCAAAAGCCGAAACCTCTTCTCCATTCTTTTCCCCTTAAGACGGTTTCTCTAAAAAGCCGAAATCTCCATAGTTTTTCTTTGTTCATCCTATTTGAGAATTAGTTCTATCTATTCCGGCATTTAAATCTTTTCTCTGGCATTGCCGAATATCTTCTCTAGTGTTAGCCAAAATCCCTGTGTTAAGGTAAGTGTCGACTTTTGCTAGTTTCTCATATTCTATTCCAGTTTTTGAAAGGCAAAAGCTGAAAAGCTAATAGTTTAATGATTCTATGTTGGACGACATTCCGGGATTTGAAGAAAGCTTGATCGACTAGATCTAAAAGCTGAAAAACGTTAGTCTCCAATTTCGGGATTTTAAGGTAAGAAGATTTTCCCTAGATTTTTACTAGATTCGTTCATTATATGCAAGATCCTAACTTTATGATGAGGATTAACGATCATAAATTGTGATAGTAGTTCTGACAAGGACTTGTGATGGAATTAAATATGGATCAGGCAAAGGAGAGAATCCCTAAGTTTAAGAAACGAGCAGTACTTGCCATTCGAGATTGGCCACTTGGTTGTGGACCGGCTTCTGAACAACACCTTAGGCAGATAACAGTTGTGTCGACTAAGGATAGCGTCGACATAGAAAGCATCGTTTTATCGGTAATCAGGTGTGTAGATCTCTAACACACTATTAATCATGTATGTATGTCTATATATATATGTTATGGGCTAAAAAGCTGGAAAGAGGCTGTATAGACAGTCGAATGGAACCCTAAATGGTTTAGGCAAGGATGCCAGGTACGTAAACATAGATCTCCCTATGTGTATCAAAATAAATGTAAGTCTGCTTGATGTTCTTTTTATGTATGTATGCATGGGGTGTGAATTATGGTATTGAAGGGGAACTGCATGATAGGTCACTTGGTGATCGGTGGTAGAAATCCCACAAAAGTAAATGTTAGGTCACATTGTGATCGGTGGCTATGCCACGTTTAATGATTCCTGAATAACAGGAATAGGCAGTACGGTTGTCGTTATGGTGTGTAGCGGATGGAGGGTTGATTGTAGAAATCCCCAAGGTGCGATGGTTGGTACGGGTTGGTGTGTAGAGGATGGAAACCTAGGATGGGGTTGGGTTATTATTCATTATTCATTGTTTATCATGTGATTATGATTTATGCCTTTATGTATGGGCCAGGGCCCATAATGTGTTTGTGGGCTCAGGTCGTTGTGTGCTTTGAGATTTATACACTGAGTCTTTGTGACTCACGCTTTCCTTTTTCTCTACTCTTCCAGATGAGCAGTAGATCGTGGTCAAGGGAGCCGAGACGGACTCGAGGGGCCATCAAGTTTTTATTTCTACAAGTTATTTTCGGGATTTATTTAAGTTTATTTTATTTCATTTTGGGAATATTTATGTAATAAGGCCATAGTTTTTATTCAACTAAGCAGATTTCAATGTTCTGAAATTTAGGAATTTATGACAAAGTTTATTTATACTTAATAATAATACAAAAGAGTTTATTTTTAAAATGTCATTTATCTATTTAAATTATGTTTAATTAACTTACGACTTCCAAAACCAACACAGCAAAAGTTTTCAATGTACAAGCCGTGACTCGCCAGATCTGGTCGAAACGCATGGGTCGGGTTTGGGGTATTACATTTATTGCAAAGCCATTTCTCAGACCTAGGCCTAGGCCTGACATAGGCCAGGCTTGCAGCAATATCACATCCTTTTTCTTTTTTTTTTTTTTCATTTCATTCCATTTTCATTTCATTCCATTTTCATTTCATTCCAATTTTATTTCATTCTAATTTCATTTCCATTCCCATTTCCCTTTCATTTCATTTAAATTATATATTATTTTTTCAATTTAAATTTATTTTTTCTCAATTCATTTATATTATTTTTTAATTTAAATTTATTTTTTTCCTCATTTCATTTAAATTTTCTATTTTCATTGCAAATTTATTTTTTTTCTCATTGCATTTTCATTTCATTCCATTTTCATTTCATTCCAATTTCATTTCATTCCAATTTCATTTCCATTTCCATTTCCCTTTCCTTTCCTTTCATTTAAATTATATATTATTTTTTCAATTTAAATTTATTTTTTCTCAATTCGTTTATATTATTTTTTAATTTAAACTTATTTTTTTCCTCATTTCATTTAAATTTTCTATTTTCAATGTAAATTTATTTTTTTCTTATTCCATTTTCATTTCATTCCAATTTTATTTCATTCCAATTCCATTTCATTCTAATTTCATTTCCATTCCCATTTCCCTTTCATTTCATTAAAATTATATATTATTTTTTAATTTAAATTTATTTTTTCTCAATTCATTTATATTATTTTTCAATGCAAATTTATTTTTTCTAACTTCATTTTCTATTTAAATTTTCTATTTTCAATGCAAATTTTTTTCTCAGTTCATTTAAATTAAAGTTTTCCCTTATTTCATTTAAATTTATCTTTCTTTCAATTTTCATTTAAATTTTATAACATTTCATTTCAATTTATTTTTTTCTCATTTCATATAAATTATCAATCTTTCCATGTAATTTTCAATTTTTTCTCATACAATTTATCTAATTTTTTTTATATATTTACAATATTTTTACAAGAACATGCACTCAATAATATATCACTCGTTAACTTGGAGTCCAGCATTACGACACGATTGACCGGAAACATAGACACGATGTGGCCATGTTGATCGGTTGTGTCCGGATGTTCGACACACAGTGCACAGTTTGGGTTCACCCGTCTCCCTGACATCCATGTCATTTTGAATTATCGTCGATTGTGGTGGACCTTTAGGATGTCTGCAGAGACTACGGCCAGGCACCATCTCGATAGCAGGCGGTGGAACTTCCCAGTTTGAGACATCGGACATTATAGGAAATTCGTTCCCCCATATACGTAATGTGCGTTGCAACGTGTAGATCTCGTCTATGAATTGTTCAACATTTAAGTTTGCTCTCGCACACGCTGCATGAACATGCGCACACGGATATCGAAGAGTCTAATATATCCCACACTCGCATCGCCTGTTTCGCAGATCAACTGCGTAAGACCTAGGTGGAAAACCCGAACGATGGCCGATGTACTCCTGAACTCGAAAAGTCTCCAAGTCGCGCGAATACATTTCTGCATTCATTGTTTGTGCCGTTTGACTATTTACTGCCATGGCCTTTCGGACGGCCTCTACGTACACGTGCCCGACCTCGATCTGCTTAGCTTGTCTCAACCAAATCTTAGACATCAATGTCGCCAACCTATAGAATGTTGCCGAGAACACAACAGAAATCGGGAGATGGCGTATGCGCCTTAATACAGAGTTGACCACCTCTACCAAGTTAGTCGTTATCTGCCCATACTGAAACCCCTCATCTTAACTTTGAGTCCACTGCCAGTTCTCAATGCTACCCAACCATGTCTGGAGATTTGTTGGTAAAGATGACATATGAGATTCAAGCCTTGCGAACCTCTGCCTGAATCTTCGCGGTTCTAACTCATGGGCTGCATATTTAATTTGAAATCACCAATTTAAAAACAACAAAAAATTTGAAAAGTAATTTTTGAAATAAATACAAACAAAATTTTTTTACCCATGTTCACGAGTTCTTTTTTCTAATATTTATTCTTATAATCTCTATGAAAGTTTTCCGTGATGTGCCGGATGCAATAAACAGACCTCCACGGAACCCCCGATCGCCTTATCGCAGCAAGTAATCCTTTCGATCTATCTGATATAAGGCAAATGTTGTCTTTTCTAACAACGTGCCTCCGTAGATTTCTGAGGAATAATTCCCAAGACTCGAAGCACTCACGCTCCACGATGGCGAAAGCGATCAGAAGTACATTTCGATTGGCGTCTTGTGTAATAGCAATCAGGAGGATTTGCATGTATTTGCCATACAACCATGTCCCGTCCACCTGCACCATCAGCTTACAGTAAGGGAAGACCCTAAACAACGGCTCGAACTTCCAAAATAATCGGCGAAAAACTCATTTCCCTGATTGTATCTCCCTGTACGGGCCTTTATACGGTAGTGTTTGCAAATCAGTCACTATCCCAGGCATATACTCCTGCATCCCGGCTATCCACCCTTAAAGCTCGTTGTATGACACATCCCAGTCACCATACAACTCTTGCATTGCTATTTGCTTTGCCCACCATGCCTTTCGGTATGACACTTTATACTTGAATCGTGCTTGCATGTCCATAATAAGGACGACCACTTTAATGATGGGTGACTCTTTTACCAAAGGGATGATGCAGTTGCATATAGTTTTTGCATCTAACTTTTCATGGTCTTGCGACATACCAGCGGACGTGCATGTGTGTGGACCTTCTAGTTTCCTTATCATCCACATCTGTGTCCGCTGCATTAACGCGGCTCGGACACGCCATTTACAACCACTTGATGCTTTCCAGCATTCTCCTATGTACAAAGACTGTGTCGACTTCGTTACTTTATAATCCACACCTAACTTCAAGCTAAGTTGTTTTATAGCATGTAAACAGTCTTTTTTGTTATCGAATTGTTGTCCTACAAACAACTCTTCATCGTCGAATTCATCGTCAAGTAGGTGAGCTGGCACAATATTTGTATATTCCGGGAACTTGCATGCAAGAGCCGCATCAGGATCCACGTCAGTCATGAAGGACCTTGGATTATTTCTTATAACTATACCAGGGCCCGTGCTTCCGGCCGAATGAGGATTTGCATTTTCCCCATCCACCGGCCCTTCCTCGTCTATACCTTCAAGGATGTCATCCAAATCTGGGTCACTAAAATCATCGTTGGGATCACGGTGGGATTGATCATCATTATCGGACCCTTCATCACCATCTTCTATGGTGGCCAACACCTCTGGATGGATCTCTAGACGAGGACACGAGTTTGGGATGTTATACGAACATCTACCGGTGTTTGGAATTTTGGGAGTTGGCATTGACCGCCCAAAACCCGACTGATCTTCCCAGGAGACGTTAAGATCAAAATCAATTCTGGAGCACTAGCTTGCTGGAATTACCACTTGAATGGGATCCGGATCAGCTATCTCCGCGAACAACTCAACCGGGCTGGGATTTTCTATCTCAGGGGGGCAATAAATTGCTATCATTGTCCCTAGATCATCATCATCTTCAAGCACCATTTCTGAGAACTTTAGCAGATCAGTTAAAACCAGAAATTTGTAAAACAGTCTCAACATTTTCTTTTCGCAACGGGTTGCTATCTTTGTACTGATTTTTCGTTTTAAATCCAACAGCGAAATACGCTTGTTGAATCTCATTCCTATTTTTTTCCGACTTCAAAATGCACAGCCTTCTTTTGTTGTATTTATCATTTCTCCATCGTAATGAATATAAATAAACAAAATTTGGGAACTCATTTTAAAAAATTTTGCTTTTTTTCTCAACAAAGAAAAATTTAAAAATTTTAAAGCAAACAAAAACTCAAATGGAACATAAAATACCTATATATATCTGATAAATTTGGTGCCGGCCATTACATGACCAGCATCCAATTTTTTTTTACATCTCTGGTGCCGACCATCAGTGTACGTTGGAAAGCGTCAAGTGGTTGTAAATGGCGTGTTCGAGCAGCGTTAATGCAGCGGACACAGATGTGGATTGTAACACCCCTAACCCGTATCCGTCGCCAGACTAGGGTACGAGGCATTGTTGAAGAATACACAACTCAAAACAGGCATATAATTTTTTTTAAATTCATATATGTATTGAATCATCTGAATAGAGTAAGTTGCATATTTTGTCAATACAAATTTCATACCTCAATAACAATACCAAAATCATTTACATTACAACTAAACACCTATCTCAAGTTTATAACATAATTAATCATTCATAATTAACATCATTAATCTAACCATTTATCAAAATCTTAATAAATAAACATCACTTTGAAACATATATATATATATATATATATATGGTACTCGAACATTGTAACATTAAAACCAAATGACATCAATCACATTATATATAACATTTGGCCATACTTAATATCTCCCATACAACTAATTTGAATATATTCTTCATCACTTAAATTTAGAAATTTAAATTCATGACATATCATAAACAAATCTTTAAATAAATATACCAATATATTATTAAAACAAATCCGAATATATATGCAAATATATTTATAATCTCTTAGTTAAAATTTCTAAGCCAAATGCATAAACATATACTTGCATGATTCTTCTATTCGAATAGCTGACCCATATAAAACCAATTTAATCATTAACATGTCCATCATTTCACAAACCACAAATACATAGAATTTTCACAAATTCATAAACAAATCATAAAACCAAATTCATATGTATTACATGCATTCATCCATTATAATATCACAACATTGGTGAATACATATATATATATATATATATAACCTTATCAATTTATGAATAAAACATAACAATTACATAATTCATTATATTTATCTTATTAACTTAAACTATTTATAATGCAAATTAAATCATTACAATATATTAATATAAAGCCACAACCGAAATATATTTGTCTCTAATTAATCATCATTCAATTCACTACTAAAATACATAACTAATCACCTCAATACATCCTTGAATGCCGAATTATCATTCAAATACATATACAATATTACCTTTCAACTTTTATTAAAATGCACTTATCAACTAATTATAAACCATACTTACACAGATAAAACATAATTAAATCATTTTAGCAATGATAGCATAACAAACATAATTCATACTATTTTATATATATATATATATATCATAGTTAAATTCACTCATACCACATCCAAAATCACTAACTAATTTCAATGCACAAAAGGAAACACATATCACAAATACCATTTATCATAGCACATAACATTATAACGAAAATGAACTTAAACCATAATCAAACATAACCAAGTTCAAGCAGAAAATTTAAGCCATCTTCGCATGGCTATTAATTACATGCATAGGTACTTAATTCATATTCAACCCTTTTCTATGCTATACATGCCATATATTCATAATTAACATAGCCAAAATACCAAAGAAAGCTGTCGATAGTGTGATAGTCCTGCTGACAATCCCCGAGCTCGTAACGTATATCCAAATCTCGGATGTTGTCGACTGCTAAATCGGCTACTCGACCACTTTTGTCTTTCCCTAATCCAAATCTGATTTCTTTAATTCTTGATCTAAACATATTCAAATTAAGCTTATTTAAACACCATTCTATTCAATTTAGCCTAAAAACATATAAATGGGCAAATTACAATTTTGCCCCTAACCTTTCACACTTTTTACAATTTAGTCCTTTTTACTCAAAACACAAAATACACAAAATTTAACTATACTCCTTAAGGGCCGAATATTCCTAGTGTCCATAAAAACCTACATATTTCATTTATTTCACATTTTAGTCCCTCAAAAATTTTATTTTTGCAATTTAGTGCAAATTACTCAATTTCATCAAAAATTTAAAGACAAAACTTGTTAATCTAACACATATATTTCATATTTCATCATTAAACAACAAAAACCACAAGGTATCATCAATGGCAAAACACAAAATCATCATCACAAACAAAAATTAAGACATGGGTTTTGTACATCTCTTAGGAATGATCTCAAAAACGTAAAAATTATCAAATATTGAACAGAAACGAACCTTTAATCAAGCTTCAAAGTTGCCGAAATGTTGAAGAATTTTTTGAGTTTCTTCCTTCTAGCATTCGATCACTTAAAGAAAAGATGATAATGGCTTTTGTTTTGTTTTATTCTTAACATATATTTTATTATTATTAAATTACAATTTTAAACTTTATTTAACTATTAGCATAAAACATGAATTTTGGTTTTATTAGTCATTATGCCATCCACTATCTTTAAAATGGGCTATTTTCCCTTTAAGGACCTCATATTAAAAAGCCACTATCAAATAAGCACTTTACACTTTAATTTATAACTTTTATATTTTACGCGATTAAGTCCTTTTATTTAATCGGGTACCTAAACGACAAAATTAAGTCACAAAAATTTAACGCCAACAAATTCACACATAATAAACACGAAAAATAATTTTAAAATATTTTTCGAACTCGGATTTGTGGTCCCGAAACCACTTTTCTGATTAGGGTCAAAATCGGGCTGTTACATGGATGATAAGGAAACTAGAAGGTCTACACACATGCACGTCCGCTCGTATGTTGCAAGACCATGGAAAGTTAAATGCAAAAACTAAATGCAACTGCATCATCCCTTTGGTGAAAGAGTCACCCATCATTCAAGTGTCGGTCCTTATTGTGGACATGCAAGCACGATTCAAGTATAAAGTGTCGTACCGAAAGGCATGGTGGGCAAAGTAAATGACAATGCGAGAGTTGTATGGTGACTGGGATGCATCATACAATGAGCTTCAAGGGTGGATAGTTGGGATGCAGGAGTATGTGCTCGGGACAGTTACTGATTTGCAAACATTGCTGTATAAAGGCCTAGACGAGGAGATACAATCAGGGAAACGAGTTTTTCACCATTGTTTTAGACGTTCGAGCTGTGTGTTAGGGCCTTCCCTCATTGCAAGCTGATGGTAAAGGTGGACGGAACATGGTTTTATGGAAAATACATGCAAATCCTCCTGATTGCTGTTGCACAAGACGACAATCGAAATGTACTTCCGACCGCTTTCCCCATCATGGAGCGTGAGTGCTTCGAGTCTTGGGAATTTTTCCTCACAAATCTTCGGAGGCACGTTGTCAGAGAAGACAACATTTGCCTTATATCAGATAGATCGAAAGGATTACTTGCTACGATAAGGCGATCGGGGGTTCCGTGGATGTAACATCCTGAATTAATGGGTCTATGCGGTTAGTGTAGGGATATGTTTAATATGTTAATTCAAGTGATAGGGGTCCAAATTGGGCTCAGGACTAGGCAAAGGCCTTGGTCAAATTATCTGATTGGGCATTGTAGAGTTTAAAAGGTGGTAATTATGTTTAAAATACCAACGTAGGCTTGTGGCCCAACAATAGGTGGCACTGTAAGAGAATTAGAAGGTGACGCCATTAACAATTAAAGAGGCCCAAGTTTTGGCCGTAAGGAGCCCATGTTTTTGGGCCATTTTCAACACTTAAAATGGAGCAAGAAGTGACGCCACACACAAGGAGTTAAGGGCCCAAAATTTAAGTTTCATGTAGCCCAAATCTTTTAATGTAAGTGAGTTAAATTTCGGCATTAGGGTTTAATGAGGTGGACGGCTACAAGGCTCAAAAATAGAAGGATTTATATGGATTTTATAATTGATAATTTAGAAGATAAAAAGGAGAAATGATAGGAGCCTATCTACAAGGAAGGTGATGGCCAAAAATCCACCACTTAGAGGAGTAAAGAAATCGGCTACTGCATGGCAAAGGGGTGTCGAATTTTCCCTTTCATTTAGCTTGAATTTTAATTAATTAGGAAAGGCGTTTTCGGTTTTATACAAGAGGTGCCGAAATTTCTATAAATAGGGGGATAGTTCCTTGATTCTGGCAATTAAAACCCTAATTCTCTCTTCTTTCTTTGTGCCGAATTCCTTAGCCTCTCCATCTCCAATTTTATTTTCTTCAATTTCTTCAAAAGATGAAACCTCTTCTCCATTCTTTTCCCCTTGAGCCGATTTCTCTAAAAAGACGAAATCTCCATAGTTTTTCTTTATTCATCCTATTTGAGAATTAGTTCTATCTATTCCGGCATTTAAATCTTTTCTCTAGCATTGCCGAATCTCCTCTCTAGTGCTAGCCGAAATCCCTGTGTTAAGGTAAGTGTCGACTTCTGCTAGTTTCTCATATTCTATACCGGTTTTTGAAAGGGAAAAGCCGAAAAGCTAATAGTTTAATGATTCTATGGTGGGCGGCTTTCCGGGATTTGAAGAAAGCTTGGTCGACTAGATCTAAAAGCCAAAAAACGTTAGTCTCCAATTTCGGGATTTTAAGGTAAGAAGATTTTCCCTAGATTTTTACTAGATTCGTTCATTATATGCAAGATCCTAACTTTATGATGAGGATTAACGATCATAAATTGTGATAGTAGTTCTAACAAGGACTTATGATGGAATTAAATATGGATCAGGCAAAGGAGAGAATCCCTAAGTTTAACAAACGAGCAGTATCTGCCGTTCGAGATTGGCCACTTGGTTGTGGACCGGCTTCTGAACAACACCTTAGGCAGATAGTAGTTGTGTCGACTGAGGATAGCGTCGACATAGAAAGCATCGTTTTATCAGTAATCAGGTGTGTAGATCTCTAACACACTATTAATCCTGTATGTATGTCTATATATATATATATATATATATATATATGTTACGGGCTAAAAAGCCGGAAAGAGGCTTTATAGACAGTCGAATGGAACCCTAAATGGGTTAGGCAAGGATGCCAGGTACGTAAACATAGATCTCCCTATGTGTATCGAAATAAATGTAAGTCTACTTGATGTTCTCTTTATGTATGTATGCATGGGGTGGGAATTATTATATTAAAGGGGAAGTGCATAATAGGTCACTTGGTGATCGGTGGTAGAAATCCCACAAAAGTAAATGTTAGGTCACATAGTGATCGGTGGCTATGCCACGTTTAATGATTCCTGAATAACAGGAATAGGCAGTACGACTGTCGTTATGGTGTGTAGCGGATGGAGGGTTGATTGTAGAAACCCCCAAGGTGTGATGGTTGGTACGGGTTGGTGTGTAAAGGATGGAAACCTAGGATGGGGTTGGGTTATTATTCATTATTCATTGTTTATCATGTGATTATGATTGATGCCTTTATGTATGGGCCAGGGCCCATAATGTATTTGTGGGCTCAGGTCGTTGTGTGCTTTGAGATTTATACACTGAGTCTTTGTGACTCACGCTTTCCTTTTTCTCTACTCTTCCAGATGAGCAGTAGATCGTGGTCAAGGGAGCCGAGACGGACTCGAGGGGCCATCAAGTTTTTATTTCTACAAGTTATTTTCGGGATTTCTTTAAGTTTATTTTATTTCATTTTGGGAATATTTATGTAATAAGGCCCTAGTTTTTTATTCAACTAAGCAGATTTCAATGTTCTGAAATTTAGGAATTTATGACAAAGTTTATTTATACTTAATAATAATACAAAAGAGTTTATTTTTAAAATGTCATTTATCTATTTAAATTATGTCTAATTAACTTACGACTTCCAAAACCAGCACAGCAAAAGTTTTCAATGTACAAGCCGTGACTCACCAGATCTAGTCGAAACGCGTGGGCCGAGTTTGGGGTGTTACATTTTGGTATCAGAGCCCAGTTCAAAACTCGGGCTGTGAAATGGGTCTAGTAATTTTTTGTAAAATAGAAGTGATTTCGAGGAAAAAAAATGTCTTGGTTGAAGATATGGCCTTCGAGTCTACCGGCACCCGATCCACGCAGGTAAGTATTCTAAACTCTTGTTGTGTTATATATGTGGGCTTAATGGGCTTGAGGGACGTAATTAGTATGATAGCACTGATGGACCATAGGCTTAGATAAACAACTCTTCAATTTCATAAGACTTAATTTCTTTGAACAAACCCGTAAACGAGTTGCAAGACTAGGGTGTGGCAACAGGCATACGCATGTCTAGGATTGGATCCGGAAGAGCTTGGTATTTAAGCAGTCCTAGTGACTCACCTCCTCTTCGCTGGAATCTTGCCTGGTGCGTAGTGAATGTTCACCTTAGTCGAATTAGGGTGTGGCAATGGGCATACGCATGTCTAGGAGTGGATTCAGGGAGAGCTTGGTACTTAAGCAGTCCTAGTGACTCACCTCCTCTTCGCTAGAATCCTACCTAGTGCGTAGTGACTGTTCACCCTAGCTACGAGGACTTGTTGATGGGCTAAACCTTATAATTAAAACCCGTAAGGGACCAGCCACCCTATTTCAAAAAAAAAAACCCCAAGTTTTGTAAAATTTCCAAAGAAGTACACTTGATTTGTGAAAATTTCCAACGAACCATGAATTTATAAAATACCTATGTTTTGAAAATTTACCCGAAAACCTCATGTTTACAAGAGTAACCCGGATTGTGAAACTAGATTTTCAAAGTACCCCTGATTCGAAAAAAAAAACAACAACAACAACATCAAAATATCCCTGATTTGTAAAATTACAAAATTACCCTTAATGTGCAAAATGACCAAAATACCTTTGGATTTCAAAATTATCGAAATACCCTTAGATTTCAAAATTACCGAAATACCCTTGGATTTCGAAATTACCAAAACACCCTTGGAATTCAAAATTACTGAAATACTCTCAGATTTCAAAATTATTGAAATACCCTCGGATTACAAAAATTACCAAAATACCCTTATTTCACAAAATCACCAAGGAACCCTATTTTGAAAAAAATTACAAATGTACCCCTATAGAAAAAATTACGAAAATACCCCTAGGTATTGAAACAATGAAAACACTCTTACATGATGAATGTAAGTTCATGGATGTTATTTGTTTGTTGATGATTGAATGTATGTGTTTACTAGAATTAGAGGATACGAACTTGAGATTGAATTGTGAATGCGAATTCGAAAGAACTACTCCAAAACTACTATTCATAAGACTGTTTCGTGGTTAATCAGTGGAAGTAAACTAATAATTCATAAAATTTCTAATCAGATAAAAGCGAAGCGGTAGAATGAATGCAAGGGGTCGAGGACGTCCGCCACGTGGTCGTGGTAGGGGTAGGACGGTGTCGGAACCAGTAGGGTCTGGTCATGGTTCTGGAAACGAGATGCCAGCTGTGGAGGAGGAATTTCAGGATCAGACTGCCGGAGATGATGCGGTATCTCAGGCAATGTTAAGGGTCTTAGAGAGGGTTGCTGGGGCTGGTATGGGCACAGGAGCCCGGAAATCTGTGCCGGAGCGGCTTAGGGCCAACGGGGCAGAAGTGTTTAGGGGAATTTCTGGTGTAGCTCCAAGTTCAGCTGAGTATTGGTTGGAGGCAGTAGAACGCATAATGGATGATTTGGATTTCACGGAGGAGGAAAAGTTGAAAGGAGTTGTATCCCTCCTACGGGATGAAGCCTATCAATGGTGGATTACGGTTAAGGATGGTACAATAGCTGACCGTATTATCTGGGATCTGTTTAAAACGGCATTTTACAATAAGTACATTGGATCGAGTTATGTGGATGCGCAGCACAGAGCATTTCTGAATTTGGTTCAAGGGAGTAAGTCAGTGGCTGCGTATGAAGCTGAATTCGTACACCTTAGCCGATATGCTCGTGGGATGGTAGCCACGGAGCATGAACATTTTGTTAGGTTCGAAGATGGCCTAAGGGATGATTTGTGTGTTTTGATAGCCCCACAGCGGGAGAGAGAATTTGCTGTCCTAGTAGAAAAGACTAAGATAACTGAAGAGGTAAAGCGGACCGAGAAACTGAATCGGGATAGAGATAGGGGTGTAAATAAGAGGAATTTTGGATCGTCAACCGGGCGTACTCAGAAAAGGTCCAGGCCTGATGGACCAAAACGAGAAGAGAAACCTGCTGTTGCTAACCAGACACCAAAGTGTGCTCGATGTGGCAAATTTCATGCCGGAGAGTGTTGGGTAGGCAGTGGGAAGTGTTTTAGGTGTGGATTATGGACCACCAAGTTAGAAACTGTCCGCAGCAACGGGACGGTGAAGGGACCATGGGTCGAGGGAGTGCTCAGCCTGGCAGAGGAGGTCAGCAGCCACAAAGAGGTCGTGGTGCAGCCAGAGGTGGTAATGGCGCTGGTCGGGGTCGTGGAGCACCAGGCCAAGGGGCAGATAACACTGAGGCGAGACAGCTGGGGTTGGTCTATGCTGTCAGACGTCGAGAGGAGGCTGACGCACCAGATGTTATAACCGGTACATTTTTAATTTTTGGCTTGCCTTACACTGCATTGATTGACATTGGGTCGACGCATTCGTATGTAGCTAGTAGTGTATCTGGAACTCTAAAGTTAGAATCTGAAGTTACCTCTAGGGCCATGACTGTGGTTAGCCCGTTAGGACAATCTGTGGTAGTAGATAAACTCTATCGTGAAGTACCTCTAGAAGTTCAGGGGATGGTTTTCCAAACGGATCTAATGGAATTACCGTTAGGGGAGTTTGATTTAATTTTAGGCATGGATTGGCTTGTGAAGTATCAAGCTAATCTAGATTGTGCGGCCAAGCGTATGGTGTTAAAAACCCCCGAGGGTGATGAAGTGTTGGTCATAGGAGAAAGGGGAAACTGCTTGTCGAATGGAGTGACTGCTCTAAGAGCAGAAAGGATGGTGAGGAAAAGATGCGAGGCAGTTTTATTATTTGTCCGGGCTCTAGAAGCCAAGGACCTGACTGTTGGGGACGTCAGGACGGTAAAGGAATTTCTTGATGATTTCCCTGAAGAGCTTCCGGGATTAACCCCAGATCGTGAAATGGAGTTTGGTATCGATCTTCTTCCGGGAACAGCGTCGGTATCTATTGCTCCATATAGGATGGCACCGAAGGAGTTGGTAGAGTTGAAAGCACAGATACAGGAATTGTTGGATAGAGAGTTTATTCGACCGAGTGTGTCGCCTTGGGGAGCGCCGGTGTTATTTGTTAAGAAGAAGGACGGATCAATGCGTATGTGCATTGATTATCGCCAGTTGAATATGCTAACAATCAAGAACAAGTACCCATTGCCAAGGATCGATGACCTGTTCGATCAGTTGAAGGGGGCCTCAGTCTTTTCAAAGATAGATTTGAGGTCAGGGTACCATCAGCTTAGGGTCAAGGAGGCGGATATTCATAAGACGCTTTTAGCACTCGCTATGGTCACTATGAGTTTATGGTGATGCCATTTGGATTGACCAACGCGCCAGCAACGTTCATGGACATGATGAACCGAGTGTTTCAACCCTACCCGGACCGGTGTGTCGTGGTGTTTATAGATGACATCCTGGTTTATTCGAAGTCGGATAAGGAGCATGATGCTCATCTGCGAATAGTTTAGCAGATTCTAAGGGAGAAGCAGTTGTATGCCAAATTCAGTAAGTGTGAATTTTGGCTAAGGGAAGTTACATTTCTAGGGCACGTTGTGTCGGCAGAAGGGATTAGGGTTGACCCTCGAAAGATTGAAGTGGTGTTGGATTGGAAGCCACCTAGGTTTGTGGCTGAGATTAGGAGTTTTCTTGGTTTAGCTGGGTATTACTGAAGGTTTGTTGAAGGATTTTCTTCGGTAGCAGCACCGTTGACTAAGTTGCTACAGAAAAAAGTTCCGTTTGTTTGGTCTGACAAGCAGCAAGAGAGTTTCGAGAAGTTAAAGAGGATTTTAAAGGAGGCCCCGGTGTTGGTTCAGCCGGAGGCGGGGAAGGAGTTCGTAATTTACTGTGATGCGTCACACACAGGATTAGGATGTGTGTTGATGCAAGATGGAAAGGTGGTTGCATATGCATCTCGGCAGTTAAGACCGCATAAATCGAATTATCCCACTCATGATTTGGAATTGGCAGCAGTGGTGTTTGCCTTAAAAATTTGGAGGCATTATTTGTACAGGGAGAAATCTGTCATTTACACAGATCATAAGAGCTTAAAGTATCTTCTGACTCAGAAAGAGTTGAATTTAAGGCAGAAAAGGTGGATCGACTTGCTAAAGGATTACAACTACTCGATCGAGTATCACCCGGGTAAGGCTAATGTAGTGGCGGATGCTCTAAGTTGTAAAGTAGTCTCCGACTTAAGAGCAATGTTTGCTCACCTTAGTTTTTATGAGGATGGAAGTTTATTAGCTAAAGGGGAAATTGCAGCTAGTCTCAAAGGATGGACCAACGGAATTCAGTATGAATGAGGAAGGACTGTTATGTTTCCGAGGAAGAGTTTGCATGCCAAAAGATCTGGAGTTGAGGAGTAGGATTTTGAATGAGGCGCATGGTACTGCATACGCTATGCACCCTGGAGGAAGTAAGATGTTTTGGGATTTACGAGATCAGTTCTGGTGGCCAGGTTTGAAGCAAGAAGTAACTGAATTGGTGGGTAAGTGTTTGATCTGTCAGCAGGTCAAGGTGGAATATCAGTTACCATCAGGATTATTGCAGCCAGTGAAGATTCCACAATGGAAGTGGGAAAGAATCACCATGGACTTTGTTAGTGGGCTTCCACTCACACCCACTAAGAAAGATGCAATTTGGGTAGTTGTTGATCTCTTGACGAAGTCTGCACACTTCATACCCATACGTGTTGACTATTCCTTGCAGAAGTTAGCTAAGTTATACACAGCAAAGGTGGTGAGGTTGCATGGAGTACCGGTTTCGATCATATCAGATAGGGACCCTAGGTTCACCTCACGATTTTGGAAGGCGTTGCATTAAGCGTTGGGTACGAAGTTGGATTTCTGTACAGCATTTCACCCTCAGACCGATGGACAGTCTGAGCGAGTGATCCAGATCTTAGAGGACATGTTGAGAGGATGTGTTATTGATTTCAGAGGTAGTTGGGAAGAGTTCTTACTGTTAGCAGAGTTTGCTTACAATAACAACTACCAATCAAGTATTCAGATGGCGCCCTACGAAGCTTTGTACGGGCGGAGGTGTCGTACTCCTACCTGTTGGACGGAATTAGGGGAACGTCGGATTTTGGGTCTAGAGTTGGTGACCGAGACAGAAGAGAAGGTTGAGTTGATTAGGGTTCGACTGAATGAGGCGTTGGGCAGACAAAAGTCCTATGCTGATTTAAAGCGTAATGACATGGAGTTTGCAGTGGGTGATAAAGTATTCCTAAAGGTGTCGCCGTGGAAAAAGGTACTAAGGTTTGGTGGAAAGGGTAAATTAAGTCCCAAATTTATCGGACCATATCGGGTAATGAAGCGAGTAGGACCAGTAGCCTATCAGCTGGAGTTACCTCCGGAGTTAAGTCAAATTCACGATGTATTTCATGTCTCCATGCTAAGACGTTACCGTTCGGATCCGTCTCATATTGTGCCTATGGAGGAAATCGAGGTAAGGCCTGATCTATCTTTCGAAGAGGAACTGGTGGAAATTCTGGATCGAGATGTCAAGGTGTTGCGAAGGAAAACAGTTCCATTGGTTAAGGTGCTGTGGCGGAATCATGGTTCTGAGGAAGCTACGTGGGAACCCGAGGAAGCAATGCGGAAGCAATACCCTCATCTTTTCTGATCAGGTAATTTCGAGGACGAAATTTCTTTAAGGGGGTAGAACTGTAACATCCTGAATTAATGGGTCTTTGCGGTTAGTGTAGGGATATGTTTAATATGTTAATTCAAGTGATAGGGGTCCAAAATTGGGCTCAAGACTAGGCAAAGGCCTTGGTTAAATTATCTGATTGGGCATTGTAGAGTTTAAAAGGTGGTAATTATGTTTAAAATACCAACGTGGGCTTGTGGCCCAATAATAGGTGGCACTGTAAGGGAATTAGAAGGTGGCGCCATTAACAATTAAAGAGGCCCAAGTTTTGGCTGCAAGGAGCCCATGTTTTTGGGCCATTTTCAGCACTTAAAATGGAGCAAGGAGTGATGCCATACACAGGGAGTTAAGGGCCCAAAACTTAAGTTTCATGTAGCCCAAATCTTTTAATGTAAGTGAGTTAAATTTCGGCATTAGGGTTTAATGAGGTGGACGGCTACAAGGCTCAAAAATATGAGGATTTATATGGATTTTATAATTGATAATTTAGAAGATAAAAAGGAGAAATGATAGGAGCCTATCTACAAGGAAGGTGATGGCCGAAAATCCACCACTTAGAGGAGTAAAGAAATCGGCTACTGCATGGCAAAGGGGTGCCGTATTTTCCCTTTCATTTAGCTTGAATTTTAATTAATTAGGAAGGACGTTTTCGGTATTATACAAGAGGTGCCGAAATTTCTATAAATAGGGAGGATAGCTCCTTGATTCTGGCAATTAAACCCTAATTCTCTCTTCTTTCTTTGTGCCGAATTCCTTAGCCTCTCCCTCTCCAATTTTCTTTTCTTCAATTTCTTCAAAAGCCGAAACCTCTTCTCCATTCTTTTCCCCTTGAGCCGATTTCTCTAGAAAGCCGAAATCTCCATAGTTTTTCTTTATTCATCCTATTTGAGAATTAGTTCTATTTTCGGCATTTAATTCTTTTCTCTGGCATTGCCAAATCTCCTCTCTAGTGCTAGCCGAAATCCTTGTGTTAAGGTAAGTGTCGACTTCTGCTAGTTTCTCATATTCTATTCCGGTTTTTGAAAGGCCAAAGCCGAAAAGCTAATAGTTTAATGATTCTATGTTGGGCGGCATTCCGGGATTTGAAGAAAGCTTGGTCGACTAGATCTAAAAGCCGAAAAACGTTAGTCTCCAATTTCGGGATTTTAAGGTAAGAAGATTTTCCCTAGATTTTTACTAGATTTGTTCATTATAGCAAGATCCTAACTTTATGATGAGGATTAACGATCATAAATTGTGATAGTAGTTCTGACAAGAACTTATGATGGAATTAAATATGGATCAGGAAAAGGAGAGAATCCCTAAGTTTAAGAAACGAGTAGTATCTGCCGTTCGAGATTGGCCACTTGGTTGTGGACCGGCTTCTGAACAACACCTTAGGCAGATAGCAATTGTGTCGACGAAGGATAGCGTCGACATAGAAAGCATCGTTTTATCAGTAATCAGGTGTGTAGATCTCTAACACACTATTAATCCTGTATGTATGTCTATATATATATATTATAGGCTAAAAAGCCGGAAAGAGGCTGTATAGACAGTCGAATGGAACCCTAAATGGGTTAGGCAAGGATGCCAGGTACATAAACATAGATATCCCTATGTGTATCGAAATAAATGTAAGTCTGCTTGATGTTCTCTTTATGTATGTATGCATCGGGTGGGAATTATGATATTGAAGGGGAAGTGCATGATAGGTCACTTGGTTATCGGTGGTAGAAATCCCACAAAAGTAAATGTTAGGTCACATAGTGATCGGTGGCTATGCCACGTTTAATGATTCCTGAATAACAGGAATAGGCAGTACGGCTGTCGTTATGGTGTGTAGCGGATGGAGGGTTGATTGTAGAAATCCCCAAGGTGTGATGGTTGGTACGGGTTGGTGTGTAGAGGATGGAAATCTTGGATGGGGTTGGGTTATTATTCATTATTCATTATTTATCATGTGATTATGATTGATGCCTTTATGTATGGGCCAGGGCCCATAATGTATTTGTGGGCTCAGGTCGTTGTGTGCTTTGAGATTTATACACTGAGTCTTTGTGACTCACGCTTTCCTTTTTCTCTACTCTTCTAGATGAGCAGTAGATCGTGGTCAAGGGAGCCGAGACGGACTCGAGGGGCCATCAAGTTTTTATTTCTACAAGTTATTTTCGGGATTTCTTTAAGTTTATTTTATTTCATTTTGGGAATATTTATGTAATAAGGCCCTAGTTTTTATTCAACTAAGCAGATTTCAATGTTCTGAAATTTAGGAATTTATGAAAAAGTTTATTTATACTTAATAATAATAATACAAAAGAGTTTATTTTTAAAATGTCATTTATCTATTTAAATTATGTCATAAAATGTCATTTATCTATTTAAATTATGTCAATTAACTTATGACTTCCAAAACCAACACAGCAAAAGTTTTCAATGTACAAGCCGTGACTCGCCAGATCTAGTCGAAACGCATGGGCCGGGTTTGGGGTGTTACAGTGGAGGTCTGTTTATTGCATTCGGCACATCACGGCAAACTTTCATAGAGATTATAAGAATAAAGATTGGAAAAAAGAACTCGTGAAATTGGGTAAACCGTAAAATTAAATATGCAGCATGATAAACCGTAAAATTAACATATTTTAATCCCACATTTAGTATGCTTTTGGATGATTTAAGCCTCGATTGATATAAAAAGGTGCTCTTAATCCTTTCTTTTCATGTCTTAAACCCAGGAAAGCACCCGAGGATGAAAAGAACATAAAACGGGCCCAAAACAGAGTAAATGGGCCATATTACGAAATTGGCACGGCTTGGACCTAAGCCCGCACGGCCATGTCTTGTCGAGCATCTAGAACACGGCCTCACCCCCGATTTACACGGTCGTGCCTCAATTAAGAAATTCGAACACGGCTTGAAGATGAGTCACACGGACGTGTGACATGGCCGTGTCCCTGTTGTGGCAACCAACAATTTCATTCAGATTTGGATACTTTGGGGCAAAGAAACCTATTTCAAAAGCCTATATAAACCCCTAAGTGCCAGCTGAAAAGGGGGCGGTTAGCTAGGCCAAGAAGCCAAGCCGAAAAGATCAAAGTTGTGGGAATTACTCGAAGTTAGCCAGTTGATCCATCCCAAGAAGCCGAAATTCTACTCAAGACGGCAGGATTTCTCCTTCAATTCCTTCAGGGAGTTTTAGGGATTTCTTATGTTTTGTTTTATCTTTTCTCTTGAGATGTTTTCTTTATTTGTTATGAACTAAACCCTTCAGATACCTGAAGGGGATGAAACCTAGATGAATCTTGTTATTGTTTTCTGAATTATATGATAAATACTTAGTTTGTTCTTAATTATGTATGCTTAGTCCAAATTTGATATGTTTAGGTGGAGGAGGAATAGACTCTGCTTAATACTAGATCTAGCATAATTAAGCGGAGTTGATCGCACGCCTAGAGATAGGGTGACGAGATTTTGTCGGATTAGTGTGAAACCTAATATGGGAGTCCATAGATCGATTTACTGCTATTCTAGGGGGTTATTATTCGAGAAAGAGATTTACGTTAATTAACCTAGGGTTAGACGTTATTTGACTCGAGAGAGGGTTTAATATACGTTAGGGAGTCCTATGGATCAAACTAAGTGAATAAATCGTATGGTTCAGTGTTAGATAACAAGTGAAGTCTAGGTGGATTCTTCTTGAGGGTATCGTCGTGATCAACTGAGTTTTTCTTCAAGTTATTTCCCAATTCGTTCTTTTTGTCTTTGCGTCTTTAGCTTAGTGACTTCACTTTATTTTAGGCTAAATAATAAAAAGAAAGTTAGTATTAGTACTTTTAGTTCCTTTGGGTTCATTAAATCCGATCTTGCCTAAACTATACTACTGTTCAATAGGTACACTTGCCTTTAATCGTTGTCAGAGTTAGTTTCCAGGTTCGATCATTCTCTTTATAAATTTTAAAACTCTGATTTTAGCGATCAAGTTTTTGGCACCGTTGTCGGGGAACTAAAATAATAAGAAAGCTTAATTTTTATTACTTTAGCCATTTTTTATTTTTATTTTTTATTTGTTTTTCAGTTTGCTAATTTTTCTTTTATTTGATTTTGGCAGATAGAGGAGATGACACTGAATAATTATCAGTGGCAAGTAATGAGGACAATTCCTACTAAAGCAGCCAGTGCCTTCAACCTTGACGTGTTCACCAGGTTATCTAACCAGCTGGAGATGATGAATAAAAAGATTAATGGTTTGTGTAGTTTCTCGCAGGTACACCCAGTAATGCAATATGACTCGAATCCAGGAGGCGTGGCGAATCCTGAGTACCCACCCTATAGATATGGCATGGAGAACGAACAAGTCCACTATATGGGTAACTATTCTAGACCACAAAATAATTTTTATAATGATACTTATAATGCAGGTTGGTGGTACCATCCCAATTTCTCGTGGGATGATCAAAATAGCCAAAGACCGGAACTTCCTCCAGATTTTCAATAACCACCCCACCAACAGGAAGAGGAGTCGAACATTGAAGAAATGCTGACAAAATTAATGGCAGCCATAGAAAACCATTTCAAGAACACTGAAACAAGTCAACAAACATCGGTTGAAGAAACCAAGAATCAAGTCAGGGAACTTACTAAGTTAGTAGGGGAAGTCACTAAGGCAGTCAGACAACTTGCAAAGTTAATGTCTGAAATACCGCAAGGACGTCTACCAAGCAACACTGAAACTAACCCGAGAGAGCACAATCAAGCCATTTACGATAGTGAAGGGTTAGACGAACCAAACCCAAGGGAAAAACCTGTGGTAAGTGAAGGTAAGGTTGATGTGTGCCATGATATACCAAAACCGGCAATTACAGAATACCAACCTCGTGTGCCATATCCCAATGCAATAAAGAAAGGCCACACGGAGGAAGAATTCGGTGAACTCACACATCGTGTAGAAGATGAAACAATCGCTCTTCAAGATCTTGACTCAGCTAGGACATCGAGTAATAAAGGTACGAATGTTAATTCTATTGATAACCATTTGGTTCAACCTTCTTTACAGGAAGCATCACAAAATCACCTAGTTGAGCTAGATCATAGACCTCGTGCCAACAAAGAACAATTATATGAGGAACGAAGCCTTAGGGTCGACAATCTAGAAGAGTGGAAAACACAATTTAAAGAAGAACCGGAACCACACAAAGTGAAACCGAAGGAAACCCCAGATGACTGATAGGAACAACAAATCACTTCAAAATAGGGGATCAGGTATTGTTGAATAAGGAAGACCCTCGAATCACCAATTCAGACCTCAAGACAAACGAAGAAATCACTTATACGGCACAGTCAAGGTAAGCACTCCTAAAACTAACACTTTTGAGGTAAACACTACTCGACTTAAACTATATATCCATAACCGAATTGATCCCATGAGAAAGGATTTTCACCTCCTCAAACCACCATGAACATACGAATAAGAGGTAAGTCTAGCTCAAGACTTATTAGTTAAGTGAATTTGGAAAGTTACGAGGTTTCTAGGAAGTTCCAAGTTTAAGTTAGACTATAAGTAAATTTTTGTATTTGAGCACTTAAGGAGAGAAGGCAAGTGGCATCAAGACTTAAGGAAATAAGTGTGCATTTTGCTAGCACAAGGAGTCTATTGGTAAAGGTGGAAAGTGGCGTGTGGAGTGTACTAAAGGTCTGAGGTTCGAATCCTATCTATTGCATTTTTGATTAATTTTTGTGCTTCTCTTCCATGTGTCGGTCAAGGCTAATTATGGTAAGGAAGACTTTTTAATTTTTGGAAAGATGGCTAAGGAATATGGTAAGGAGGAAGACTAGGGAAAAATGGGGAAAGAAATGAGGGAAAATGGTAAGAATAGGGAACATGTTGGCATTTTTCGTGGGGGATGTTTTGGAAAGGTTTTATTTGGTCTATGTTCATCTTTTGGTAAAGATGATAATGGTTTGGAAAAGGGAGAGGGTAGCCGAATTTTGATGGGAGCATTTTGATAGTTTTGGTGCTTGTTAGGTCTAATTCCTTTTGGCATCCTTTGTGTTCATTCTTCCAACTTCTCCTCCCATTGCCGCAACTTCAAGACAATAGTGGACATTTTCTCTTTTCTTTCTTGTCTTGCCGAAAACACCTAGCCTTTGTGACCAATTATTTTTCACTCATCTTCTCTTGAAAATCGAAACTACCGATCCTTCTTTGTTGTCTTGCTACTAGTGCCAAACCGTGTTCTTCATTTCGGTTCATCCCTATTATTAAGGTAAAGATTTTCTTCTTATTCATGTTGTTTGTTCTTTCTTCTCTTGACTTGGCTAAGCCGAAACTCTCATCCCTTGGCTAAGCCGAACCTAGCCACTTGTTTTTATTTTAAACTCCTCTTATTCTCTTTTGATGAAGGCCGAATCAAGCCATCCTTTGCTGCTACTTATCTTTCTCTTAGCCTTGGTTTCGAAAGTTGATTGGGACTCGTTGCAATAGCCAAGGTGCAAAGTCGGATTTTAGAATCTAGTAGGGAAGGATCGCGATTGTGGTAAGTGACTCTTTTGAGTGAGTACTTTTGGGCTTTTGGAAACTTTAAGAAATCGAGGCTAACTTTTGATCGATTTTATTTTTAGGGGGCAACGAAGAGTGGTTCTTTAGGGAATCCTAATTAAGGTGTGTAATCCAGTACCCTTCTGAATACATGTTTGAAATGGTGTGTAATCTCACATCTCTCTGAAAGTTTGCATGTAATGTTATATGATTCGGTCGAAATATCGAAAAAAATGGAAACCGGCATCCGTGACCACTCGGGCGTGCGTATATTCGTAGTGGTAACCATATTTTTGCAATGAAACAGTTTGGTCAGCAACAGTGACGTGATTTTGAAAAATCACAAAAAATAGGAGAAAGGGAATTAAAAAGTTAATAAGATATCAAATTAAAGCTTATTGTGCCTATTTTTATATGGAAGAAATGGAGAAGGAAAAGTAATTTTATATTCTGTGATACTTTAATTTTAGTGAGACTGGTTCTGAATGACTTCGTGGTTCCTTGATCTGTCTTGGAAAAATCATGTAAAATTTTACAAAGTGAATTATGAGTTATAATTTATATGTACAGATTCCTTAGTGAGCCTATTTTCAATATAAACAAGTGGGAGAAGCATATGAAAACTGTATAGTGAGATATTTGAATTTTGGGTAAGAGAGGTCAGAATCATTGGACAGTGAAACAAGGAAAAAATTAAGGAATAAACTGTACTAAATGGTTAAGCCAAAAATTCTGGAAAACTTTTAATAAGAAGATATATGAGTCTAGTTTCAAGAAAAATTTACGGATGTAAATTTCGAGTTTCCTAACTCAAGTTATAGACAATTTAGTCAGTATGACGCAGGTGGATAGTTTCAATTTTTGTGTCTCACATTAGTAGTTAAGTCTAGGTTGCAGAATTACCAAAATACCCTTGGAGGGTAAATTACCAAAATACCCCTGGGTTGTGAGATTACCGAATTACCCTTAGTGGGTAAAATTACCGAATTGCGAAAATGCCCCCAATTGGTCGAATTACAAAAATGCCCCTAAAGGGTCGAAATACGAAGATGCTTAAATGGGCTGATTTGATAGATTGCCTTAATGGGCCGATTTGATAGATTGCCTTAATGGGCCGATTTTGCAAAGTGTTAATGGGCCAAATTTTGTAATGAATCTTTGAGTTATTAATTGTTATTTATATTTGTAATATCAATTACTATGTATGTTACATATGCATACTTTTGCACGGGATGGGAAAATGTTGAAGAGAAGTAATCCGGTGGCACTGCCACAAATATGTTTGATAATATGATACTCTGTGATTCTGGTGGCTCTGCCACATATTCTGGTGGCTCTGCCACAAATTCCGATAATGGCTATGTGTCAACCTAAATATGGCTTTGTGCCATCGTGATTACGACTTTGTGCTAAATGTATTTACCCGGGGCTATGTGCCTAACATATGAGTTAACGACTCTGTGTCGATCATAATTACCCAAGGCTGTGTGTTGATTATATCACCGTATATGATATTCTGGTGGCTCTACCATAATCTGTATAGTGGCTATGCCACGCTTAATTATGACTCTGGTGGCTCTGTCACAAATATGTTTGATAATATGATACTCTGTGATTTTGGTGGCTTGCCCACAATAAAAATTTGTTATAAATGGCTTAATGCCTGCGATTGGTGTGTTTGGCGGGGTGGGTTGACTTGATCCCCACAGGTGTGCTGGATGGTACGGGAGGTGTGTAGCGGATGGATTACTAGGATGGGTTGGTGTAACACCCCAAACCCGGCCCATTTGCTAAGACCGAATATGAAATGCCACTGCGGAAAACGTTTGAAAAACTTTTGACTTAGAATTAAAAACATAAAATTTTGTTGTCTTTACTAAAACATTGTGTAATTAAAATCCCAAATAAACATTTTCAAATAACAATATATTCAACAAACCAACTTAAAACATAATAATAATCAAAAATTGGATAAATGGCCCTTATTACAACCAATACTTAAAACAAATTACTCAATATTAAAATGCTTAAAATAATTAAAATATCTTCTTCTGCATGGGCCACCTTGTATCCACTCCAAACCCGATCCAACGCTTACGCATCACCTGAAATGGTTGAGAAAAATTGGGTGAGTCCACAGACTCAGTGCATAATCATCACACATGCCTCCACATATGGGCTTGGCCCAAATCCACACAGTTCACATACATAAATATGCAAAATGACGCCCAACCCAACCTAATTCCATCCATTACACCAACCCCAGCACACCTGCCGTCCAAGGTCGTGGCTAATCCACCGATCAAATAGTGATCCTTATATCTTACCTTGGCAGACTTGCTGCTCAAGGCCATGGCTAAGCCACCGATCAAATAGTGATCCCAACATTAATTCGTCTACGGTGATGCACACAGCCATCAACCGCCGAGATGGGCACCTAGCCAACACCTCCCTTGATGTAGCACACAGCTGATCATCAAGCGCTAATGTAGCACGAGGCTAACATTAGACCACGTACATAAATATGTACACCTGTCCTTTCTTGATCAAATCAAATCCCCATGCATATATGTTAATGTATCATGCCAAATCAACATATAGAATGAACATACATCACATGCTCATTATCATATTACACAGTCACCATAAATAATTTAATATCACATATTACTGACCTGTTAACCGATTACCCCAATCATGGGTTTTCACCACTTTAGCCTTTGTTGTCGGCTATCACACATCATACAAGAATATATATCAATACACAAAACAGGAGAAATAGTGCGATAACTACGCACCTGCTAAGGCACAAACGATCAAATCCCGAAAACGTCACTTGATTAAGAACTCTGCCGAAATCCCTAAATGGAATCATATTAGTTTCGGCCTCTATACCAAAAACATTAGAAAGTGGCCTACTCCCTCAAGAAAACGACATAAAAAAAAGAAAGGAAAAACGGCCATAAACACTTACCTATCTTCCAAAACCGATTGAAGAAAACCCAAAAATGAATGCCTACCCTTTGAATATTCGGCCAACAAAAATAATACTAACAAGGAAGTAGAAGATTCGGCTATGGTTTTGAATGAAGATAACAAAAGATATTATGGAGAAAAAGAAATAGAGTATGTGAGTAGCAAAGAAAATGAGAATGAGAGGGAGAGGATTCGATTTTAGAAATAATGGAAGAAAAGAAAAGAAAAGAAAAGAGGATTTGGGGAAGAAAGAGGTTCGGTCAAGAAGAAAGTAAAAAGGAAAAAGTGATGTTGAGCAAATACCAAAAGTAAGAAAAGAGGAAGAGAGATGGGAGAAAGAGTGCACAAAAGTGCAAAAAATGTTTTCGGTTACAAAGGAAAAGATGAGAGAAAGAAAATATAAATTTTGGTTCAAACAAAATGAAGGCTAACCAAAAGCAAAACTTGAACAAAATGTACAATACTCATTCGGCCAAACAAAGGATTTTTGGAGAGGGAAAACAAAAATGCAAAAGATGTTCAAAAGGAGAATTGCCAACTATTCCCCCCCAAGCTACCTAACAAAATTCGGCCACCCCCCTAGACACCCATGCCGTCCATATACATCCACTAAAGGCATAAGAATTGTTTCCAAAACATTTTCCACAAGCCAAGCCTTTTGTCCCCTCAATATACCATAACTTTAAGATATCCTTCCATAACCTTAAAAATCTTATCCCATAACTTAAGTTTTCCTTAAACAAAAATTCAACTTACCAAAAGTTATTAGTCCACCTATCATAAATAAGTTTGATCGGCCATCAATGTTAATACACAAAAATAAACCTTCAAAATGCTAAACATACCACTCGAACCTCTAACCTCAAGCTACCTTTCAAGCTCCTTAACCAACTTGCCACTTACTCCTCTTGTGCTATAAATGAACACTTAAATTAACTTAAGTGCTAAGCTCACCTAATCCACTTCATTAAATAAGCCATACTAAAATTTATTCTAACTTCCTAATTAAAATCTAGCCTTCACAAGACTATGCTAACACACAAAATTCATATCCAAGCCAACACAAAAATAAATAATATTCTAATTTTCCTAAAGCCCAATTCCCAATCGACCCAATCCTACTAGGCCCAATTTCAAGATGTTACAGATCTACCCTCCTTAAAATAATTTCGTCCTCGAAATTACTTACTAACGATCAATCATACAATATAACTCACCACACTACGCTCTTGCTGCGCACTCTGATCTTAATAAAACTAACATACTTTCTATGAACAGTCCCAAAGTTCACACTCTAATTCAGAGAATCAAATTCAATCATCCACAACATTCAACACATCATTATGGGC
Organism: Gossypium australe; assembly: GCA_005393395.2. Classification (NCBI taxonomy): domain Eukaryota; kingdom Viridiplantae; phylum Streptophyta; class Magnoliopsida; order Malvales; family Malvaceae; genus Gossypium; species Gossypium australe. The sequence goes on from CM016624.1 coordinate 102,020,836, forward strand.
ATTTCTAACCATTCCCGACCCAGGGGTATATTCATAATTTTCCCTACAGGGGACTTTTTGGTATTCAATCGGGGTCAATTTGAAAATAATCTTTACAAATCCAAGGTATTCCAAATTTTCAAAATCAAGGGTATTTTGAAAGTTTTTCCAAATCAAGGGTATTGCAGAAATTTCAGAAATCGGGGTTATTTTGGTAATTTTTTTTGGAAGTCAGGGGCATTTTAATAAATTTTCCCAAATCAGGGTATCTTACCATTTTGTAAAATAGAAGTTTTTGGTATTTTTATAAAGTAAGAACGTTTTTACAAAAGTCGTGGGTAGTATGGTAATTTTATAAACCAAGGGCATTTTGGTAATTTTACACCCAGGGGTATTTGGGTAATTTTGTAAATCAGAAATATTTCGAAAAAAATTTCCAAGCATAAAATGGTTTTACAAATCGAAGGAGTAATTTTGAAAACTTAAGGTTTTTTATAAAACAGTATGGCTAGTCCCTTTCGGGTTTTAATAATCGGTTTAGCCTATGAACAAATCCTCTTGGTTAAGGTGAACCGAAGCTACGCACCAGGTAGGATTCCTGCAAAGAGGAGGTGAGTCACGAGGACTGCTTAAGTACCAAGCTCTTCCGGATCCAATCCTAGACATACGCACCAAGGTTACCACACCTTAACTCGGCGATTTGGTCACAGGTTGGTTTAATAACCTATTAAAGTCTTATGCATATGTTGAGTAAACTAATCCTAGAGTCCAATAACCTTAGTATTCTAATCTACGAGCCCAAATAACCCATAATAATTCACACAAACAAATCACTTTAAGAGTCCGAAGTACTTACTTGGTGGACTTCGGGTCGGAGGTACAGGTGCCATGCCAGAATAAACCTGAAAAATTTGTGAAAGCCCAAATCTTTGAAAAGCCCATTTTTAAAAAAAATGTTTTTGGGCCCAAAACCCTCAAAGCCGAGTTTTGAACCGGGCTCTGATACCAATTTGTAACACCCCAAACCCGGCCCATTTGCTAAGACCGAATTTGAAATGCCACTGCGGAAAACGTTTGAAAACTTTTGACTTAGAATTAAAAACATAAAATTTTGTTGTCTTTACTAAAACATGTGTAATTAAAATCCCAAATAAACATTTTCAAATAACAATATATTCAACAAACCAACTTAAAACATAATAATAATCAAAAATTGGTTAAATGGCCCTTATTACAACCAATACTTAAAACAAAATACTCAATATTAAAATGCTTAAAATAATTAAAATATCTTCTTCTGCATGGGCCAACTTGTATCCACTCCAAACCCGGTCCAACGCTTACGCATCACCTGAAATGGTTGAGAAAAATTGGGTGAGTCCACAGACTCAGTGCATAATCATCACACATGCCTCCACATATGGGCTTGGCCCAAATCCACACAGTTCACATACATAAATATGCAAAATGACGCCCAACCCAACCTAATTCCATCCATTACACCAACCCCGGCACACCTGCCGTCCAAGGCCGTGGCTAATCCACCGATCAAATAGTGATCCTTATATCTTACCTTGGCAGACTTGCTGCTCAAGGCCGTGGCTAAGCCACCGATCAAATAGTGATCCCAACATTAATTCGTCTACGGTGATGCACACAGCCATCAACCGCCGAGATGGGCACCTAGCCAACACCTCCCTTGATGTAGCACACAGCTGATCATCAAGCGATAATGTAGCACGAGGCTAACATTAGACCACGTACATAAATATGTACACCCGTCCTTCCTTGATCAAATCAAATCCCCATGCATATATGTTAATGTATCATGCCAAATCAACATATAGAATGAACATACATCACATGCTCATTATCATATTACACAGTCACCATAAATAATTTAATATCACATATTACTGACCTATTAACCAATTACCCCAATCATGGGTTTTCACCACTTTAGCCTTTGTTGTCGGCTATCACACATCATACAAGAATATATATATATATCAATACACAAAACAGGAGAAATAGTGCGATAACTATGCACCTGCTAAGGCACAAACGATCAAATCCCTAAAACGTCACTTGATTAAGAACTTTGCCGAAATCCCTAAATGGAATCATATTAGTTTCGGCCTCTATACCAAAAACATTAGAAAGTGGCCTACGCCCTCAAAAAAATGACATAAAAAAAAGAAAGGAAAAACGGCCATAAACACTTACCTATCTTCCAAAACCGATTGAAGAAAACCCAAAAATGAATGCCTACCCTTTGAATATTCGGCCAACAAAAATAATACTAACAAGGAAATAGAAGATTCGGCTATGGTTTTGAATGAAGATAACAAAAGATATTATGGAGAAAAAGAAATAGAGTATGTGAGTAGCAAAGAAAATGAGAATGAGAGGGAGAGGATTCGATTTTAGAAATAATGGAAGAAAAGAAAAGAAAAGAGGATTTGGGGAAGAAAGAGGTTCGGTCAAGAAGAAAGTAAAAAGGAAAAAGTGATGTTGAGCAAATACCAAAAGTAAGAAAAGAGGAAGAGAGATGGGAAAAAGAGTGCACAAAAGTGCAAAAGATGTTTTCGGTTTCAAATGAGAAGATGAGAGAAAGAAAATATAAATTTTGGTTCAAACAAAATGAAGGCTAACCAAAAGCAAAACTTGCACAAAATGTACAATACTCATTCGGCCAAACAAAGGATTTTTGGAGAGGGAAAACAAAAATGCAAAAGATGTTCAAAAGGAGAATTGGCCAACTATTCCCCCCCAAGCTACCTAACAAAATTCGGCCACCCCCTAGACACCCATGCCGTCCACATACATCCACTAAAGGCATAAGAATTGTTTCCAAAACATTTTCCACAAGCCAAGCCTTTTGTCCCCTCAATATACCATAACTTTAAGATATCCTTCCATAACCTTAAAAATCTTATCCCATAACTTAAGTTTTCCTTAAACAAAAATTCAACTTACCAAAAGTTATTAGTCCACCTATCATAAATAAGTTTGACCGGCCATCAATGTTAATACACAAAAATAAACCTTCAAAATGCTAAACATACCACTCGAACCTCTAACCTCAAGCTACCTTTCAAGCTCCTTAACCAACTTGCCACTTACTCCTCTTGTGCTATAAATGAACACTTAAATTAACTTAAGTGCTAAGCTCACCTAATCCACTTCATTAAATAAGCCATACTAAAATTTATTCTAACTTCCTAATTAAAATCTAGCCTTCACAAGACTATGCTAACACACAAAATTCATATCCAAGCCAACACAAAAATAAATAATATTCTAATTTTCCTAAAGCCCAATTCCCAATCGGCCCAATCCTACTAGGCCCAATTTCAGGATGTTACAGATCTACCCTCCTTAAAATAATTTCGTCCTCGAAATTACTTACTAATGATCAATCATACAATCTAACTCACCACACTACGCTCTTGCTGCGCACTCTGATCTTAATAAAACTAACATACTTTCTATGAACAGTCCCAAAGTTCACACTCTAATTCAGAGAATCAAATTCAATGACCCACAACATTCAATACATCATTATGGGCATTTCTGACCATTCCCGACCCAGGGGTATATTCGTAATTTTCCCTACAGGGGTCTTTTTGGTATTCAATCGGGGTCAATTTGAAAATAATCTTTACAAATCCAAGGTAGTCCAAAATTTTCAAAATCAAGGGTATTTTGAAAGTTTTTCCAAATCAAAGGTATTGCAGAAATTTCAGAAATTGGGGTTATTTTGGTAATTTTTTTTTTTGGAAGTCAGGGGCATTTTAATAAATTTTCCCAAATCAGGGTATCTTACCATTTTGTAAAATAGAAGTTTTTGGTATTTTTATAAAGTAAGAACGTTTTTACAAAAGTCGTGGGTAGTATGGTAATTTTATAAACCAAGGGCATTTTGGTAATTTTACACCCAGGGGTATTTGGGTAATTTTGTAAATCAGAAATATTTCGAAAAAATTTTCCAAGCATAAAATGGTTTTACAAATCGAAGGAGTAATTTTGAAAACTTAAGGTTTTTATAAAACAGTATGGCTAGTCCCTTTCGGGTTTTAATAATCGGTTTAGCCTATGAACAAATCCTCTTGGTTAAGGTGAACCGAAGCTACGCACCAGGTAGGATTCCTGCGAAGAGGAGGTGAGTCACGAGGACTGCTTAAGTACCAAGCTCTTCCGGATCCAATCCTAGACATGCGCACCAAGGTTACCACACCTTAACTCGGCGATTTGGTCACAGGTTGGTTTAATAACCTATTAAAGTCTTATGCATATGTTGAGTAAACTAATCCTAGAGTCCAATAACCTTAGTATTCTAATCTACGAGCCCAAATAACCCATAATAATTCACACAAACAAATCACTTTAAGAGTCCGAAGTACTTACCTGGTGGACATCGGGTCGGAGGTACAGGTGCCATGCCAGAATAAACCTGAAAAATTTATGAAAGCCCAAATCTTTGATAAGCACATTTTTAAAAGAAATGTTTTTGGGCCCAAAACCCTCAAAGTCGAGTTTTGAACCGGGCTCTGATACCAATTTGTAACACCCCAAACCCGGCCCATTTGCTAAGACCGAATTTGAAATGCCACTGCGGAAAACGTTTGAAAAATTTTTGACTTAGAATTAAAAACATAAAATTTTGTTGTCTTTACTAAAACATTGTGTAATTAAAATCCCAAATAAACATTTTCAAATAACAATATATTCAACAAACCAACTTAAAACATAATAATAATCAAAAATTGGTTAAATGGCCCTTATTACAACCAATACTTAAAACAAAATACTCAATATTAAAATGCTTAAAATAATTAAAATATCTTCTTCTGCATGGGCCAACTTGTATCCACTCCAAACCCGGTCCAACGCTTACGCATCACCTGAAATGGTTGAGAAAAATTGGGTGAGTCCACAGACTCAGTGCATAATCATCACACATGCCTCTACATATGGGCTTGGCCCAAATCCACACAGTTCACATACATAAATATGCAAAATGACGCCCAACCCAACCTAATTCCATCCATTACACCAACCCCGGCACACATGCCGTCCAAGGCCATGGCTAATCCACCGATCAAATAGTGATCCTTATATCTTACCTTGGCAGACTTGCTGCTCAAGGCCGTGGCTAAGCCACCGATCAAATAGTGATCCCAACATTAATTCGTCTACGGTGATGCACACAGCCATCAACCGCCGAGATGGGCACCTAGCCAACACCTCCCTTGATGTAGCACACAGCTGATCATCAAGCGCTAATGTAGCACGAGGCTAACATTAGACCACGTACATAAATATGTACACCCGTCCTTCCTTGATCAAATCAAATCCCCATGCATATATGTTAATGTATCATGCCAAATCAACATATAGAATGAACATACATCACATGCTCATTATCATATTACACAGTCACCATAAATAATTTAATATCACATATTACTGACCTATTAACCGATTACCCCAATGATGGGTTTTCACCACTTTAGCCTTTGTTGTCGGCTATCACACATTATACAAGAATATATATATCAATACACAAAATAGGAGAAATAGTGCGATAACTACGCACCTGCTAAGGCACAAACGATCAAATCCCGAAAACGACACTTGATTAAGAACTCTGCCGAAATCCCTAAATGGAATCATATTAGTTTCGGCCTCTATACCAAAAACATTAGAAAGTGGCCTACGCCCTCAAGAAAACGACATAAAAAAAAGAAAGGAAAAACGGCCATAAACACTTACCTATCTTCCAAAACCGATTGAAGAAAACCCAAAAATGAATGCCTACCCTTTGAATATTCGGCCAACAAAAATAATACTAACAAGGAAGTAGAAGATTCGGCTATGGTTTTGAATGAAGATAACAAAAGATATTATGGAGAAAAAGAAATAGAGTATGTGAGTAGCAAAGAAAATGAGAATGAGAGGGAGAGGATTCGATTTTAGAAATAATGGAAGAAAAGAAAAGAAAAGAGGATTTGGGGAAGAAAGAGGTTCGGTCAAGAAGAAAGTAAAAAGGAAAAAGTGATGTTGAGCAAATACCAAAAGTAAGAAAAGAGGAAGAGAGATGGGAGAAAGAGTGCACAAAAGTGCAAAAGATGTTTTCGGTTTCAAAGGAAAAGATGAGAGAAAGAAAATATAAATTTTGGTTCAAACAAAATGAAGGCTAACCAAAAGCAAAACTTGCACAAAATGTACAATACTCATTCGGCCAAACAAAGGATTTTTGGAGAGGGAAAACAAAAATGCAAAAGATGTTCAAAAGGAGAATTGGCCAACTATTCCCCCCAAGCTACCTAACAAAATTCGGCCACCCCCTAGACACCCATGCCGTCCACATACATCCACTAAAGGCATAAGAATTGTTTCCAAAACATTTTCCACAAGCCAAGCCTTTTGTCCCCTCAATATACCATAACTTTAAGATATCCTTCCATAACCTTAAAAATCTTATCCCATAACTTAAGTTTTCCTTAAACAAAAATTCAACTTACCAAAAGTTATTAGTCCACCTATCATAAATAAGTGCTATAAATGAACACTTAAATTAACTTAAGTGCTAAGCTCACCTAATCCACTTCATTAAATAAGCCATACTAAAATTTATTCTAACTTCCTAATTAAAATCTAGCCTTCACAAGACTATGCTAACACACAAAATTCATATCCAAGCCAACACAAAAATAAATAATATTCTAATTTTCCTAAAGCCCAATTCCCAATCGGCCCAATCCTACTAGGCCCAATTTCAGGATGTTACAGTTGGGTTGCATACATTCATACATGTCATTTTAATATTGTTATGTAAATAGGCTTTGGCCCAAGATTATGTTTTATGGGCTCAGGCCCAAGTTTTTCCTAAATGGGTTCAAACCTAGTGGATGACGGTAAGGGGATTATGCACTGAGTTCTTGTAATTCACCCCCCTTTTCCTTAACCCTTGTAGGTAATGCTCTGTGATGTGGACTTGTTCCATGGATGACTCGGTGGAGGCCATACTTTAGCAATGGTGTTTGAACTTTAGATTTCTATTTCCGTTTGCTTTATTACTTTTACTATTTTGGGTTTTTAAGTTGTAATATGGCCTCTGGACTATTTTTTTATTTTTGCTTTATGGTTGGGATGTTTTTATTATTTTTCTTAAATTGTTTAAAAAGGAAATTTTCTAAAAACTTAAATAATGATTTCCAAAATTGATTAATAAATGGATTTTATAGCAAACTTTTACAAATTATTTAACTCGGATTTTCTTTCAAAATTATCTATGACATTTTCAAAAGTCACGATTTTAAAGCTTACTACCTTGATTTTCAACTCATCAAACGATCTTTCAAAAATAGCTGTATTTTATTAAATATTTACATACAAAATTTGTTTACTTAAAACACAACTAAGTAACGCCTATTTTAGTAAAAATCACATGATGTTTTACGTTTTATTCATGGTTTTAAAGTTCAAAAGTTCGGTTTCCGTTACATCAATCAACTTCTCAAAATTTGTATTTTATCGAATAGTTATAAATCAAAACTTGCTTTCTTAACTATATTATATTAATGTCATTCTTTAGTACATTCATAAGTTCTCAAAACGTTTTTTCGTGTGACATACCAAATCTGCTCATAACGCATGGTCCGGGTTTGGGGTGTTACAATAAAATCATACCGGCGACTTCGAGGATTCAATTTCAAACGCTTCAAGACGCTACCCCACATTCACCTCCAACGTATTTTCCACCTCCTCCAAGGATCTCATCCATAATTCAGGAAGTTTCACTTCTCTCCCTATCTTATGATTTTATGATTTTTTTGACATTATCTATCTTTGTACATTGAGGGTAATGTACATCTTAAGTGTGGGGGAGTTAACTATAATATTATTTGAAAAAACCTGAATTATGCCTTGTTCGAAAAGTAAGTTTCTCATATTATGATTAGAATGAAATTTCCTTTGATTTATGATTTTTATTGATAGTTTTAGAGTAAGTCATTAATAATTGTGCATTGATGATTAAATTTGAAGAATACTAGAGAATCAAGCATGATATGTAACACCCCCAAACCCGGCCCATGCGTTTCGACCAGATCTGGCGAGTCACGGCTTGTACATTGAAAACTTTTGCTGTGTTGGTTTTGGAAGTCGTAAGTTAATTAGACATAATTTAGATAAATAAATGACATTTTAAAAATAAACTCTTTTGTATTTTTATTATTAAGTATAAATAAACTTTGTCATAAATTCCTAAATTTCAGAACATTGAAATCTGCTTAGTTGAATAAAAACTAGGGGCCTTATTACATAAATATTCCCAAAATGAAATAAGATAAACTTAAAGAAATCCCGAAAATGACTTATAGAAATAAAAACTTGATGGCCCCTCGAGTCCGTCTCGGCTCCCTTGTCCACGATCTACTGCTCATTTGGAAGAGTAGAGAAAAAGGAAAGCGTGAGTCACAAAGACTCAGTGTATAAATCTCAAAGCACACAACGACCTGAGCCCACAAATACATTATGGGCCCTGGCCCATACATAAAGGCATCAATCATAATCACATGATAAACAATGAATAATGAATAATAACCCAACCCATCCTAGGTTTCCATCCTCTACACGCCAACCCGTACCAACCATCACACCTTGGGGATTTCTACAATCAGCCCTCCATCCGCTACACACCATAACGACAGTTGTACTGCCTATTCCTGTAATTCAGGAATTATTAAACGTGGCATAGCCACCGATCACTATGTGACCTAACATTTGCTTTTGTGGGATTTCTACCACCGATCACCAAGTGACCTATCATGCACTTCCCCTTCAATATCATAATTCCCACCCCATGCATACATACATAAAGAGAACATCAAGCAGACTTATATATATTTCGATACACATAGGGAGATCTATGTTTACGTACCTGGCATCCTTGCCTAACCCATTTAGGGTTCCATACGACTGTCTATACAGCCTCTTTCCGGCTTTTTAGCCCATAACATATATATATAGAGAGAGACATACATACAGGATTAATAGTGTGTTAGAGATCTACACACTTGATTACCGATAAAATGATGCTTTCTATGTCGACGCTATCCTTAGTCGACACAACTGTTATCTGCCTAAGGTGTTGTTCAGAAGCCGGTCCACAACCAAGTGGCCAATCTCAAACGACAGATACTGTTCGTTTCTTAAACTTAGGGATTCTCTCCTTTACCTGATCCATATTTAATTCTATCACAAGTCCTTGTCAGAACTACTATCACCATTTATGATCGTTAATCCTCATCATAAAGTTAGGATCTTGCATATAATGAACGAATCTAGTAAAAATCTAGGGAAAATCTTCTTACCTTAAAATCCTGAAATTGGAGACTAACTTTTTCGGCTTTTAGATCTAGTTGACCAAGCTTTCTTCAAATCCCGGAATGTCGCCCAACATAGAATCATTAAACTATTAGCTTTTTGGCTTTTGCCTTTCAAAAACCGGAATAGAATATGAGAAACTAGCAGAAGTTGACACTTACCTTAACACAAGGATTTCGACTAGCACTAGAGAGGAGATTCGGCAATGCCATAGAAAAGATTTAAATGCCGGAATAGATAGAACTAATTCTCAAATAGGATGAATAAAGAAAAACTATGGAGATTTCGGCTTTTTAGAGAAATCGGCTCAAGGGGAAAAGAATGGAGAAGAGGTTTCGGCTTTTGAAGAGATTGAAGAAAAGAAAATTGGTGAGGGAGAGGCTAAGGAATTCGGCACAAAGAAAGAAGAGAGAATTAGGGTTTTAATTGCTAGAATCAAGGAGCTATCCCCCCCTATTTATAAAAATTTCAGCCCCTCTTGTATAAAACCAAAAACGCCTTTCCTAATTAATTAAAATTCAAGCTAAATGAAAGGGAAAATTTGGCACCCATTTGCCATGCAGTAGCCGATTTCTTTACTCCTCTAAGTGGTGGATTTTCGGCCATCACCTTCCTTGTAGATAGGCTCCTATCTTTTCTCCTTTTTATCTTCTAAATTATCAATTATAAAATCCATATAAATCCTCCTATTTTTGAGCCTTGTAGCCGTCCACCTCATTAAACCCTAATGCCAAAATTTAACTCACTTACATTAAAAGATTTGGGCTACATGAAACTTAAATTTTGGGCCCTTAACTCCTTGTGTGTGGCGTCACTCCTTGCTCCATTTTAAGTGCTGAAAATGGCCCAAAAACATGGGCTCCTTGCGGCCAAAACTTGGGCCTCTTTAATTGTTAATGGCGCCACCTTCTGGTTCCCTTACAGTGCCACCTATTGTTGGGCCACAAGCCCATGTTGGTATTTTAAACATAATTACCACCTTTTAAACTCTATAATTCCCAATCAGATAATTTAACCAAGGCCTTTGCCTAGTCCTGAGCCCAATTTTGGACCCCTATCACTTGAATTAACATATTAAACATATCCCTACACTAACCGCATAGACCCATTAATTCAGGATGTTACATGATAAGTCTATTTTTCAAAATTAAAATCTTTCCTAGGTTGTTAACCTGAATTTGAATATTACTTTGAAATTTGAAATTTACAAGGATGATGTAAAAAACACCCATAATTTTTTGTGAGATTTTGAGCCTATTAGAGCATATATTCTTTTTCATGATCACTTTATTGATTATGAGTGTGTCAACTTTGAACTGTTATTCTAGAACTTGCCTCGATTATACATGTCGAGACCACACCTTTGATTTGATATACAGAAATGATAAAGGCACCTAGGTTTTAACCCACTCACTCCACTAAAAGCCTACCTTCACAATTAACCCTTAGTGAACCCTGTTGACCCTAACAACCCTTTTTATTGACTTACCAGCTAATATTAACCCAAAACCCCTTTGTATTTGTTATCACCATTCCTTTTGACTATCCTCATATCGAGATTTGATTTGATGTGTTGTCTAGCTGTTATCTTTATTTTAAGTAATAGATACATTCCTTATTATAATTTTTTTCTTAAAAAAAACCGAAGTATATCCAGTATTAGTTCTACTAAGTGAGCTTATATGTTGAAATTCCACATCTTGAGGAAAAAGCTCGTATTATTAGTTTTCAATTGATGTATTTATTTAGTATTAGTTCAAATTTTTTTAGTTAGGCAATTTGTCAAGTCAACCTCGATTCTAACCTTCTAATTTCAGCCTTTATCCACACCTTTAACCCAAGCCCCGTTACAACTCTATTAAAGACCTTTTGATTTGTGTATCATCTCATATTACAGTGGTGGAGATTTGATTTTCAGGCAAGCCTATGGGATTAACTTTTCAGGGTCGACTTCTGAGAGCTTAATCTAGAACCTTAAACACCTCGAGTGATTTGAGTGAATCTTTAGTGAGGATGTCAATCCTTGACGATTTTGAATCAAAGGTAATTATTTAGATAAGGGGAAAACACCTACGTTTTTATGCTACAAATGTATGACTTTGACTGTTTGAATTTTAGGACTCTTCGAGTTAAATCATCCATGTATAAATTATCTATGAATTATGATGAGACATTATTGATAGGAATTATGAATCATGGAAAGTTTATTATAATTGTAAGTTGAGAATTTTGCTTGAGAACAAGCAAAAGCTTAAGTGTGGGGGTATTTGATAAACTGTAAAAGTAACATATTTTAATCTCACATTTAGTATGCTTTTGGATGATTTAAGCATCGATTGATATAAAAAGGTGCTCTTAATCGTTTCTTTTCATGTCTTAAACCCAGGAAAGCACCCGAGGATGAAAAGAACATAAAACGGGCCCAAAACGGATTAAATGGGCCATATCACGAAATCGACACGGCCTGGACCTAAGCCCGCACGGCCGTGTCTTGTCGAGCATCTAGAACACGGCCTCACCCCCAATTTACACGGCCGTGCCTCAATTAAGAAATCCGAACACGGCTTGAAGACGAGTCACACGGGCGTGTGACATGGCCGTGCCCCTGTCGTGGGAAAGAACAATTTCATTCGGATTTGGATACTTTAGGGCAAAGAAACCTATTTCAAAAGCCTATATAAACCCCCTACGTTATTGGTACAGAAAAAAATTAATCTGGCAGTGAGTGGATAATGGTTCCCTTCTGGTGACACTAAGACTGCTCCAATCCCATGCCCCAATGCATTCGATACACCATCAAAGCTCATCTTCCATGATTTCTCCTTTGACGACTCACATTATTTTTCTGTAATGCACATCAATTCTTCATCTGGGAAATCAAATCTCAATGGCTCATATTCCTCTGTTGTTCGAGTTGTTAAGAAGTCAGCTATCGCGCTCCCCTTTATCGACTTTTGACTCACATAGACGATGTCGTACTCTGATAGTAGGATCTGCCGTCGTGTCATTCTTCCTGAGAGTGCAGGTGATTCCATCATGTACTTTATTGGGTCCAGCTTTGAAATTAACCACGTCGTATGATACAACATATATTGTCTGAGCCTTCGAACTACCCAGACCAAAGCACAACAGAATTTTTCAATTGAGGGTACTTTGCTTCATACTCTGTGAACTTCTTGCTGAGGTAGTAAATCGCCTTTTCTCTTTTCCCCAACTCATCATGTTGTCCCAGTACGCAAACCATTGAATTTCCGAACATAGTCAGATTCAATATTAACGGTCTTCTAGGAGTTGGCGGTACTAGCACCGAGGGACTAGACAAATACTGTTTTATCTTATCAAAAGCCACTTGGCACTCCTTGTTCCATTCTCCCGGATTATGTTTTCGAAGGAGTCAGAAAATTGGGTCACACTGGTTGGTAAGTTGAGCAATGAATCGAGCGATGTAGTTCAACCTCTCTAAAAAGCCTCTGACTTCTTTTTGTGTGTGCGGAGGTGGTAGTTCCTGTATGGATTTTATCTTATCTAGATCAACCTCAATGCCTCTCTCACTGACAATGAAGCCTAGTAATTTTCCTGAGGTAGCCCCGAACGTACACTTGGCTGGATTAAGCTTCAACTGGAACTTTCTTAGCCTTTCAAACAGTTTCCTGAGGTTCCCAACATGCTCTTTCCCCCCCCCCGAGATTTGGCAACCATATCATCGACGTAGACTTCTATTTCTTTATGCATCATGTCATGGAACAACATCACCATGGCCCTCTAATATGTTGCCCCAGAATTCTTCAATCCGAACGGCATCACCTTTTAGCGGAATGTCCCCCACATCGTTACGAAGGTAGTTTTCTCCATATCCTCGAGAGCCATCTTTATCTAATTATAATTATAACTCGAGAATCCATCCATGAAAGAAAACAATGAATGTGTAACAGCCCGAATATGACCCAAATCGAAATGGTGGTTTTGGGACCACGAATCCGAGTCAAAATAATAATCTAATATTATTTTTCTTCTTAAATATCTATGATTGACTATGTGCTAAAATTTCGTGAATTTATTTGCTAGTTTGTATGCTTAATTTAGGAAAAAGGATTAAATTGCATGAGTGGCGGAATTAGCCAATTGTTTGATTGAAGGATTATATTAATGTGTTTTATTAATGAGGAGGATTAATGTTGCAAATGTCCCTTTTTGCTATTATAGTGGATTACATTTATATGTTATTTTATTTATGTTATAATGGATAGTGGAGATTAGATAAAATATTAAAAGCATATTATAATAAAAGAAAGAAGTAAGTGGCTTTGTTATTTTCACCATCTTCTTCCTCTTGCCGAAACCACCAAAGGAGAAAAGAAAATTTTGGTTTGAAAATTTCGGCCATATTGAGCTTGATTAAGGTATACATGCCATATATTATAATGTGATAGTGGGATGACTTCTGACAGTGAAATGTGTTTAATTCTTTCATATAGTAATGGATCCTGATCCCAAACAAGCGATAGCAGATGATGTCGAGAGCGTGGTGCCTATTCCCACGCAGGGGACCACGCTCAAGGAATCTCGACCAGCTGCGAGTAATCCTGAAGAGGGGGCTAAACAAGCCTTCTATAGCATGATGAATGATTGGTTCAGTCAGTACATACGAACCAATATAGCTATTCAACCACCCCTGAATCTGAATACTCCCCCTGCAGTACCGGTGGTACCCCCGATTGTAAATCTTGAAAGAGTAAACAAGCCTCCTGTTGATCGCATTAGAAAACATGGAGCTCAAGAGTTTAGAGCTGAAGATGATGATGATGCCGAGCGAGCTAAATTTTGGCTCGATAATACCATTCGCGCCTTTGATGAGCTATCGTGCACACCTGACGAGTGCCTGAAGTGTGCCATATTATTATTACGGGATTCTGCCTACTATTGGTTGAATACTCTCATATTAGTTGTTCTGAAGGAGAGAGTTACCTGGGACTTCTTTCAGACGAAATTCCGTAAGAAATATATAAGCCAGCGCTTCATAGAATCTAAACGTAAAGAATTTCTCGAGCTTAAGCAGGGTCACGTGACCGTATCCAAATACGAACGCAAGTTTGTGAGACTTAGTCGCTAAGCTCATGAATGTATTTCATCTGAAGCTGTTATGTGCCAGAGATTCGAAGATGGTCTAAATGAAGATATAAAACTCCTAGTTTGCATCCTTGAAATAAACGAGTTCGTAGTACTTGTCGAACGAGCTTATAAAACCGAGGAGCTAGGGAAAGAGAAGCGAAAGGCCGAGACTGAAGCTAAAGACTTCCGAAAGAGATCTGCGAGTAAATTTTCTCAAATGGCAACGAAGAAGTTCAAGAATGATGGTAGACAATCCAAACCTAACACAGGGATCTCTATACGAGAACGACCACCAGTGAATTCTCGGGCTACATCAGTTGCTAGTGTTGGCAATACTCGGTCGAATAAGCCTGAGTGTCAGCAGTGCGGTAGGCCACATTTTGGTAAGTGTTGGGGTAAATCTAATAATCGCACTTGTTACCAGTGTGGTTCGCAGGATCATTTTGTTCGGGATTGCCCAGAGACCGCTGATAAGGGTATGGTTCAGAGTGTGAGACCGAGCAACACTGCAACTAGAGGTAGACCATCTCGTAACGTGGGAGGTAGGAGTGGTGCTCAGTGGGGGGCTTCAGATGCGACTATTCGATTAGAGGCCCGTGCACCGGCTAGAGCTTATGCTATCCGTTCTAGAGAGGAGGCTTCATCTCCAGACGTCATTACCGGTATTTTTACTCTCTTTGATACTAGTGTAATTGCTTTGATTGATCTCGACTCAACTCATTCATATGTGTGTGAAACATTAGTATTCAGTAAGACTTTACCTGTTGATTTTACTGAGATGGTGATTCGGGTTTCGAACCCCCTGGGTCGATGTGTACTAGTTGATAAAGTGTACAAGAATTGCCCTTTGATGATTCGAGACTCATGTTTTCCGGCCGATCTGATATTGTTCCCATTTGACGAGTTCGATATTATTCTCGGTATGGGTTGGTTAACAGTACACGATGCGGTGGTGAATTACAGATAAAAGACTATTGATTTGAGGTGCCAGAATAACGAGATAATTCAAATTGAATCTACAGATCTAAATGGATTACCAGCTATGATATCTTCGATGATGGCTCGACAGTATTTGAGAAAGGATTGCAAAACTTATCTTGCATATGTAATAGATAGCAAAGTAACAGAAAAGAAGATTGAATCTGTACCGGTTGTTTGTGAGTATCCGGATGTGTTCCCGGAGGAATTGCCAGGATTACCGCCTGCTGGAGGTAGAGTTTGGTATTGAGCTAGTGCCAGGGACAACTCTGATTTCGATAGCTCCATATAGAATAGCACCGACTGAATTAAAAGAATTGAAGGCTCAGTTGCAAGAATTGACAGATAGAGGTTTCGCTCGACCGAGTTTCTCTCCTTGGGGTGCACCAGTCCTGTTTGTGAATAAGAAGGACGGAACTTTGAGGATGTGTATCGATTATCGACAACTTAATAAAGTGGCAGTAAAGAATAAATATCCTTTGCCACGTATCGATGATCTATTTGATCAACTTAAGAGAGCTTCGGTATTTTTGAAAATCGATCTGAGGTCAGGTTACTATCAGCTGCGAGTTAGGGAATCGGACATACCAAAGACTGGTTTTTGGACGAGATACGGGCATTATAAGTTTTTAGTGATGTCATTCGGACTCACTAACGCCCCTGCAGTTTTTATGGATTTGATGAATCAAGTATTCAAACCGTATTTAGATCGGTTTGTGGTTGTATTCATAGATGACATACTGATCTATTCGCACGACGAAACTGAGCATGCTGAGCACTTACGACTTGTGTTACAGATTTTGCATGATAAATAGTTGTACGTAAAATTCAGCAAATGTGAGTTTTGGTTGAATGAAGTTAGCTTTTTGGGGCATGTTATTTCAGCATCGGGTATCCGGGTTGACCCGAGTAAAGTTTCGGCTATACTTGATTGGAAACCTCCGCGGAATGTTTCTGAGGTTCCTAGCTTTCTGGGACTTGTCGGGTATTATAGACGTTTCATAAAAGGGTTTTCTATGATAGCAGCCCCGATGACAAAGCTACTACAGAAAGATGTTAAATTCGAGTGGTCAGATAGGTGCCAGAAGAGTTTTGATCAGCTAAAAACTATGCTAAAGGAAGCTCCAGTGCTGGTTCAGCCAGAGTCAGGTAAGGAGTTTATTATTTACAGTGATGCATCCTTAAATGGAATGGGTTGTGTTTTGATGCAGGAAGGTAAGGTTGTAGCCTATGCTTCGAGACAGTTGAAACCGCATGAGAGGAATTATCTGACGCACAATCTTGAGTTAGCCGCTATAGTTTTTGCCTTGAAAATATGGCGTCACTATCTATTCGGTGAGAAATGCCACATCTATTCGGATCATAAGAGTCTAAAGTATTTAATGACTCAGAAGGATATGAATTTGAGACAGTGACGGTGGTTAGAACTGTTAAAAGACTACGAGCTAGTGATTGATTATCACCCGGGAAAAGCTAATGTGGTTGCCAATGCACTTAGCCGAAAGTCATTATTTGCTCTTCGGGCAATGAATACAGATATAGCTATGACCGATGATGGTGTGATCGTTTCGGAGTTGAAAGCGAGACTGTTGTTTGTACAACAAATTCGAGAAGCCCAAGAGGTTGATGATGTTTTAAAAACAAAGAAGAGTCAGTGCGGCTCGTGTGCGGAATCAGATTTTTAGATAGATGTTAAAGGATGTTTACAGTTTAAGAATCGAGTATGTGTACCGAAGAACCCTGAATTGATTCGAATGATTTGTGATGAAGCTCATAGTGGTAGATTGTCAGTTCATCTAGGTAGCACGAAAATATTTAATGACCCAAAACAAAATTACTGGTGGCATGGTATGAAACGAGACATCTTAGACTATGTGTCAAAGTGTTTAGTGTGTCAACAAGTGAAAGCTGAGCATCAAGTGCCATCGGGACTGCTTCAGCCTATTATGATACCTGAGTGGATGTGGGATCGAGTCACTATGGACTTCGTATTGGGTTTGCCTTTGACGCCAAGTAAGAAAGATTCAATCTGGGTTATCGTTGATAGATTGACGAAATCGGCTCATTTCATTCCGGTACGTACGGATTTCTCTCTCGATAAATTAGCCGAGTGTGTTATTCAAATACTCGAGGATATGTTGAGATGTTGCGTTCTTGAGTTTGAGGGTACGTGGGAACGATACTTGCCTTTGATTGAATTTGCGTATAATAATAGCTTTCAATCAAGTATTAAAATGGCACCCTACGAAGCATTGTACGGTCGAAAATGTTGTACACCTTTATATTGGGCCGAACTAAGTGAAGGCAAGATACACGGGGTTGATTTGATTAGAGAGACGGAGTGAAAAGTTAAAGTAATTCGAGAAAGTTTGAAAGCTGCATCAGATCGTTAGAAGTCGTACGCAGATTTGAAAGAAAGGACATAGAGTTTCAAGTGGGTGATCGAGTGTTCTTGAAAGTATCGTCGTGGAAAAAGATACTTAGGTTTGGTCGTAAAGGAAAGCTGAGTCCGATATTTATCGGGCCGTATGAGGTTATCGAGCGTATCGGGCCGGTTGCGTACAGATTGAGGTTGCCACCTGAGTTAGATAAGATTCATAATGTTTTCCACGTGTCGATGCTTCGACGGTACAGATCCGATCCTTCTCATGTGATCATTCCCACTGAGATTGAAATTCAGCCTGATTTGACTTATGAGGAAGAACCGATTCGTATTTTAGCTCGTGAAGTGAAAGAGTTGCGAAATAAGAAGATATCGCTGGTTAAAGTAATGTGGCATAAGCATGGGGTTGAGGAAGCAACCTGGGAAACCGAAGAATCAATGAAAGAACGTTACCCATACTTATTCACTGGTAAGATTTTCGGGGACGAAAATTCTTTTAGGGGGAGAATTGTAACAGCCTGAATACGACCCAAATCGGAACGGTGGTTTCGGGACCACGAATCTGAGTCAGAATAATAATCTAATATTATTTTTCTTGTTAAATATCTATGATCTACTATATGCTAAAATTTCGTGAATTTATTTGCTCATTTGTATGCTTAATTTAGGAAAAAGGATTAAATTGCATGAGTGGTGGAATTAGCCAATTGTTTGATTAAATGATTATATTAATGTGTTTTATTAATGAGGAGGATTAATGTTGCAAATGTCCCTTTTTGCTATTATAGTAGATGGTAACATGCTATTTATTACATTTATGTGTTATTTTATTTATGTTATAATGGATAGTGGAGATTAGATAAAATATTAAAAGCATATTATAATAAAAGAAAGGAGTAAGTGGCTTTGTTATTTTCACCATCTTCTTCCTCTTGCCGAAACCACCAAAGGAGAAAAGAAAATTTTGCTTTGAAAATTCCGGTCATATTGAGCTTGATTAAGGTAACTATTTAGCTTGATTTTTAAATAATTCTTGTATTTTTGAGCTTGTTATTTTGAGCTTTATCTAGCCCATGTAGTATTTTAAAATTTGGTTGGGTTTTTCATGAGATACCATGGATGAAAAGCTTGATGTTTGTATAATTGTTGATAGAGTAAGATACATGAATGCTAGATTAACAAGATTCTCTTTAGTAATATTGAGGAAATTTAGCATAAGGAATTATTTATAAAAATAAAATTTTCGAAAGGACTAAATGGCAAAAAGAATGGAAGAAATGAATTGGTGTAGGGACTAGGAGTATTCGGCCCTCAATAGGTATGATTAAATTCTTGATATTTTGTGTTTTGAGTTTTAAGGATTAAATTGTAAACATTGTAAATGTTGGGGATAAATTGGTAAATTATATAATTATATGATTTTGAATTAAATTGAATGAATATGTGTTTGAATGAGTTCAATTTGAAATTATTTAGATCAAGTACAAAAGGAAACGGATTTGGATCGGGGAAAAACAAAATTAAACGAATAGCCGGGAAGCTAAATTCATCGACTTCCGAGGTAAGTTTAAGCAATTGGATTGGATCGTATTTTTATTTTATGTTATGCACATATATATATTAATGGTTTTAACTTGTTTATGTCATGAGGCCGAATGTATGACTTGAAAGATGTTTAAGTAAACTTGATTTTTTTTATTGAGCGGTTCTAATATGTATGTATGTAATATTAGATGGTTGTATATAAAGATGAGATGAGAGTGGAGGGTATATGTTATATGTATATCAAGTGTGCCGAATGTGATGGTGTGTACTTGAGTAAATGTGATACTTGTAATCTTATAGTTATATGTATAAATCTTTGAACATATGTGTAATATTGTAATGAGGGGAAAGTTGATTGGGCACTATGTGTGCGAGTTTGTAACCGTGCAATGTGTGTGGGAGATCAGTTGATCGGGTACTATGTGTGCGAGTTTGTAACCGAGCACTGTGTGTGCGAGATCGGTTGTTCGGGCACTATGTGTGCGAGTTGATATACCGAGCACTGTGTGTGCGAAATCATTCATATGGCAATATGTGTGCAGAAAATAGGTAACGACACTAAGTGTGCGATACGTTACTCGAGTTGCACTATGTGTGCAGATTTACGGAGCTTACAATGACAAAAGCAAATGAATGGAGACATCCGAGAAATGGTAAATAGGTAAATGAGGTATGATAATTGAGTAGCTTAATACTAAGGGTAAGTTGTTGTGTACATGAAAGTATAGTATTGAGATGTCATTATCAATCCTTGAGCTTGTTCGAATGGAAAATGGTATGTTTGTATTTGATTTTGAAACTCATGGAATTGGTAAATGTTGACTTGTAACATGATATATGTAATGCATTGAGGCGTTTGTTGATGTTCAAGTTAGATTGATTTAATTCATATAATAATTATTTGTAATTTCTTTATTAATGCTTAAACTTACTAAGCTATGATAGCTTACTGTATATGTTTACTTGATTATTTTATAGACTTGGAAAGCTAGCTTGCGCTCGGGGATCTCTGTCGAAGTCAAATACACTATCACCAAACTTTGGTATCTTAAGTTACAACTCTTTGAATTCGTGGCATGTATAGGCTAGGACTCTTTAGTTTATTTTGAATGGTACAAATTTGTATATAAGCCATGCGAAAATGGCTATACTTCTATGCTTTTGTGTTTCAGTATAGTAGTCATGTTTGAATTTGGTGTCATTATTATGTATGTTTGAATCTAATATAAGCCTATTTTGAAAATTTATTTAATACTATATTATGTGTGATAGTTGAATGCATAAACTTGATATTAAATAGGGTCTATAATGCTTTTAGGCCGATAATTCTTCATATGCTATATGCATGTGTATGATTTGTAATATTGGTAATGGTGTTAATAATGTAAACATTCGGTTGTGATATATGTTATATTAAAGGTTTAGTTTAATGATATATGTGTATGTTAGTTTAAGATTTTAGAAATGGATCAATATGGTATATATATATATATATATGACATTTGGAATGGTGATGAATTGTTTTGATATATCTATATGACTGCATCAATGTGATTAAATATAGATGATATTTATGTTGCACCTTGTGCATGTGCATACCATAGGTGATCTATTAAAGAGCAAAATTGATGTGTATTATTCGTAGGTATTCGGTAATGGTTTGTTTTTGCATGAAGTTTAAATTTTCTCATTGAGTAATTAAACATGTTTAGCTAAGTGTCAAAAATGGTTGAACCAATCATGTATTAATGTGATAAGGTGTATTTATAATATATATATAATGAACAATGCCGAATGGGGTATGACTCTTATGCGATAAACGAATGGTTTTGAACTTTGTATTTGTGGTTGAACGAATGTGGGATGAGATATATGTTCAATAATGAATTTAAGATGTATGTTTAGTGGATAGTAGATGTTTTCATTAAATGATAGAATGCGTTGACTTGTTTTGGTTCAGTAATGCCCGTAACCCTAATCTGGCAACAGATACGGGTTAGGGGTGTTACAGAATGTTTTGCTGTGTTATCCACCAACGTGTCGATATGTGGCAAGGGAAAATTATCTTTAGGACTTGCTCGATTTAGATCACGATAATCCACGCACATTCACACCTTGCCGTCTTTCTTCGGTTCTGGGACTATGTTAGCTACCCATTCTGGGTATTCGGAGACTTGTAGAAAGCCAGCATGAAATTGTTTCTTGACTTCTTCTTTTATCTTTAACAGCATTTCAGGTCTCATTCGTCTTAGCTTCTATTGAATGGGTTTGTATTCTGGTTTCAGTGGGAGTTTATGGACCACTACATCCTCGTTCAACCCTGGCATGTCTTGATACGACCATGCAAATACATCTTTGTACTCCCGAAGCAAGGCAATCAAATCATGTTTGGTATTCTCTGAAATGGAGGTCCCAATCTTCACTTCTTGCCTCTTTTTTTTGTTTCCCAAGTTCACTGTCTCAACAGATTCTTGATGGGGTAGAATCTGTTTATCTTCTTGTTCTATCATTCTTAGTAAGTCAGGAGACGAGACATAATCTTCAGCATTTTCCTCAGCTTCGAATTCTCCTAAACAAATAGATCTCTCGAAATTGATTTCAGGACTTGTAACAGGATTGCTTATACCGTTGATATCTGAGCACCTGAAAGGTGAATGGAAAAGAAAACTATAGAGGAGCATCAAGGTATTGGAACCAACAAACATAATGTTATGGCATGAAATGAGATACGGGTAAGGACAGGCTATGAGAAGGGGAATAATTATGAATTTAATGAGAACAAAAAGACCATGACAAAATGCATCTCCATTAATGTTGATTTAAATGATAAAAAGCAAACATAAGCTCTTACAAAAGAATCCCACTATCACTTATGGGCACACAAAAAAAAGAGTTAACATTGAGCATTACTCTGGAGAGGACTTAGATACTACAAGAAGATCCACAACAGTCCAATTATCCAAAACGAATCCAGGGGGACAAGGGCGTATCATTGAAATATCTTTAATTGCATCATCCCCTTTGTCAATAATATTTATACTGACGTTCTGAAGACCCCTTTCAATCAATAACAGTGTGCTTCGTGAATTATCTTGCCTTGGGTACATCATTCTTGCAGATGTAAATGTTTTTGACAAAAGAGGATACGCTAAGGGCTCTCATTCCAATTCCCGACCTGAGGCTCTTGCAATCCTCCTTTCTTGATCTTTCTGCAACTGTAGATTGTATGGTTTTAACCATAGTGAATGTTAGTCATGAATAAATATGCAAGAATTTGGTGTTGATTTCAAGATAGCCCCATACTTAGGCATTTCATTAATCAAAAGAGTCCATTACAAAACTTTTTTCCATCTCTGATTTAATAGTTACACAAATTTCCTAGCCACATCGCCTTGTTTTTTCACTCATTCTAGGAACTCTGACATACTTAATCTTTGGCTCGGAGGGAATTGGCAACTGAGAGTTTCAGCTTCATCTGATAATCGCACAATTTGCACGACTGCCTTGCGAATTTCATTGATCAAATAGCTGAGGTGCATATCCTTTTCTTGGAGAGCTCTTTCGTAGGCGCGAGTGTCTCTGTCATGCTGACCATTCTTTTCTTCTAAGGTTTTTAGGAGAGTATCCAAATGTTGCTGATGAGCTTGCAATGTATTTTCTAAATCTCGTATTTTTCTTCTTAGCTCTTGACGCTCAGACTGACTAGTCATTAATTCTACAGACATGGTTTCGTGTTCAACATTCTTCTTCCTTAACTCTATCATAGCACGCGCAGCTTTTTCCTCTTCCTTCTTCGCTTTCCCTCTCCAGAATTCCATCCCACCTTTGATGTTGCTTAGTTCTTCCTTCTATTCTTCCGATGATTTGCCCAGCCCACTATTCCTTATAGTGCCTCTTAATTTCTTATTTTCCAAATGAAGATCCTTTAAGTCATTTCTCATGATCTTAGCTTCTTTCTGGACTTTCTCGGTTCTGGATTTTTCAATTTGAACATCAATCTTCAGCTGGTAGTTTTCCTCTTGAAGAGAACTAATATCTCGTAACAGCTTGGCTTTTTCATGTTCAAATTCATGTTTAGCCATTTCCAGCTCGGACGACATTTCTTTTGAGAAAGGATTTTAGAAAGTGTAATCCGTTGGCGTGGTTTGTTGACTTTTCATTCATCGTTGTCTCCATATGTCATAATCTTGAGTGATAGTATCCACATATAGAGCTAACTTCATTAGGCAAATTTTTTTTTCAAGACTTTACAGTATCTTGGACTTTTTTCATGTAACCTTCACCTGTAAAAGCAAACTCAGACTGTGCCAATCCGCCGGTAGCTGGTATGAACTGTCGCGAAACAAACTACCTTTGAACCATTAACGGAGCATATCCAACTCCTCCCCATAATTCGAGTAAAGACACCCAATCTTGGCTTCCGCATTTGTATAACAGAACTGAAGGCCGGATCCATGGTGCTCTCCAAGTTATATCTTCGGTGCGGAGGTTCTGAAAAACCGAAACCCAGTGCTGTTCTATGACATCCTTTGGCCAATCTTTCCCAAGTTAAGCTTCCAATGGAGCGAAAGTTTTCGAAAACATGTGGAAAGGTGTGTGCTCCACTTTCCAAAAGTGGCTCAGAATCCAAACATTAAGTAACTGTGCACATCCGATAAAACGTCATTCCCCTTTCCTCCTACAACTACTTTGAGATCTAAAAGTCTCGGCCAAGATAGTTGGGACGGGGTTGATTCCTTACCTCAACTTTTCAAAGAAATCCACTACTGCAACTTCTATATGCCCAAGAACCCTTGGGGAGACGATTAATTCGTAAATGGCCAAAGCAAACAGATCTACTCGCTTCACAATATCTGGATGGTTTTGAACTAAGTCTCGCAGAGAAAACCACGGAAGACAACTGACTTCGTTCTTTTTCTTTATCTGTTTCTCAGCCCATGTATCAGTCATTCCCGTCAACTTCATTAGCTTTTCTTGAAGGTCATTGGTTTGGGCTCTTTCACATATATCTTGTTGAATTGTACATTGTCAACGCGAAGCAAGGCGGCATACTCTTCTATGGTCAGAGTGATATCATCCTGATTGAAAGTGAAACATTGGTAAGCTAGATCCCAGAATTGAACCATGGCTTGAATCAACTGTTCGTCTACGTTGACGGCAATCAAGTGAGCTATATCCCCGTACTTTTCAGTGAAGATGCCCCTAATGTCTGAACCCCACTGTTTCCAGATCCAAGTCAAGTCTACGAGGTTATTCTGACGAGCATTCGAAGTCACATGCTCGGGAAGATTGGAGATACATCCTTCCTTTAAACTATCCCCTTTTGCTTTCTGGGTTTTCAAAGACCAGTCTCGAACCACGGCATTTTTCTCGGTTACTTGTGTAATTGACTCCTCCATCAGAAACCTGTTTTTGGCAACCAATCTCTAATCAACACCTTCCTAACAAAATGCCTATGATGCATGATGAAAAAAAAAAAAAATGAAGACAAATAACCTTGGTTAGATATCACAACAAATATAAACGAAGAAAAACTATGGAAAATCTAACAAATTAGACTATTTAATCGTGCATTTTTGTGAAACCGACCTACATTTTTTTTTGGTTTTTTTACCCCATCATACTTTACAAAATAAACTTACCCCACATGCTCATCAGATAATCTACCCGACCCAATTTATTAAACAGACCTAATTCTCTTGCAAAAACAAATATAAAGAAATAAAAAGTAAGAGGCTTTTCTCCCATGTACTTATTTTGGTGACTATTCAACGGACAAAGGTTCAGCATGGCTCTAATTGGGTGGCTCGTACGATTCGCTATATGTAGTTTCGGTTCTAAAAAGGTACTCGAATTGTCCATACCGTCACCTACTAAGGCTAGTACGGAGCCTCGGTTATCGCCCATAATAGGCTTGCGAGCTCAATTCGAGGGATTACATTTACTTGTGCCTATGGGGAGGGACAAGTTAACTCACGAAAGCATAAGTCATATGTAATCCGGAAGTATTCACTAGCTTGTGCGGAGGGATGAGTTAACTCACGAAAGCATAGTGTTTACTTCCGCTTAAGCGGACGGAGCCCGGGTAGAGAGCTCATGTTATTCAAAAATGCAAGTGCACGGTGTGTGGGGAGAAACTCACAAACCTTTACATTTTTATTTTAAAACTAAAAAAACTAAAATCGTAAAAACTTAGAGCTGAAAAACAAAAAGATAAAACAAGTTAGAAAAATATTTACAACATGATGCAAATGCATGACTTTTCAAAAAAAAAAAAACAAAATTTAAGGATCACGACTAAATATTAATTTAAACAAGGAGTTTCGAAAATTTTGACAACGCGTTTAATTTCAGACTCGACTCTCAAAAATGTCCCCAGTGGAGTCGCCAGCTGTAGCGATGTAAAATTTGCTCGGGCGCTAATTGAGGAAATTATTGAAAACAAAGTTTCATTTTTTTTTAAAAAGGGAGTCGTCGCCGATCTTTTTTCTAGGTGTGATCGGACACCTAATAAATCCTCTTTTTAAAAGAAAAATTATTTTTTGAATTTTTTTAAAAAGGGGTCGAGTTTAGGTCTACGTCAAAATTCCAGAGAAAAATAGGGTTTGGGAGTCGGTTACGCGCGAGGAAGGTATTAGCACGCTCGCGACGCCCAAAATTAGTATCTAGTTAAACATGTGTTGTCTTAATTTTCAAAAATACGAGTTTAATTTAATATTTAATCGTGATCTGATTGAAACACGAGAATTTTTTGAAAACGCAAAAATTTTGAAACTCGAGACTTTTTTTTGAAACCCGAGAATTTTTGAAAAAAAAATTTTTTTTGAAACACGAGATTTTTTGAAAACAAGAAAATTTTGAAACACGGGAATTTTTAAAAACACGAAAATTTTTTAAAAACACGAAAATTTTGAAATACGAGAATTTTTGAAAACACAAAAATTTTTGAAACACGAAAATTTTTGAAAACACGAAAATTTTGAAATACAAGAATTTTTGAAAACACATAAATTTTTGAAACTCGAGAATTTTTTAAAACCCGAAAATTTTTGAAAACACGAAAATTATGAAACACTAGAATTTTTGAAAACATGAAAAATAATTTAAACACGAAAAGTTTGAAACACGATTTTTTTTTTTTGAAAATACAAAAATTTTGATAAATTACCTATTATCGTATTATACACATTTTAAAAAAAAACGAAATTTTGGTAAATTAAAAATAACCACAAAAACAATCATTTTATTTTAAAACTCGAGAATTTTTTTTTATTTTTTGATTTTTTAAAAGGGTGCATCGTATTTAACAAGAATCAATGATATTCACCCAACATAGCGATGAAATCAACGACTTAGTGTTAAACCGATTCGTTGCCTTATTTATTAAAATTATTAAAATTAAAAGTAAAATAAAATACAATTAAAAAATAGAAAATGCTAAACATACCAATAATATTAGAACGAGATGTCATAAAAAATACAGGAATTAGATTAAAAGTAGGTAAAGAAAAATTACCGAAAAGCCCAAAATTACAGGCTTGAAGAACGAGATACACGACCCGGAGCTTTTTTTTCTTTTTTTTCTTGGCCTGCTACCTTTGGGCTGCTCCTTTTTTTTCTTTTTTTTGGGGGGGCTTGAGGAATTGGGCTACTGAAATCAGCCCTTTTCCCTCCCTTTGGGCTGCTAAAATGGGCCTTTGTTGGGCTTCTGCCCCTTCTTCCTTTTCTTTTTTTTTTCTTTTTTTGATTGGGCCTGTTGGGGTGTTGCTGCTGGGCTTGCTGGCGCGGGTCGAGTCGCCGTGGGTCGAGTCGGCTCGACTATTTAAAAAAAAAAATTCTTCCCTTTTTTTTCTTTCTTTTTTCTTTCTTCTTTCTTCTTCCTTCTTCTTCTTCTTCCTTCTTCTCCTAGTCTGCCGCCGCCGACGCCTCTGCCTCCTCCGCTGATGGTGAGGTGCTCCCCTCTCCCTCTTCTCTTCTTCTTCTTCTTCTCTCTTCCTCTTTTCTCTCTTTTTCTCTTCTTTTTTTTTCTTTTTTTTCCTTTTTCGTGGGTTATGGTTGGGGGTTTCTTTTCTTAGGGTTTTTTTCTCTCTTTTATAGTGTTGTTTTTGCAGGTATTAGGTGGCTAGGGGGAAGGGCGGCCATCCCTTAGGCCGGTGGCCGGAAAATAGGGGGTGGGTGTGCGAAATTCGCCGGATTTTTGGAGATTTTCTGATAGAAGGATTGAATTGCAAACACAGCAAAATAGGTGGGGTCGAAATGTAATTTCGAGAAAGTATCAAGGTCAAAGTGTAATTTTAAGAAAGATGAGGGGTCAAAATATAATTTTAGAAAGTTTAAGGGCTGAAATACAATTTAAGGAAAGTTTAGGGGTCAAAATGTAATTTTTTATTTTTTTTTTTGCATTTGAGAATTAAACATGAAATCAAGCCGGACAAAATCTAGTGCTTACAACCCTTTCATTACCTGTTAATTTCCGCTTGTTGATGCAAAGCTCTGTAAGAAATTTAGCATACCTTGGTATTTGCTTGATGGCATCCAACAACAAAATGTTGATCTCGACATTCCTAAATGTTTCAAGGATTTCTTTGTCCTCTTTACCTCTTCGACACTGGTTGAATCGTTCTGGAAATGGAGGTTGAATTTTAGGCAATAGAGGTTTCGGTCGAACCTGTTCATCTTTTTCGGGTTTTTCCTAGGTGATTTCTTGGCCAAGATTCCTATCAGGAATTGGTTCCAGTACCTTTCCACTTCGCAACATTACTGCATTTGCGTGTTGTCTTGGATTCAGTGCTGTTTGTGACGGTAGCTTCCCTTGAGAGTTCAATTTCTCAACTGATATGGTCAATTCTCTTATAGACGCCTCAGTTTTCTGTTGAAAATCCTTCATTTCTCTTTGGAAATTAAGAGTTTGTTGTTGAAAATCAAGGACATTAGCTGCTAATTTATTGACCATAGTTTCTAAGAAATTACCTGAATCTCGAGGCTGTTGTGGAAACTGATTTTGGTATGGCTGGTTATACCGTAGGTTAGTCCCATAACTCAAGTTGGCATGGTCCCTCCATCATGGGTTGTAGGTATTAGTGTAGAGATCATATCGCCTCTATAGTGGGCTAGGGAAATTTCCCACTACATCTAAATGAGCCATAGATTCATCATACAAACTGGGACATGCGTCAGTTGTATGATCAGGTGTAGCACATATTCCACATAACCGAGCTGGTTTAGCTTTTTTCTGCAACAAGAGAGCTCACAATATTAGTACGTCTATATTCTATGGAAGAATTACTTAGCTGGTGAACCCTTCTGGGGGGTTCAGAATTAGCTCGGAACTGTTGAGAATTTGCGGCCATTGTGGAGATTAAGTCCCTTGCTTGTTAGGGAGTCATGTTAACCAACGCTCCTCCACTAGCGGCGTCTACCATATTCATCTCCATTGGTTTCAAGCCTTCATAAAAGTATTGGATGAGGGATTGTTCTGTTATACCGTGTTGTGGGCAGCTCGCACACAACTTCTTACACCGCTCCCAATAATCGTAAAGAGTCTCTGCTTCTTTTTGCCTTATTCCCACGATCTCTCTTCTTAGCTCAGCTGCTCTAGATGCTAGAAAAAACCTGTTGAGAAATAAACGAGATAAATCAGCCCAAGTAGTAATAGATCGAGGAGGTAAATAAAATAACCATTCCCTAGCTGAATCTGCTAGGGAAAAAGGAAAAGCGCGCAATTTAATTTGATCCTCAGTTACGCCTTGTGGTTTCATACTCAAACAAACCATATGAAACTCCTTCAAATGTTTATGAGGGTTTTCATTTTGTAACCCTCAGAAAGTTGGCAGCAACTGAATTAACCTTGACTTCATTTCAAAATTGGTATCTATAGTAGGATATGCGATGCACAATGGCGGTTGTTCTGTCGGAGCTTCGGCTAGTTGCCGAATTGTTTGAGCCATTGGTTGACGTACCAAATTTGGGTGTTCGTTAACCCTAGTTTCAAGAACTTCTTCAGGTGAATAGATTTCTACTTTTTCGCCTTCAAAAGTCTGAGTAGGGTTTTTGTTAACCCTAGACTCTGCTTCGTCGTCGATTCTGATTTCTGGCGGTGGATTGCTTTGAGTCCCAACCACCACTGACTGCTTTTTCCTTAGCTTTGTTTCCTTGCGATTAGCTTTCGCAGTCTTTTCAATCTCTGAGTCAAACGCAAGAGTGCCTGGAGCAGATCTGGTCATAGAAAATAAAAAAAACAAGATTAGTACGTTCCCAATCCCCGGCAACGGCGCCAAAATTTGATGCGTCGTTGAAAGCACCAAAAATATCCTATTCCTTACAAAATAATGAAAAAGAACAGTAAAGGGGAAGTAGGGTCGAATCCTCAGGGACCAGATTATACGAATGCTTGTTTCTCGAAATCCTGGGTAGAATCGTGCCCAAGAAAACCTGCGTTCCTGGAAAAATAAAAATAACAGAATTAAAAGTTTTGATCTGGAAACAAAAATAAAATAAAAACAGAAATGAGAAGTCGAACTGAAATTGCGAAAATTAAAAATAGGAAATAAAATTGAGATAAAGAAATTCTTATGGGGAGATTCCAACCTCCGGTTGCCTCGATCCGCTTTGGGTTCAATCCTTGGATTTTAGATGATCCTTCTCAAACCGAATAAGCCAGTTATAGTGGAAGAGGACGCCTTCGACCACCAGCTCCAAGGATTTAGAATTCGATTTAGTGGAACCTGACTCTAGCCAACAATCGCTCTTGTGGGACCATCTTATGCTAGATCAGCGTTTCTCAATGGCGAATCCCACGCCATTTTGTCTCTTGAGCTCGCCAACCTCTGACGCAGTAAGCTAACGAACTGACTGTGCAACCTTCTCAAATATACAAAGCGGCCGTTCCTTGCACACGTTGAAAAGATCACTTTTTAAGGGACATGGACGGAAGCATCAGCCCCGTAATGCGGAGAAATGAAGAATACCCTGTTGAGAAGGCTAAGTACAGATTCTAAACCTCAAGAACCCTTTTTGGGGATTTTCGGCAACCTTTGGCTAGAAGGGTTTTAGTGGCTCATTGTTGTGGTGGAAAAGAAAATAAATATATGATAAAAATGGAGATTTTATTAAAGGAAATATGGAAAGAACAAAAGACTTTTGGGGAGAGAGTTTACAGAAAAAATGAAGCCAATATGTGTCACTCCATCCCCTATTTATAATACTAAGATAGATAGACTAGTCCTACTTAAATTCCTAAAGATAATTACAAATAATCAAAGATAAATAAAGATAAATAAAATAAATCCTAAATTAAATAATCCTTAATAATTATCTTAATATTAATTATCCTAATATAATCAAAATAGAGTCTAATAGAATAAAAACTCTTCTTTTTGCATTTCAACCCTTGTTTCCTCCATGCTTGCACTTTTGGCACCAACTTTTCCCCATGTGGCACCTTGACCCATTTTATCTTTAATTTCACGCTTTTAACCCTTAATTTCACTTTTGCCTCCAATTTAGTCCCTACATGATAAAAGACCATAAATAGCCCAAATTAGTAGAATCATACTCAAAATAAATATGCAGTTAGCACATAAAAATATGACGTTCTAGAGTATTATCACCTTCCTGCGTCAAGCTTGTGTCACTGGCCAAATTGGCCTTCCAATGGCCAGCCTTAAACTAGCTTTTTGTTTTTTTAGGCTATAATTTTTTTTTCAATTTTGCCCTTCAGCCAAATGGTCCCCCACTATAAATAGGCTACTCCGACGACCACCGCTGTTCACCTTCAACCACCACCGATGATCGCCAATCACTCAATGGATCCTAATCCTAATGTTATTTTAAATGACAACAATCACATTAAAGTCAATGTGCATAAGGTAAATGAGAAATAAAATGTCTTATTTAATTTTAAATATTCTTTTAAATTCTTTTTTAAACAAGAAATATAACATTATATATTTACTATAAACGCAAGATTTGTACCGAATTGTGAGACCCCAGTTGCATGATCCCGGTTATTTTCCCGATCGAAGAGTTATACCGTATTTGAATGTCACGGGTTTTGGGGTAGCTGCGTACATTCAGATATCTAAGCTACGGGCCGATTTAATTTCGGCATTAGTTGAAAGATGGTGCCCGGAGACACATACGTTCCACCTCCTGTGTGGGGAGGTAAATATTACATTGCAAGACGTAGTAGTCCAACTAGGGCTGTCTATAAATGGTGAAGCAGTGACCGGGCTTGGAAGAGTGCCCGATCCATGGGGCACTTGCGAGCGGTTACTTGGAAGGGTGCCCCCGAACAACGAGGAAGGACGATTAACCTATATTAAACTTACTTGGTTAAAAGAAAACTTCTGGTATCTTCCGAACAGTCCAGCACAGATGGACATTATCTACGCTGCAAGAGCGTTCATTCTTCAACTTATAGGTGGGATACTTTTGCCTGATGTCAATCAAAATAAAGTCTCAATAATACTTCTTAAAATACTGAGTCTGGTGTCGGCCATTGACAGGCCAGCACCAATTTTTTTTAAAAAAAATATTGTACTCTGGTGCCGGCCATTAGAAGGCCAGCACCTAAAAATATTGATTTTTTTCTTCGTACTTGGTGCCGGCAATTAGAAGGGAAGAACCAATTTTTTTTAAAATACTGAGTCTGGTGCCACCAAATTATTTTTTAAATATTGGTTTTTTATATACCAGTATGATATGATTAAAAAAAAATACCCTGGTGCCGGCCATTGGAAGGCCAAAACCAAAAAGTTCAATTTTTTAAAGTTTGACACAATTATCAGGCAATCATGGAGCCAAAATACCAGGTGGTGCCGGCTATTAGAAGGCCAAAACCCCATTCTACTGTTCATTTTAGGTCATTTTGGTGATTATTTTTAAACTTGAGTCATTTTTATAAATATCAAAATTTTTTAGGTCAGTTTGGTAAAATAGCCAAATGTTGGAGTGTTCTGTCCCATATCAGGTGGTAAACCCACGGGGTTGAGCATCGGTGTGGAATGTATGAGTGTTCAACAAAGAAAAAATTTTATTTTACAGATTCAGGTTAGTTTCTAACAAAGGAAATTTCTTAACTAAAGCCTCAAATTTTACAAAATTGACCAAGTGTTTTACAAAGAAAAATTTTCTTCCAAGTAGAAAATTTGCCTCAATGTTCAAAACAGAAATTCCCTGACTTTGGGGTTTTGATTGAATATTTTAAGAAAATTTTAATTTTGAAGTTTTGGGTTGTTTGGATAAATGGTGGTGATGAAACATATTTGTACAGGGATTGGGTGATGAATCAGATTTCATGTTGTTTAACAGATAAAAAAGAAGAAGAACAAGATGATGATGATGGTATTAGAGAAAACAAGAGAAAGAAAACGGGTATAATTTGAAGGCAAATTTTTGTATTAAACCTTTATATTTGCAAAGATAACGCTGGAGAGTTTTTTTTTTTTTTTTTAAATCTCGTGCAAACACAATTTGAAATGGAAGTTTGAACATTCTTATTTTATCATTCTTTTGGATAATCATATTTGACTAAGAGTTTATTTATATATTAATTAAAATTAATTGCTTTTTATATTTATCTTTCAAGATTTATGAGTGTTTCACTTAATAATATTATCCCTAGAGTTTAATTATAAATTCTATTTACATCTATACCCAACACTTACATATCAAATTAATTATTTATATTATTTTTATATTAAATATAATGAATATATTTACTAAACTTAATCTTTCTCAATTCTTTTTATGAACCCAATAAAATATAAAAATAAATTTATGTTTAATGCAATTTTTTATTTATTTTCACATAAAATCCACAAAAACATACCTAAAAGCAATTTATTCTGATCATGATTACAAGAGAACTCTATTATAAATTATTTATAAAAAAAGGAGAATAAAAGAGATTTCACTCTCAAAAAAGCTAGAATAGACATCCCCACGATCATGGGCAAGCAATATTGTTTGACGTTTTGGAGGACAGTTTAAATGTTAAACCCGAGCCATTCAATTTCTCTTGAATAAGCTTCTCCAAACATTCAATCATGAAGGGTGTGAGATAATTGCTCCAATCTCCCACTTCTCCCTTCCTAAAAAAATGTGTGTGTGGAATTCCAGAAGTATGTACGCCCTTCTTGTTCACTTCCAATTCTTTCAAGTTCTCAAAGCTACAAAATTTCGCTATTTTTTCAACAACTCCTCCCTTCTCTTCATCATCTGTGAAAGGAACTCCTAAGAACATGGCCAAATTTTTCAAATGGGAATCGATATCTTCCTTAAGATCTTCAAAGTTCAAAAACAATATTTTGTTGGGGTTTTCTTGGCTTGCCTTCCAATATCCCAATACATGATCAAAAAATGGTCCATGCGCAGTGATTCCATGGTAGAACTTGTCAAAAGCTTCACCTAGTGATAGTGACTCTCGGTTTTTGTCTCGGAGCTTGGCAGCGAAAAGCCAAAGAGAAATGAACATATCCATGGGGTTTCTACATATGTAAACAATCTTACAGCCGGAGTCCTTAATGGAAGTTGGCAAAGAAGCATAAGGGACGTGGGTGGAAAAAAGCCTTGGCTGATAAGCACAAACATTCCGAAGATCAGGAAAAGGGTTGTTCAAGTAAAGATCATACTCGAAGAAACGAACAAGTTCGTGAGGGCCAAAGGTGAGCAATGGATTTTCATCCCATGGGAACTGATTGCGGTACAAAGTGGAGAAAGTCAAGGCCTTGAGCCAAGTAGTACCACATTTTGGAAAAGTAGCAACGATGATATCAGAATTAAATGCTTGAAAATGTTTCTGGAAAGAAATAAAAGCTTTTAGAGCAAGAGAGGGGCACCAAAAACCTTGATAGAAATAAAGATTGGATCCTGCCCAGCTTTTCTCTTTGGGGAAGCTTTGCACCAGTTTTTTGAATTCATCGTCCCAAGAGGACTCCACATCATGTGATTTTGAAACCATTCTGGCTTGGGAGATTTCTGCAGTATCCATTGTCAAACTAGCACACCCAAAACTAGTTTTCTAGATAATTTATACTAGATTTATTCATTTAAAATTATAATGGTAATAATATTTAACATACTGAAATTTATGTATATGTACTAAAAATTTTAAATTGATGTGGAATTTTTTAAATAGAAATTCATTAATTTATTTCATAAATGGGATAATATAATTTAAGAGAAAAAATAATAAACACTTGTCGTCCTAGCTAGTAAAGGATAAATTCTATCAATATAACAAAGGCTTTAGTCCCGACATCAATAGAATATTTTGACTCGTTGGCAATTGATTCTGTCACAAGTCAAACACAATATATTTGGAGTGATTGCAAAAACTTAATACGATAAGAAATTAAAGCTAGCAAAAATTAGCAAGAAAACTGAGTACACTACAGCAATTTGGACTTTTAGCGGCGTTTTTTTAGGCCTTTAGCGGCGTTTTTAAGCGCCACTAATAGTATTTGCGGCGCTTTTAAAAGCGCCGCAAAAAACGCCGCTAAAAGAGGCGCCGCAAAACTTAGCGGCGTTTATGAAAAAAAAACGCCGCTAGAAGCTATGATTTTTAGCGGCGTTTTTTCTACAAACGCCGCTAAAAGCATGACTTTTAGCGGCGCTTGTTCCACAAACGCCGCTAAAAACCAAGACTTTTAGCGGCGCTTTTCCAGAAAACGCCGCTAAAAACCATGACTTTTAGCGGCGCTTTTACCACAAACGCCGTTAAAGGCATGACTTTTAGCGGCGCTTTCCCCACAAACGCCGCTAAAAACCATGACTTTTAGCGGCGCTTTCCCCAAAAACGCCGCTAAAAGTCATTAAAAATAAAAATTAAAATATCATACTTTTAGCGGCGCTTTTTCCAAAAACGCCGCTAAAAGTCATGAAAATTAAAAAAAAATTAAAATATTATATAAAAAAGCAACACTATTATCACAGCACCCAAACAAGCTTTAATTGATAACAGTTACATACAAATCCATTCTTATCCCTGTACCCACTTAAGCAAATCCTTTAGCATTACTTTGATAACAGTCCCTATACAAATCAATTTATGTTCCAAGGGCACAAATCTATTTAACAAGCAAATAGAAACTCAACCAATACACAAGAAATTTCATAAGTCTATATTATGCTATGAGTTTATCCAACTCACAAGAAAAATCAGGCTCCTACTATTGAAAATAGGTGGTGTCAAATCCAGCACCAGCACAATTAAACAATCAGCCAACGCCTTTGATGATGAAACATCCAAGTTGAGTCCAATGGCAGCAGCAATGCACAACAAAGGTTCAAGCATTTCTCTCGTGGGAGTTGGATGCCGCCTGAACCAAAAATTAATGTCAGGGAGGCAAGGCCGAGTGCCAAACAACAGCAGTGTCAATGTCAAAGAAATAGCCACAACACTGGAATTTTCCATTGATAATCTGGATTGTTGAAGAGATTACACGATGTATAATAGTGACAATTATCATCCGCTAATGTTAATTTTATGATTAAACACCATCTTGGACCAAGTGGTTCACATTAAAAATACTAACATGCAATCTTATTTATCCTATGATAAATAATTCCAGTGATATAAATTTACGCAAGATCATAAACTGGTTAGGATTTCTGCTGGCATTTACAAAAATAAAATAATTTTTTTGGTGGGATAAACCTTATGGTTAAATCATAAGCACAAACCAGAACTAGACAGTGAATGAAAGAAGAGGTACAATAGGAATGCAAGTCCCACAAGAACATTATAGCAAAGAAGTACAGAAAAAACAAGTTTACCTTAGTAGCGAACAAGAAGGAAAACAATCACGGATTTGTTTGGCAACTGAAACATGGGCAGCAAGTATGAATTCCTCAACCATTTGGTTTGCTTCTTGAATCTGATACATGCCTGAATGAATAACTTAGATATCAGACAAAAATTGAGGCATGACCAAAAATGAAAAACATTCTTTCTGGATTTTGGGATCTCAAAACTATTTAATTTAATTAGTATTGTCTTGATTATAATTCTTAATTACTACTGGTCAGCACTGGACAAATGAAGAAAAGGCCAAATTATAATAAAGTAATTAAAAAAAATCTCCATATTGATGACCAAATAAAAAAAGTTAAAACAGAAAACAGCAGGACTTACATCAGAAGCATTGCTAATGAGCTCACGAAGAAAGATCTCCTTGTTGCTGTAGAAAGTGTTGATAATTAAACTAAGAAGCTGTTAATCTCAGCTTGAAAAGCAAACATCTCTGTACTAAAGTAATTAAACTAAGTTGCTGAAAACATATATACAAGCCAATAATAAATCAGAAGTTATACAACTAAAGGAAGGTAATCAATGTCCTCACGACATATAGCCTAAATAAATCACCATGTGAATCATGGACGCCACGGAAATCAATTATTTAAATAAATAAATAAAACTCACTTCGTTCATACCCAAGGTGGATACATTGAGGCTCCATTTGGTTTTATGCAAGTCTAGTTTGTCAGAACAAAAATAACAAAAAGTGTACTTGATTTTTTTTAAAGGGGGACAGTATTTAAAGGGAAAAGATACATTAATTTTCTGTTACATATAACAATTATGTTTGATTAGTGGCCATCCATTTACTTCAAATGGCAAAAACGAAAATCCATTAAAAAATAACAAATCAACTCAATAATAAATTTCAATCTTTCTCTTGTATTACCCAAATCTTTCAATCTTTATTAAGTATATCATATCCATCAACTGCTTACAAAAATGTTGATAGGTTCTATGTCTTGGATACAGATTGTAATATAACCCAATTTGCCTTTTTATATCAACAAAAGGCAGATTCCAAAACTGAAACAATGAAAAAACATTCAAGCTCCAACTATCTTGAAGTAAATAAAGAACCAGATTGAAGTAGAAGTGGACACTTACCAGTAGAAGTGAAAGTAGAGCAGGAAAACAAGAAAAGAAGCAAAGCGGTGAAGCATATGAGCTTCGAAATGGATCTACTTGCTGCTGAAAATACTGAAGCTTGAAGACAAACAACATGGCATATTATTTGCCTACCATGCTGGAATTGACAAATGATGCATGAAATGGAAATCCAGAGGAAACTCTAAGAATTCATCTTTAAACTTAACTAAAATTTTGTTTTTGATGAAATTCATATTAAAAAGTAGCTTTTAATGCATGAACAGAAATGATCAATTTCATCAGTGTAAGGTGTAAGGTGCAGATTCGAACAAGAAAGCCTACTATCTACCACATTGTGAGTTTACATGTTAGCATACACCATTTCGCCTAGGTGTTCAGTGAACTACCCAGAGACACAAATAAGCATAGCTCACAGACACCTCGAGTTCAACAATGCAGCCCATTTACAACTACGCCAATTTCATATGTTAAAGCACAAGTTCACAACAAATAACCATAAGCAAGTCTCACCATCAAGATTCTATATCACAGACACTATGATTAAGAAAATCAACGAAGCCTGCCCCTGACTTTTACGATACCAAAACTCATGAATCAATTATATCAATCCAAGCCAGCTAATTCCCATTTCTGCGAAGTGCAGAAGACTTGCCAACTAAACATTTACTATAGATTCCTAAAACAGCCCATATGATCAAACACTATTTACACATAACATGGGCCATGGCTAGTGAGAAGCAAAAATTAATTACTCGAAAAAGAAAAATCCACTACCCACTGAGCAGATGGCAAAAATAAAAAATAAAAAGGACCCTACTAACCCATAATTTGATAGTTTTCTATGTTACAATCAAACAAAGCCTCCTCCATGTTATTCCAATCCAAACCCACCATATCTAATGTATAGTGAAAATGTAGCCTAAATCAAAATTAGAATAAAACCCAGTTCTTAGAAACCAAAGAAAAGCTCAAAAACAAAAATCAAAGCAATCTGATCTCAAACCAAGAAACGTATAGTATCTAATCTATTTAACTATAAAAATTCTAAATACCCATCGAAAACTAACAATAGATTTCAAAAAATTCTGAGAACCCATGCTTTATTTTCCAGTTATAACAATAAAAATTATTACTTCAACAAAAAAAAGGAAAAAAAAAAACTTACCACTATCACCAATTAAAAGAAGCTTAATGAGGTAATCATGATCAGCACGAGCTCTAGCTGGTGGTGTAGCCATTGATCCTCAAAAACCACGCCCAAAAAACCCAATTCAAAAATATATAATAATATATCCTCTTATCTGCGTTAAAAATATATATATCAATTTCAAAACGAAATAAAAGAAAATTGTGAAATCAATCAAGAAAAGGAAAGGAAGCGAGAGAAAGAACCTGAGACGCTGAAGATAGCAAAGCACATGCGAGAGAGAAAGAGAGAGTCCAATGAATACGGGGAATTTCCTTTTCATGTTTCTTCCTTTTTTTTTTTTTTGATACTGTTGTCACTTAGTCACGGTTCGGTTCCTCCAATGAAGCGCTTACTGACATGGGTTTGGAATAGGGAGTCGAAGCATTTGTGGGGTTTCTGGGTCTTGGTTGGTGTTGGCCAGTTTTGACATCGCCGAAGTAAGAAGAAACTGAAGGGGGATTATTGGCGGAGTGGTTGCCGTTCGTGGAGGCGTGATCGTTGTTCGGGTCATTTGAAGAAGTGGAGAAAATGTGGAGAAGTGAAGGGTTGGCGAGGGATCTGCGTCTGGATCTGGCGAGAAGGAGTGCCATAGCTATGGGGGATTGAAAGAGAGCTGTTTTTAGGGTTTTGAGGGAGATGGAGATAATTGAAAGAGAACCGCATGCTAAATTCGGGAAAAATTTAGGAATTGGGGGGAAATTTTAGGGTGGGGAAAATTTTGGGAAAATTTAAACCTGTTTTTTAACATATTTTGCGGCGTTTTTCTAATTAAACGCCACTATAGTTCCATTTTTTGTGGCGTTTTTCCTAAAAACGCCACTATTATACATTTTTATTTTTTTTATTTTTAACTTATATATTTTTTTATGTTTTTCTTTATTATTATTCTAAATAATTGTTTTTTCATTTTTAATGTTATTTATTTCAATTTTTTTATGTGTTATTAATTTTTTGTAAAGATTTTAAATATTAAATTAAAAATATTACGTTTTAATTAATATAATTAAACTAGTTAAATAATAAATAGAATAGGCTAGATGAAAGAGTGCTTGACTTTTATTACAATTTTATATTTAATTATTATATAATTCATATAAAATTTAAATAAATAACTTTTCAAACTTTGATCAATATTTAAAAGAGGGTAAGTATGAAATGTAAAAACAAAGAATAAAAATGACAAGTGTATTGTGAATAATTATCAATATTTGCGGCGTTTAATCTAAAAACGCCATTAATGTATAAACATATTGCGGCATTTAGTATAAAACGCAACGAATAACCAAGACAAAACGGCAACGTTTACGATATTAGTTTACAAATTTGCGGCTAAACACATAAACCCTAAATTATAACCCCTATCACATAAACCCTTAACACTTAACCCCTAAACCCTTAATCTTAACCCCTAACCACTACCAGAACTTAAACCTTAATATCGTTAAACACTAAGATCTTAAACCTTCAAGATTAATCCCTAAATCATAAACCTTAGACCCTAAATATTATACCCTAAACCACAAACACCGACACACAAACCTCAAACTCTAAACCCCAAACCATAAATCTTAGACCATAAACCCTAAACCTTAAAATATACTCTAGACCCTAAACTATAAAGATTAATCCATAAACTATATACCCTAAATTAAACCATAACCCCCCAAATTATCATGAGAATTAATTAAATATTTTAAATTTAATACTATCTCTTTTACGATTATATAAGAAATTATTTAATATTTTTTTTCATTTTTAACAAATATTTTTCTCTTAAGTAATTTAAACTAGAATCATAATTTTAATGTATTAAAATCAATGTTATCTCTTTTACAATTATATAAGAAATTATTTAATATATAAATTAAAATACACTAATTTAATCTAAACCCATAATCCCTATCTTCTATCCCACAAACCCTAAATCATAAACGATAAAACCCTAAACACTGACCCTTAACATATTAACCCCAAACCCTTAACCATTTACCTTTAAATCAATTAAACCTAACTTTTAACCCATGAAACCCTAACACATCCCCCTTAAACTTTAAACCGCAAATCATAAACTATAATCCCTAAACATTAAAATAGTAACTCCTAAACCTTACACCCTAAACAATCATGAGAATTAATTCAATATTTTAAAATTAATACTATCTCTTTTACGATTATATAAGAAATTATTTAATATTTTTTTATTTTTTAACAAATATTTTTCTCTTAAATAATTTAAACAGAATCATAATTTTAATGTATTAAAATTAATGTTATCTCTTCTAAAATTATATAAGAAATTATTTAATGTATAAATTTAAAAACAATCAGTCATATATATCCAAAAAAACTTTAAAATTATTTGTGGCATTTTTCCAAAAGCGCCGCTAATGCTCGGACTTTTAGCGGCGTTTTTCCAAAAGCGCCGCTAATGCTCGGACTTTTAGCGGCGTTTTTCCAAAAGCGCCGCTAATGCTCGGACTTTTAGCGGCGTTTTTCCAAAAGCGCCGCTAATGCTCGGACTTTTAGCGGCGTTTTTCCAAAAGCGCCGCGAATGCTCGGACTTTTAGCGGCGTTTTTCCAGAAGCGCCGCGAATGCTCGGACTTTTAGCGGCGTTTTGTAAATAAACGCCGCTATTGCTCATTTTTTTGTGGCGTTTTCCTTCAAACGCCGCCAATGTCTAATATTTGCGGCGTTTTTCTTTAAAACGCCGCTAAAAACGCCGCTAAAAGTCTGTTTTGGTGTAGTGGTACTCGTCAAATTAGAGAGGACGGTGATAAAATCATCTCTAAAATTATTTATAAAATGAAAACTATA
The DNA here is from genome assembly GCA_005393395.2 of Gossypium australe. Lineage (NCBI taxonomy): Eukaryota > Viridiplantae > Streptophyta > Magnoliopsida > Malvales > Malvaceae > Gossypium > Gossypium australe. Next base: position 102,062,141 of record CM016624.1, read on the forward strand.
TATATAAGCAACCAAAAATTTATGTATAATTTTAAAGTTATCTCTAAATTATTTTTTATATATCAACTTATTTATATTATATTTTTATATATTTTACAATATTAGAAGTGAGGTGCATAATAAAAACTTTAATATTATTCATTTTTCATTGTCCTGGCTGAAGTTTGAGATATTATTTAATACTTTATTATTTTTATATTTATATTTCTATGGATATAATGTAGACCAAATCTTACCGTAGACTATGATAATGACACCTTAATTATCTAAGTCCTCCTTTCAGGCTGCAAGACGCAATAGACAGACGGTAATGTTTTGGACAAAAAGTATGTCTGCCATTTACTTTCTAGGTTAAAAAACACCCCAAGGCATCTACGTCATAGCTTACGGGTCAATTAATACTCTCATAGTTAAAAGGATAAAGAAAACTCAAAATTAGGTTTCTAGTCAATTTAAAATTTATAGTATTACTATTCCACCTACTAAAATTCATAATAATCCTAAAAACCATTACTAAACTTATATATATATATATATATATTCATTTTCTTATATTATGTTTATATAATTTTTATACTGTATTCTTATGGTGTTCGCCATTATCGAATCGGTACCTGGTTACTTGACTGGGACCGACCTGATTCAATAACAATGGCTTCCATAGTTCACTTGTATGGGTTCACACATGATGGGTTCACATCGTCACCATGGGTTCGCGTCACCATGCAAGCGAACTCACATCGAGGAAACACATGTTAATATTAGAATAGGGTACATGTTGGCATGCATGGGGGCCTACCTAGGGTGTCATATCTAGGAACCGTATCATATAAATTGGAAAACTAGCCCTCCTTAGAGACAGACACACAAAAATACTCAACAATTTGGTGCGATGAGCGTGGACAAACTTCTGACCATCAGAAAATCAAAAAACCAATATGACTCACCCTAACGAGAATTTCCCTAGCAACATCCTATAAGACCAAGTTGGAGGTTCTGACATTGACAATCAACCCCGTGAAATAGACCTTTTTGCTAACCAACCAGAAAACCTAGTCAACTAAGGCCAAGCAGGTGCCTCTAATTCTTTTGATCTCAACGCTCCTTCTAGTCAAGGATCATCCTTTCCTTCTAATTAGGGAGCATTGTCACAACTATTTGGTTTGCAGGAACAGTTAAGGTTGATGAAAGAGCAGATGACTCAAATGAGTACCAGGTTCAAATAGCAGCAATTGTTTCACTAGGAGTTGCTCAGACAGAATGAGGAATTGAGGAGAAAGATGTAGTTCGACCATTTTGATCTCTAGGACAATGCAACGCTTCTCTAGGAGGAGACTGTTGGAGCATATGCAAAGCCATGGGAAAATGAGATGGATGTTTTGTGTAGGGATGTTCAAGCATTGTACCTTGATGTGCAAGACATGGATTGGTTGTTTTGTTCCAACAACCATTTGTCTCCAAAGGTAGCAGCTGTGAGTCTGCCATCAGAGTTCAAGGTGTTAAAAGAGATGTTCGAAGGAGTAAGGGACGCAAGAGAACATCTCATGCAATATAATGATTACATGAATGTTTTAAGGGCCTCTTACATTGCAAAGTGTAAGGCTTTCTCAATGACCCTTAGGGGAAGCACGAAAGATTGGTATTTATCATTGCCACAAGGTTCTGTTAAAAGCTTCTTATAGTTGGGTCAGATGTTTTTGGGTAGGTTCCGTGCTCATAGGACGATAATGAGCACTCAAATGGGTTTAATATTAGTAAAGCAGAGAGATGGAGAATGTAATATCCTGAAATATGGGTTGCGCGTTTGGAGAATAACTCAAGTGTTAGTGGGCCTCAAGAGTGGTTTGGATGTGTTTTAGGAGTTCCTAAAACTCTCGGATTGAAATGGGATACTTTGGAAAATTTTGGAAATTTGAGGGTTAAAAGAGGAAAATAGGCAAGGAGGCCTTAAGAATAAATTTTGGCATGTCGTGGCATATGAAATGCCCTGGTAAAGTGGCTTCTGTGTGCCACTTAAGGCTTGGGAGCGACGCCACAATCAGGTCAGAGGTTCGAGTCTTGGGCGCGGCATAAGCATTTTATTTTGCAAAATGGCGCTGCTTCGAAGGAGGCTTTATAATAATTTGTGGCGGGATTTTGACATCAACGCACCAGTAGCAAAGTTGTTGGGGCGCTTGCAGCCAGGAGAGCTTCATGAGGTCGGGCGTTCGAGCCCTAGTGGAGGCGCGAGTGTTTTTATTTTTGCTTGGCGTTAAGGCTCAGGGAAGCTCAAGAAAAAAAGGGTTAAAAGGAAATCGCGATGCGTTTATGTCATGAAATTCAAAGTGGCCGAGTGGCTAAGGACATTGCTGGTGAGCTACGACTAGGAGGGCTCGTGTTCGAGTCCTGGGGGTCGCACTTGAGGCGTTCTACTTTTACTTTTAGCGCTAAAGCATAAGGAGCCAGCGAAGGATAGTTTAAAAGAATTTCGACGCGTTTAATTACATGAAATGCGCAAAGGGTCGAGTGGCGGAAGGCTTGGAGATGCTTCCTCAGGTCTCGGGTTCGAGACCTGGGAGCAGCAAGGCATGGGTTTTTCTTTTTTTGTGCCAGCGTGGGAAAGGGCTGCATGGCCCATGCACGCATGCAGCATAAGGAGCTGCTGCTTGTTTTATTTTATATTATTTATGTATATTGGGAGTATGGGGCATTATTCTTTTATTTTTATTGTTTCTATTATTTATTTTATTTGTGAAGAAAGAGAATAAGTGATGGGGTAATGGTTTTATTATTATTATTATTTGTATGGTGATGGGAGAAAGATTAAACAATGGTAATTGATGTTAGAAATTAGCAAAAAGGGAGAGCATGACCGTTTGAAGCATGGGGAGTTGGTCGGCCTTGGTTGAAGCAAAGCATGGCCAAAATTCATTTCCTTCCCTCTAATTTTGAGCATGGCCGAATGTCCTCTTCTTGTTTTTCCTTTCTTTGCTTTTGATGCATGGCCGAGTGAAGCATTTCTCTAGGGACCTTCATGGTCGGTTTTGAGCTAGCAAGGGAGGTGCCGAATGCTTTGTTTTGTTTTGTTTTCTTGCCAATTTGTTCTTGGCCGAAAAAGAAGAGAGAGACCTAAGGCTTGAGCTTTAGTTTTGGAAGGAGCTAGGGAGTATTTAGGCTAGCAAATGTTGCTTGCATGGCTTCCTTACATTGTTGTTAGCCGAATCCTTTAGTCACTACACTGTGTCGAAGTTTCTCCTTCTAATCCTCTTGTGCTGCTTTGGCCGAATACAGGACTTCCTAGGGTGGTATATTTTCGGCTTTGGAGCCGAAAGTTGGAAATAGCACTCTATTTCTTGGTTGTGGCCGAACCTAGGAGGGTGATTCGGGAAGTGTTCATACGTGCTAAGCAACGGGGGCAGTGGTAAGTGTATTCACCCTTTAGAAATCGATTTGGTTCTTATTCCTTTGGTATGCCGAAATCAAGGGTTAAACCTTGATTTCTAAGAATGGCCGAATATGCTTAAGGCCATATTAATGTGTTTCTATTGTGCCAACGTTAGGGAACATTAAAGGAGTCCTTCGGGTTTTGCAGAGATTAAGGTAAGGAGGTGTGATTTTCGGCCTTAGGCTATACTTCGAGCTTTGATGATAACCGAATGTTGATCTTGGTTTTAGGGGTGTTACAGAGAATCTTTGCAGGAATATGTGAAGCGATTTCATTCAACCAAGTTAAACACGAAGAATTTGGAGGACCAGTAGGCTATTGATGCCTTCATTATGGCAGTTCAAAATGAGCATGTGTAGTATTCATTTAGTGATAATAGACCGTAGAGTTTCGAAGACTTATATGAGAGGGAGCATAACTTTGCTGAGGCAGAGGAAATTAAAAGAGCAGCACGCAACACCTTTTAGAGGGATGATAGACAGTTTAGAGGTCGCTAGAGTGCGCGTGGCCAACAAGGTCCTTCTTCTCAAAGACTACAGGTCCAAGGTTGGGGTCAACAGAGGAATTACCCGCAAAATGAATCACTAAGGGCATTCCAGGTGCCTTAACGCAAGCGCACAAGAAGGTATGTTCCCCATGGAAAATTTGAAGCTTACACTCCTTTACATGCTTCGCGTACCTATATTCTTAATCAAGCCAAAAGTTTGAGAATTTTGCCAAGTCCACCACCTATATGACCAATTCAGTTGAGGTTTGACACAAGAGACAAATGTAGTTTCCACAATGAAATGGGGCACAAGACTGATGATTGCTTCTATTTAAAGGATGCTATAGAGGAGGCTGTTAGAAGCGACAAGCTAAAGATTGTGTAGTTCAAGAGGCTGGGCCGTTAGGTTAGAGTTTGTGAGGTGCTGATAAAGGTAAACAAAAGGTCAAAGGCACGATACATGTCATAATTGGTACAGACGAAGAGTGGGCGACCTGTAACATGAAAAGAAATGCTCATCTTAGGAGTGTCATGTCAGTTAGTTCGTCGAAGAGGTTATGTCAGCAAGAGATATGGAGGGTAGAATTTAATAAAGAGGATGATGATTCAGTGTGTGATGAGGAATGAAATGACCGTATGGTCATGACAAGAACTATTGTTAGATTTGAGGTTAAAAGGATTTTGGTTGATAGTGGAAGTGTTGTATAGCTTTTAACTTGGGATGCATATTAGACTAGTATGGCTTCGCTAACCATCCAGTCGAAGTGAAAAGGTGTATTACTATGCCTGTTACCCTTAAGGATGGCGAGCACTGTAACACCCCACACTCGACCTGGACGTTATGGTCGAATCTTAAGGAGTTACACTAACTTGTTTGAAAGTCCAGAAATTTACTTTGAAAATGTGTGGTAAAACCAGTGCTAACTTTGATAAATTATTTTCCAGTTTTAAGGAAAACCCTAGTTTATGCCATTACTTTATTACAGAATTCATTTAAGTGATAAAGTTTTGAAAATCGTGCTTTAACTTGTAAGCAAATATTTTTGCAAATAGAAATATATTAGTTACTTGAAATCAACAAAAGCAATTCAAAACGAAAATTAATAGAACAAATCCCAAAAAGTTCGAAAAGTCTATTATTAACATAAAGTTCAAATTAAATTGTTTTCATTGAAAGAGTCTAACCCCGAGTTCCTACACATCGTCCGATCCTAGGTTTGTGAATTACCTGAGAAGAGAAAACAAAATGGTGCGCTTACGAGTCTAGTGTATAACTCAACCTACACAACAGATCAGATGCATATAAAATAATAGATACGTATACAATTGTAGTTCAAATACATATTCAGATCCTAACCCCATTTGCTACACACCATATCTGTCCAACCCTACATATCAATTACAGTAACAAATGCCCATCCAACCCTACACACCTATAAGTGAGCGTATGTCACTTTTCAGAATAGCGCAACCAAGCTTCCAGAAATGATGCGGTAGTCCGCCAGAATCAGGTAAGTGTGGCAATGCCACCAGAACAGATATATGGTCTTAATCACCAGATAAGGTAGATAATTAAACTGCCAACACTTCCTCCGTCTTATCAATATCCCACCCCAATGCACATGCAATACTATACAGATATCAAATGCCCATATGACATACATGCTAAACACATCAGATTATAAAAATCATGCTTTTAGAAATCACATAAATAGAGGTAGAATATTAGAATTTATAACTATAAACCATACAAAACACATTTTAGAGCCTATGATGTGGTTGATTTCTATTTGCACTTCAAATATGACCCTATTAAATTTTATGAAAATTGGGTCCACGAACCCGTGTGGCCCACACGACCTGTCATGCAACCGTGTGGCTCACACATCATTTTTTTTGAAGTTTGCATTACACACTTGATTGTTTTTGGAACCCAACACCGCAGCACACTTCCAGAACCTAAAATGACATTTCAAACAAATTAGCTAACAAGATTTAGCAATTCCCGAATCACTAATTCAGCCTAAACAACCACAATCGACCTTAACACAATTAAAGTTCAGCCCCTAACACGGTGTAAGTCATTTACACTTGAAGAAGCAGTAACCTAAGGCACCTAATTTGGTAGAAGAACATCGAACGCTTCACGATCTTCTCCTAATAGCGCATCAAAACAAATAAATTAAAAACTAAGAACCACCTGTAAAATTACCTCATTTGCATAACACTTAATAACCAAAAATTACCACACCAACCAAAGGAAATCATACTCTTACTCGACACCACAATCATGCACAACCATCACCAAAATAGAATGACCAAAAAGAATTCAAGCAAAGGAATTCAAGCCACACTAACACAAGATTTGGAGCAATAATAGAAAGAAAGCAAAAAAGTTGTGAACAGAGATGCAATTTCGGTGGAAGAGAGGAAAGAAGGATGAAAATTGATACAAGGAAAATTTGGGAAAGTGGATGAGTGGACGACAAAAAGAAAGAGTGTGGGAAAGTGGGAGTGACTTTTTTTGGGGATAATTTTCAAAAATTAAATCCCACTAAATCCCATTCTCTAACCACTTATCAGATTTTTTTCAGAATTCAAATTCAACCCAACCTCTTCCACATGAGTGGCCTTGACAAGAGAAAGCAAAAATAATTCAACTTTTTTACACAACAAGATTCGAACACAAGACCTCTAGGTAAGTTGAAGCCTTACCACTAAACCAGCAGACTCATTCTGTCATTAGTTGAGCGAAAATAAGATATAAACCTAATATCCCAAGTCTGGGGTTGGGTAAAAATTAAAAAAAATTAAAGGAAAAGGATTTGAACTCAAAACCTCTCACACACTACTCACAACACTTAACCACTGAACAAGGTTAATTTGCTTGAACATTTTTAACAATTCAAAACAAGAATTTTGGGACGTTACAAGCACACTACTAAATAATACGTTCAATTATTTGTGGTAGACCATCATATGGCTTACAACACCATTTTTGAGTGTCCTATTATGAGAATGGTCAGAATAATGATTGTCACCTTTTGTATAAAGATAAAATTCCCTACCAAGACGAGGATAGGAATCATTAAATCTAACCAACAATTAGACAGGTAGTGTCATATGTTGTCAGTCAAACAGAATCGCGAACAGAAGCTACAAGGTCAGAGTTCGCAGCAGGTACATGTGGCTAGCCAAGTTTTAGATTTGGATAGTTTGGATATTGGAAGTAAGGAAAGAGTTCACAAGCCAAAGGTAGAAAAGGTCATAAAAACTTTACAATTATTCTATTATGACACAAAAAGGTTGGTAAGGATTTCATCGACATTAGTTATAGAGAAAAATAGGGACTTAGTGCAGTGTTTGAGGGAGAATTCAGATATTTTTGCATGGTCAGCAGCAGACATGCCTGGTGTGGATCCACAAGTGATTGTGTATTGACTGTATGTGTCTCCTGGAGTCAAGCCAGTTAAGAAAAAAAGAAGGTTCACTCCACAGGTTATGGAGGCCACAACGTAGGAGGTTGGGAAATTGCTTTCAGTAGAATTTATTCTAGAGGTGGCGTACCCTGACTAGGTATCAAACGTTGTCATGGTAAAAAGGTCTAATGGAAAATAGAGAATGTGTATTGATTTTACCAATCTCAATAAGGCACGGCTAAAGGATATTTTTTATTTTCCATAAATTGACAGATTAGTAGATGCTTCTGTGGGCCACAAGTTCATGAGTTTTATGGATGCATTCTTAGGGTATAATCAGATTTCCATGGCTCAAAAGGACTAGGATAAGATTGCTTTTGTCGCGGAGGAGGGATTGTTCTGCTACCCAATCATAGCTTTCAGGTTGAAGAACACAGGAGCAACATACTATTGGGACCACTAGTACACCCGGTGGCACAGTGGAAAAATTATTCTGACGATGCACAACCATGGATCCATGTACGAGGACCAAAGTGGTTTGAGATAAGGTTAAATATGTACCTTCTTAATTGAAAACAACGAGAGTATGCTACTAATTCGATGTCAATTCCAAGTCACAACAAAAACGTTTCGGACTCTACGTATTCCACCCGATATTAAAACAAACAGAAAAACCCTCTTAGAACTATTCCAGAGAGAAAACTCCCAAAACAGTTGCTAGAACCTTTTTATCAATTTTTCTATTTAAAACATCCTTACCCTAGTTCGGCAGTTTGGTACCATATATTGAAAACGAAATCAAATCTTATAGAGAACATATGGAAAGCATTAAACACATCATATTCTTTCCAAAAAAGAAATATCGCATATGGAAAGTATTAAAAAACGTTATATTTTTCCAAAAAGAATTACAACTACCATGTTTCAATATTTGACCGAAATCATTATAATTTATTATAATAATTTCGATAAAATATATTCTGTTAAAATTTTATATGAATCAAATTCATATATTAATTTTAACTATGCTCTCTATTTGTTACAACAAGCTTGTAAATTTAATTCATTTAATATTTAATTATCAAATTAATTTAATTCAATAATTTATTTAATTCATATGATAGTTAAACACAATACCAAATGTGCTTCGATTTTGTTCGTTTTAACCATAAGGTGTGACCCTGTAGGTTCTTGTAACGTTGGTAGTAATACTAGAACATTTCTAATAATACAAGTAACGAGTGACATCTAGCAATGCATCATTGCTACCTAAGTTACAAGAAGTCGTAATTTGACATAACCTTTCTATGATAATCTTTTCATGTATTATATCCTTTTATCTTTAATATCTACATTGGACACAAGTCATTGAATAGTCACACTTGTATAGTCCAATCTCACATTTCTTGATTTTTTGAGTAGACTACAATAAACAAATAAGTGTGATATCTCATATCAACTTATTCGAGCATGACCATGCATTTCTAGTCTCACTCCATCAAGAGGCCTAAGATATTGCTCCCATTATGTAGGAGGGATAAATCATACCTTGATCAACCATATCCTACTATATGGATTGTGGTATATCCAACATTAGTCTTTATAGTACAACCTGTTATAGTAGACGTTTGATTGTATCAAAATATACGACTCACGATGTTGGCACAATGATGATCTCAAGTCTGAGGATCATACACATAGTTATCACCTCGAGTAATGTTGTGACTATTACATAATAATCCAAGAAACATACTCATAGCAGGTCAGTCCAATATGTTGTTCTCTAACACATACTAATGTATTGGTTTTGACATCATTATGTCAATGACAACAATTTGTCATCAATCAATTACACATTAGTCTCAATGCAGTATTATTGTCCAAACCCACATACTTGACTAAGGACCTTTTAAGAATAATCATATTTACATAGGATTTTATTACAATTCAGTTTCTTTATATACATAGAAAAAGAAACTGAAATAATAATGGCAATTCCTTATATTAATAAATAAGGTAAAACAAGTATTTAATTACAATCATCTCATGATTGGTCTTTGGGCATACTATAAAAAATACCAACGATTGGTTAATAAGATTTTTAAAGAGCAGATTGGTCGTAGTATCGAGGTTTATGTAGATGATATGTCAGTGAAGATTACTACTTTGAGGGAGCACATTGAGGATTTGTTTGAAGCTTTCACTATTTTGCAAGCCTATAACATGAAATTGAATCCAGAAAAGTGTGCTTTTGGAGTAAGAGCAGGCAAATTTTTGGGCTTCATGGTTTCAGAAAGAGGTATAGAGGCGAACCTTGAGAAGATTCAAGCTATTCTAGATATGCCTTCTGAAGACTATCAAAGACATTCAGTGTCAAACAGTGAGGGTGGTCGTACTGAACAAGTTTGTGTCTAGATAGATAAATTTTTACCTTTCTTCAAGGCATTGAGGACTTCATTTAGTTGGACAGAGGAATGTCAGATTGCTTTTGAAAAACTTAAGTCATATCTAACGTCTCCACTACGTCTGATGTCACCGTAAGTGGGGGAGACTCTTTCTCTCTATTTGGCAATGTCTAAAAAAATAGTTGTAGCAGTCCTGATCAGATAAGAAGGGGCTAGCTAGTTCCCAGTGTACTATGTTAGTAAAGTAATGCAAAATGGTGAATAGAGGTATTCAAAGATGAAGAAGCTCATTTTTGCTTTAGTAGTGGCAGCTCAAAAGTTATGACCATATTTTCAAGCCCAACCTATGATAGTCATGCCAAATCAACCCATCACAAACATATTGTCTAGAGTAGATACCTCGGGAAGAATGACCAAGTGAGGAATCAAGCTTGTAGAATTCAGAATAGAGTATGCCCCGTGAAAAGCAATCAAAGCTTAGATCTTGGCTGACTTCATGGTAGAATGTTCTTTTGATACATCACCAGACCCTACATGTAACTCTTTAATTCGAGATACTACTACTCACATGATGATATAATAGTGTGTCACATTGGTTATCGAAATTTTATTTGATAAATATTTACTTTGCCCTATGATATTTCATTTACGAATACAGATTTGGTTCTAAAAATTTTTCTGTTTATTATACAAGATGTAGTAGTTAGCTCATCACAGGGATAAACTAGCTCAATTACGAAGCCAAAATGCTGGAAAATATATGTAGATGGCTCAACAACAAAAACAGGATCAGGAGTGGGTGCCTTCCTTGTAGGCCCTGATGGGAATGAAAGGCAATATGAACTTTCCTTTTGCTTCCAAGCATCTAACAATTCTGCATAGTACAAATCACTAATCTTTAGGCTACAACTAGCCCGATAGTTGGGGGCAAGAGAGTTGATAATAGTCATCAATTCGTAGTTAGTAACAAAGAAAATGAACAAAGAATATGATGTAAAAGAGCCTAGTTTAAAGAAGTACCATGCCATAGCTGCTCAGCCACTCATTCAATATGATAAGGCCGAAATCTGACAGTTATCCAAGACAGGGAACACCAAAAGCTAACATTTTGTCTAAGTTAACTTCTTCTATAACTATTAAGCAAAGAGAGAAGATTTTGTTAGAACATAGAACCACTCCAAACTGTGACAATCAACAAGTGCTTGATCTAAATCAAGAACAAACATGGTAATCCCCATAATACAAGCCTTACAAGGGAAAATCAATAGCTGAACAAAAAAAAGTTAGCCAAAGTGCAACATAAAGCCGCAAGGTATGATGTTGTTATTTACATTTAATGTATCCTTGTACTTCCAAGTTACTTAACTTTCATTCAATTAAAATTGTTTAATCTATCACCTTTAGATATATCATGTCAGAGGATGAACTTTATAGAAAGGTTTACTCCTAACCACTTTTAAGATGTTTGACTGGCTATGCGCGTCCGCATAAAACAACAATTTTTTAAAACACTGTTTTACTAAAAACGTACAGGTCAGTTATAATATTTGTAATGTTACAATGAAACACTGGAGTATTGCACAGATTGAACCCAAAAGAGAAGACGATTGAGCGATAACTAGCATACACGATAGAGTCTAAGTGGGTACTGATACAATTTTATAGTAAGACAAATTATAACAAGAAAATTAAATATGCTAATCTAAGGACTAAATTACAAAGAACACAAAACTAATAAATTACATAAATGACTAGCGGTTGTTGGTTGATTTGGATGTGGTTCATCGGGCCTCGAAAAAGAGATGTAAATCACTTAAGTTACTAAGTTACTCCATTTTATCTTTCGATCTCAATTTTATCGACTTAGACGAATTAGTTTCAGTTTATCTTTCGATCTTACCGGTTAATCCGGGACTAATGAATGGGTGTGCAATAAGGTTACCTTTCGATCTCACTTGTCTAGATATTCTCTTAGAGGAGTCACTTCCTAAGTTCTTAGATCTATTCGATTTAGTCTAATTTATTATGATTTAGTCCTTGGTCCAAGAAATCAGCTTACCCACATCTCTATTAATCAATCCCCTTTTAGGTTTAGCTACTCATGTTGAAAATAAAGAGGATGTACATGAAAATGAAAAGCAAAATAGCCATTAAAGTAAAGCTTGAGAAAAATATAAAAGTTTGAATTTTTATGCAAGAAAACTTAAAGAACATGAAACTAAAAGCATTCAACAAGAAAATCTAAAGCAAATAACATAAAAAGAACAAACTTTAATAGATTTAAAGTAGAAGAAATTGAAATACATTAAACTAAAGCTAGAAATATCATACAACCAAGGTAAAGGGATTGAAAGTGCAAATAAACCTAAGCTACTGTAATAACTAACTTAACTAACACTAAGAACATCAAGAACAAGAAGTAAATGCATAAAAATGAACTCTAAACTAAGAAAGAAGAAGAAAAAATGAAAAGCTTAGAAAAATGTAGAAAAACTAAGAGAAAACTAAACCTAAAACTAAGCTAATGTGTGCCTTTCTTCTTCTCAGCATAATTTGGCTATTTTAGGCTTACTTCTAATGAGTTTTCGTTGTAAAAAATGCCCTACATGAGCCTTGTGTGATTGGTGGATCAAGTGGACAAAGACTACCCTTTTGTCTTTTTTCCCCCTCACGACGTCGATACCGTGATACCCAAAAGAGGATATCGCGATACCTCGAGTAGTGTTTAGCCTTGGGGTCTCCTTGAAAGGGTGGATATCGCGATACCCAAAGTGTCTCCAATCTTCAATATTGTTGGAGGTATCACGATTCCAAGGTGTGGATATTGCGATACCTTTTCCTTTGGTGTCAATCTCGCACGTTTTCAACCTCCAACATGTCCGTACACCACTCAACCACACGTTAGGCCTCCCAATGGCACTATTGGCCAAATTGGGTCACAAAATGAGCAAAAATGAGACATTTTCACTTTTGAACTAAAATCTAAAAATTACGAAAAACTATGCAAAAGACGCTATTTTGCTTGGGAGTAAGCTTCTTAAGTATGCCAAAAAAGCCTAATTTTCCACATCAATTTGTGGCAAATCAACTCTTCCACACTTAACTCTTTGCTTGTCCTCAAGCAAACACACCAAACATGCAAAAGAATAGATGACTTTTGGACTAAATCGGACAATTAAGTTGCATAGTTGTAAAACATCAAACTCGTACAAGAACTACCTCACATGCAACTTAAGAGTGATATCTAGCTAACTTATTTATTCCTAATGCAAACAGAATTAGTTCACTAAGTTAAAATATCAATATATGTAGAGGCAATATAAATGAATATGTACAAGTATTATCCATCAAAATAAATTATACGAATTGCTAATAGATATTTAAAAAGAATTGGTCATGTTCGTTCAAACAAATGCAAGCTATTTAAAAATTAATGTGTTGGTGACTTAATCGGGTCTCAAAGGTCTTCTAGGTTTGTAAGGTTCTGAGGCTTAGGACGGTTCAAAATTCAAACAACAGGCCCTCAAAACAAGTTCAAGCACCTGAAACGGTTTAGCACATGACATTGTTCCCTACTCGTCCCCGATTCATTTATTAGCTCACCTCCTTATTTCTCCTTCTCTCACCTACCTTATTTCTCTAAAATGTTAAAAGGTATTACACGGGATTAATACGTGCAAAATTTATAAATTTGAACTGAAAGATTCTCATTTTTTAGCTTAATTTTGATCTCCATCTTTCTCCGAAAGATTCTCTCGCCTACCTTATTTGCTCTCCATCTTTCTATTTATTCTCTATTTATTTTCTTTCCCTTTCTTTACATCATAATTTTATTCCATTATTGAAAATTATTTCTGCTCCCCGAATCAAAATCTATTCCTGATTCAAGTCGTTTTTCAATTGGATTCCTAATCACTACGAGAAACATTCTTAATTCTAGCCAAAAAGCGGTACGTATGCCTCAAATCTTGAAGTTTGATCTTGAATCTTTATAGATTTTCTATCTAATGAAAATCTTGTGGTTGATTAAATGATCTTTTTCAATTTTTCATCGAAGCTTTCGATTATGTTGATGAATCTTGAAAATTGTTATTAATTCTTGCATAAATGTCGTTTGAAGGACTCAATTTAGGTACCCCAGACCAGATCTAAGCACAAGCAATGGTGTTCGAGATCCTGGAGTCAGGTGTATGTTCTTTTACAAGTGAATCAGAGTAAAACCGTGTCTAGGATAGGACCACACGACCATGTTCCCTTCAAAACCCTAGGACTTTTTTAATCACACAACCATGTGTCCACTACTTTTTAGATTTTATAGTTTTGCCATTTTTTTCAAATTTTACAATTTTTCCATTATTTTTTTAGATTTTATATTTTTACCACTGGTTTTTAGATTTTACAGTTTTGACACTATTTTTCAGATGTTATAGTTTTGTCCTATTTTATAAATTTTACTGTTTTCTCCCAGAATTTTATAATTTGAACATATTAGCCCCTGAATAAGTTCCATACTAGTTTTAGTGAATTAAATTATGCGATTAGGTTCATGATTAAATGAAATATGTTAGATTCCCTCTTTGATTGAATTAATATGGTGACTATTTTCTTTATATATATTTGCATGAGTTATGTACAATATGTGTTACTATCTATATACTTGAGACTGTATGAACGATATGCCCTATATTACTGTTAATCTAAATACATGAAAAATATGATTTTGCTACTGATTCGCCATGTATTAATACATTAAATGTTACAATATGTGATTTGCATTAAATTGCTATATTGCATTGTATGGGTTGGGACGATATGATCAGAGGAAGTAATGAAAGTATATCTGCATTTATATGTTTGTTGTTTACTTACAGCCAAAGTAGATTTTATTTGTGTCATTTTATCATGCATTCACAACTCTCTAATAGCTTTTATTTGCGAGTATGCTGTGCTTCCATGACAATTGGCAAGTTTTATCTGCAATATTTTGTTGTGTACCCATAGCCCGAGCAGATTCCAATTGTGTCAGTTTGTTGTATGTCCACAACCATTGACAGCAAAAACTACAAACTAATAGTGGTATATCCACATCCTGGTGTGTTGTAGAAGGGAGTTTTGGGGAACTCCCATTGTGGTGTGTAGCAGTGGGGTAGGATAAATCTTGTTTAAAAATGAAATTGTATGGCATCTTTGTTATCATGTGCATACATGTCTAAAATTCATTATATGAGTTGATGTGAGGTTACATTGAGTGATTGGTAGACCAGGTGGACAAAGACTACCATTTTTGTCCTTTTTCTTGTTTCACTTATGATGTTGATGTCGCGATACCCAAAATAGGATATCATGATACCTCATGCAGTGTTGAGCCTTGGGGCCTCCTTGGAAGGGTGGATATCGCGATACCACTAAAGGGTGTCTCCAATCTGCAATACTATTGAGGTATCATGATTCCAAGGTGTGGATATCATGATACCTTTTCTTTTGGTGCTGATCTCACTCGTTTTCAACCTCCAACATGTCCCCACACCACTCAACCACACATTAGGCCTCCCAATGGCACTATTGGCCAAATTGGGTTACAAAATGAGGAAAAATGAGACGATTTCACTTATTAACTAAAAATCTAAAAATTATAAAAAAAACTATGCAAAAGATGATATTTTGCTTGAGAATAAGCTCCTTAATTATGTCAAAAAAGCCTAATATGCCACATCAATTTTTGACAAATCAATGTCTCACTCCGCTGAAGTTGAGTATGTCAAGAGGGACATAAATGGGAAAATATGTGGCGACCACCTGGGGAGAAGATTGTTGGCACAGAAGATTCTCAAGTAGGGGTATTATTGGCCAACCGTACAGAAATAAGCTCACAACGTGGTTCGCACTTGTGAGTCCAGATAGAAACATTCTTTAGTACAACAATTACCAACTTAACCCTAGAAATGGTGTCTAACCCTTGGTCATTTACAACATGAGGGATACATATCTTGGGTCCATTTCCAATTGCAACAGCTCAGAAGAAGTTCATAGTTGTCGCTATGGATTATTTTACCAAATGGATAGAAGCTGAGGCCCTAGCTACAATAACAGAAAGGCAAATAGAATCCTTTGTCTAGAAGTCCATTGTTTACAGGTTCAACATCCCACATTTGATCATAACGGACAATGGAACTTAATTCCAAGGAAAATTTAAGAGCTTCTGCACAGACCTACAAATATCACTTGCCTAAAGCTATGTAAAAACGTCTCAAAAAAACGGCCAAGTCGAGGCAATGAATAACAAAATTTTAGTAGCTTTAAAGAAGAAAGTTGATGATGCCAAGGGTGCCTAGCTAAAAGAACTACCAGGAATTTGATGGGCTTTGCGAATATCTTGTTGGATCTGGTGCCCTAAGTGTAGTATTTTCATCAATATACACTTGTATTTTTTTTCGAACAATTTTAATAATAAAATAAATTCATTGATTACATTAATATACTTTGTATAATATTCCTTACATGGTTTTTACACGCAAAGCAAAATGGAAGCAAATGTTGCTCATTGGTTGTCTAAATGTTTAACTAATACTAAGCGACATTACATGGTCAGATCATAGTACGGAAAGACAACTTGTATTAGTAGACAAACCTAAACATGTCATTAGTCTAATTAGAAATGAACAAACCAATTTAAAAAATAATATGTCGTCTATCAAGTTCAATTAGGGAGATGCCTTGTCTTGGGAATCGAAGTGGATGACTCCTAAAAGATAGAGACATAGATATGACTGATTGGACTGACAATACATTGGATAAGACCCAAGCAGAATAGATTCTGAATCCATTTATGGATTTATTCACTTGTGACGTTCATAATGTGGCGTGCCTAAATCTTGAGTGGATGGCAGACTATGTATGTGTGACTCGTACACTTTGGTGTAAGTAAATGCCTGAGTTTAAATAGATAAGGAACCAAAAGCTGGTGCATTAGGTGTACGAATTCTATAGTATGTAATGTCATTCACAATAGTAGAATCCATAGCCCAAAACATAGGTAAATGATATCCTCTCATTGATATTACATGGTTGATGAAAAGTAAATGTGCTCATAGGTCATGCGTCTTTGTGATGGATGACTTGATCACTATTTGATAGTGATTGACTTTTCATGAAGGAAGATGTAATTGTTACCATTTGATAAAATAGGATCATATTGGGAGAACAAATATTATCCCAAAGAGAACAAGGATATCCTATGAGGGTAACACACTTATGACAAGGTTATTGGATGAGCACTGGGTAGTTGCTTTCGTAATGGTATGTTGTTGAGGAGAACTCAGTCACGATACTATAGCAGAATGACATCGTGACTAAATGAGTTTATAAACAATAGGTGAAGCCGAAATTTAATTATAAATCATTTGAGTCTCAACTACATATGTCTAATCGGTCCTTCTGCTAGCTTGTTGAAACCAAAAATGAATTATGCGTTTGAATAGAAATCAACGGAATGAATAGTAAAAGAGAAATGGGATATATTCAGGAATGATTGTGGTTTTCTCCGAAATGGAGAAATGGAATCGTTTGAAAATGAAAATGAAAATGAAAACTTGCAATCCTATATAGGATTACTTAAAAATAATGGAAGAATGAGTTTATGTTTTTGGACTGTTTTGAAGCTCGGAAATGAAAATAAATAATTTGATCATAGTGAACATATTGAGTTGTGACATATTGAACGAATTTTCTCGAAATTTTACTAGCATAAAATTAGGATGAGAAAATTATTTAATATATAAATATCAAATTTTATTTTGGAAATAGAAAAACTAAATCGAGTTAGATCATATTACAGAGTACTAGGTCAAAAAGGCTCAAGAAGTACTTGTAATTAGACCCAATGTAAGAGAGGCCCAAAACCCCTCGTATCACATGAAGGGGGTGGCAACCCTAGTACAAATACAAGAGTGAGTCGTTCACCTTTCTCCTACTCTAAGTAGGATGTTATTTTTCTATTTAAAAAATAAACCTCTACAACTTTCCAAGGGTTCTAAGTAGGATGTTATTCTCTTCCTATAAATAGATGGCACCGATAGAGTTATTACAACTTCTGAGAGATTGTTATTGTGTCAAAAAATAGAGAAAATTTATTCTCAAATTTTAAATATATTTTTATAGAATAATAATTTTACCAGTTTCTAATAAAGAAAAGAGAATTTTTATTCTCACCCTAAAAAGAAAACTTTTTAATTTTTATTCTCACCCTAAAAAGAAAACTTTTTGTACTTCCGTATTTTGATTCAATTGGTTTGAGCCCACACTCGAAGCAATTCATGGTACAAGAATAGCGAAGAAGATCGTTTGGTTGAAAGTAGGAAAACATCAAGGATCCACTTATCAGAAAACACAAGTGGATATTTAGTTAAGGTTTATTGCTATAATATAAAAAATTAGGTCGATTTTTAAAATTTTAATTTTCTGTTGTGCAAAAAAAATCATATTTTCAAACCGGGTTTTTTCCAACACATCTCCCTACATAGCAACCAGGGAAACAACTTTCTCATTGGTATATGGTGTAGAAGTAGTAATCCCTGCTGAGATATGCCTACAACCCTATAAGACATCTCATTTTGATGAAAATGCCAACAAGGAAGCCATCAGACTCAATTTAGATCTTATTGATGAAATCAGGGAGACAACAGAAATCAAGAATGTTGAGCGAGCTCAAAAAGTTGCTCCATGCTACAACACTAGAGTAAAAACAAAAATTTCAAGTGGTTGATCTAGTCTCGAGAAATACCGAAGCCAGTTTGCTAGTATCACAAGAAGGAAAAATGGTTCCCAATTGGGAAGGGCCCGATAAAATTGTTGAAAAATAGGCTATTGAGCTTATCATGAACATTTTCTTCTAAGTTAGCTGATTTATGATCACAACTTTGAAGAACTTATTGGTTTACAATCATGATTGATATTATTAAGGCTCGCTGATTTAGGATCACAACCTATGTTCATTGATTTACGATCATAAACATTTTCTTCTGAGTTAGTTGATTCACGATCGCAACTCCAACCAGCTTGTTAATTTACGATCATGACTGCTATTATTAAGGTTCGTTGATTTACGATCATAGCCTAAGTTCATTGATTTATGATGATGAACAATTTCTTCTTAGATTCAAACAGTTCGTCACAGTTAAGTTGAACAATGTGATCCCTCCCAATCATTGTTAGATTTATACTTGCCTAAGTCATTTATGATGATTACTTAGTTAGGCAATTTATTTAGACAAAGCCATAATCCAATTACCAAAATGTTTAAATATTAAGAAAAAGATAGTTCTTTCATTTAAAAACATAATCCAATGGCTACAACAAATAAAAAGAAATCAAGAGTTGGTATTGGTGTCATCGGGATCAGCAAGGTCCTTTTCTTCTTCTTCTTCTTCTTCCACTTCTTTATTATCATTTTTTTCACATCTAGCAATAGAAGCAGCACTGGTTTCAGTAGTAGTATCAGCAAAATAAAGTCTACTGGAATTTTTCCACTCTTCAACAAACTCCTCCCAAGTAGCTCTAGAAGGACGAATATCAAAGTTTCGATGGGCACCTATTAGATGACTTAAAGCGTCAAAGTTCACCCTGAGAGCATCAAAGGGACTGCCAATCACTTGAGCATACAGCAGAATATTTGATTTTAATTTTGACAGATAATCCTAAAATTTCTTCATTGTATTTGCCTTATATTTTTCCAAGGCTTCTTCATAATTATTCTCCAAATTAGCCATAGCAAGTTTATGTTGCTCACTCATGGCTTTGATGGTCTCTTTCAAAACAATCTTATTAGCTCGCATGCCTCTAGCCTCTTTATGTAATTTCTCATTAGCTTTATCAGAAAAGTGAGGCGAGGTTTTAATTTACATAAAGTATAAAAATAATTCTTGGGCTCATTTTTTCTTAAAAGGATAAGCCCCAACTCATCAATAGCTCCATGTGGCCATGCAAACTGCGTGGGAAAAACTAACACAGTGTCTGCACCATTCTTGTCATCAACTGGCTGCCACCCATTAGGCACAGATCTATAAGGCAATGATGAAAAACATTTCAAGCAATTAACACCTCTTCAAGCTGTAAGGTGCGACCTTGATAAAGCCTGGCAAATTAAGCCCGGCCTACTTCGGATATGGTATTTCGCTTTCGCGGGCACAACTCTTGCTAGGTATGGACCACTCAATTAAAAATCAAAACCAACCCTAAATTTGTTCCTCACTCCTACGTACTTACAACGATTCAGTCGAAGGTTCAAAGATTAGTTGGAAACAATCGACTTGCATCCTTCGTGAGGAGTAAAATAAAACAAACCCAAAGAACCTCTTCGATTACAGGCTTTGAGTTGGTACAAATTCTGGAAAATAGAAAGCAACGACGCCTTTTCTCGATGACTACACTCAATGAAATAGGCGATTGCAACCCACCATGAGAAGCTAGATAACTGCCCCAGAGCTATCCCATGCTCATCAAGAAGATGGGAGAAAAAAAGGTGTAGAGGAAGGTGAAAGCCTACTTCTAGTGCGTACAATAGAAGTAAGAAACCCCCTTCGATATCGCCCAATCGCCTTAAACCTTCAACAATTGAGAAATCATATGCAAAATTCAGCAGTTGAATACCTCGAATCGCCAAATGACGACTTATTTCTTATGGTTTTATCGTATAGGCATAAGCTTTTGCCTCTATTGGGACACCAGCTTCACGACGCTGTAAGTGCTCACCCCTTGAACTATCGTGATTACCCTAACCACTATGACCACCTCCTCTTATCCTCACCATTATACCCAGCTAAACCTAGAATGACTAGAAGGAGTATTTGAAAATTTTAAGAAGTTTACCCCTGAATCACGACTGTTCTTAATGGCATCTCTTCCTCGAAAATTTCAAATCCAAACGGTTCATGATTTAGGGTTAAAACCATGTCCTTTTAAAGAAATTCAAAGTCTAACGATTCTCATGTTTAGGAAAAAAAGTCTGATCTGCTCCATACAGTTGTACCTCCCCTTAACACGTGGTAAAGTGTATACATCAATTTTGAAAGTGGTATACAGCACATTTTACTCTTAAAAATCCTCCACTTTGCATAACCAAGTTCTCAGAAGAGTTATTTTATAACTCTTCTTTGAACTAGGTGGGGGCCAAATTGTTATGGTGTTCATTATTACCCACCCATTAACCGGTTACTTGACTGGAACCAACCCAATCCGATAAGAATGTCCTCTATAGTTCACTTAAATGGGTTTGCACATGATAGATTTTCATTGCCACCATGAGTTCACATCACCATGCAAACGAACTCATATTGAGAACACACTTGTTAATCTTAGAATAGGGTACGTGTTGGCATGCATAGGAACCTACCTAGAACATCACATCTAGAAATCGTATCATATAAATAGGAAAATTTACCTCGCTTAAAAATATACACATAAAAATACTCAACATATATTATATTCTTTGTTAGGTTTTAATTATTTTTATTTTATATAATAAAATTATTTTATACCTAACTCATATCGTTTAAACACTTCGCTAATGACAATATAATTATTTTAATACGCCTTATTAGCTGTAATGCGTAATAGACAGTGATATTATATGCCCCACAATTACTTCCCACTAATTGGATGCTCTTCGAACTACCCAACAGAAAGGAGGTGACACAATTTAATTTTCTTTAAACGTTTTTAATTGAGGTTGAAATTTAACAAACTAAGAATATTATCACATGTTGTGTGGATTGAAGAAAGTAACAAAATATTTAATTCAAATTAATTAACTAAAATAAATCTAGAGGAGGTTTGATATAGGATTTATACATAATGGAATTTAGATTTGGAACTCAAAAATCAAATACCTACTTCAATTACGGTTCTTTAAGAATATATGAGAATATCATTTCTATTTAGTTTATCTGTAAAAAAAATTATAAGTAAATGTAATTTTTAATTATTTAATTTTTATAGTAATATTTTATAGTAAATTTTAGTAATAAAATTTTAGATTATTTAAGATGAAATTTAGTAATAAAATTTGGTTTATTTCCAAATTGATCTCTAAAATATATCTTAATTTTAAATTAGTATTTAAAGTATTTTTTTTTCATTAGAAATATGTTTAAATTATTAATTTTGTTTCATTTTTTTCAAAAAAGTGTATATTTAATAATAATGTGACGTGTGTTACGTTTTTACTAGTTGATATTATTCTTTAAAAAAGTTTAAAAATTGGTAATTTAAGTATCATTTCTAATAAAAAATTCTTTAAAATCAAATTGAGAATTTGGATATGTTAGATGGTTAATGGAAGTAACTATGAAATTTTAGTATTTTGAATTTGTTTTTAAGCTCATAAGAAAATTTAAAACAATTAAGCTAGTTAGCATTTACTAAAAATTAAAAACATATATATTATACAATTTTTATGCTTGAAAAATGGAAGTATTTTTTTTTTTTTGTGTGTAACTAAGGTATACTCCATATTTGTTTTATGATTCATGAAGACTAATCATTTTAGGGTTTTTAGTTGTCCCTCCCAACAATGTCATTTTCAAGATTTAAATTTGAACAACTCTTGTTAATAACAAAATATTATTTATTTGAACTAAATCATTTAAAATATATTAAATTAGAAGAGTAAAAATGTTCGTTTTCCCCAATATAAATAAAAGTCAATTATTTAAAATTTTATAATATTTATAACGCCCTAAATTCTTTAATTTCTGGGTAATTATTTGTGTCATGTAAATTGATCTGTTTCAGTGGTTAAGTATTCTAGTTGTGTGATTGAGGTCCTATGTTTGATTCTAGTCTTTTGAAAATTTGGAGTACTTTTATCCCTACATTTAGATGGTCATATGTGTGTTATCTTTAATTTTCATTAGGTTGTTGGCAAGAATGAGCTTGTTGGTTCAATTGTTAAGACCTAGCATCCCTTGTGTTCCCAAGTTTGAATCCCGTTGTGCCTATTTCCCCCTCTTCCCCTCGTTCTTTTTTTTTTTTGTTTGTTGAGTTTTTCTCTTTGACGCTTTTCCTGTTGCCTTTTCCCTTTCTCTTTCATTTTTTCATATTTCTCAATTAAAAAACCTTAGTGATTATTCTTTCTTTGATCCTTCCTCTGTTGTCGTTCCTTTGCTACTGTTTTATTGTCGCCCTTATCTCTATTGTGTCGTCGTTTCTATTGTGCTATCCTCTGTGCCGTGTCTTGGAACGAGCAATTAGTATTTTCGTCTCTGTTTAAGTATTGTATGTACCTTTTTCCCTGTAGTCAGGTTAATTATATCTTTTTCACTTAAAGGGTAGGAGGTTTTAGATTGACCAATAGTCTTCACTTTTTATCGTTTTTGGGTTCTTTCAGGTGAAAGATTTTGCGACAATTACCCCTCCGGTGAGTTGAGTGTATCAGGAATCACTCTTTTCTTTGGGTAAGTGGCCGAATACCTAGATTGTGGGCTGGTTTGTGTAGGATTTGTAAGGGTCGAATACCCTAACTGTATTTTGGCCAAATACTCTAATTGTGTAAGGGCCAAATGCATGTTTGGTTTTGGCATCTGATTGTTTAATCGATTAAGTGGATGTCGTGTGTAGGTTTCTATTCCCTGTGGTAGTAACGACATCTCAGAAACATTCAGGTGTGTGTTCTAACCTAGAAAAACTTTGGAAAAAATCCTTGGAAAATTGAAAAATGCATGAAAAATCGAATGTGGCAATTGACGCCACACGGCCGTGTGCTAGCCGTGTACTTAGCCGTATGAGCCGCACGATTTGGACATGTAGGGTGTGTGGGCCACACAGTTTAGTCAAGTAGGGCGTGTGGGCCCATTTCGAACGGTTAATTGGGTCATGCTTGGGTCGAATGTAAAAATTTTGGATTTTGATACGTAAATAACATTATGTGTGAGTATTCTATAAGTATGCTAGATCATGTAAACCCGAAGATCTATAAGTACATATATCAGCATAAGTATGTTTTTTATTAGTAAGACTCTAAGTAAGCTAATTAGTATGCTTTTGTTATGTTATCTCTTGCATATGAATGACATTTTTTATTTTTTATGAGTATATGTGTCATGTTAAGATGGTTTTGCATGATCACATAGTATGACTTTACTTATGCATCGTGTAACATCCTGGAAAGGGCCTATGCATTTTCGGTTTAATTGTGCGAAATGACAAGTTTTAAGTGCTATGAGTAAATTTTTGATATTTTTGGAAACCTGAAAATGCATGAAAATGAAAATGGAAATGAACATTTTTGGAAACCTGAAAATGCATTGGACATAAACATTTTTGGAAACCTGGAAATGCATTGGACATGAACATTTTTGGAAGCCTGGAAATGTAAGGAAATGGTTCAAAAATGGAAAGTGAACATTTCTGAAAACTTGGAAATGTAAGAAAATGGCAAGTATACAGAGCCGATCGAAAATTTTAGGAAACTTAGAAATGACCTAGAAATGTCAAATTTTAAAGTTTAAAATAGGAAATTAGGGCAAGGAGGCCTTAAAAGAAAAAGTTGGTAAGATTTGACACACAAACAGGCTTGGAAAAGTGGCCTGAAGGTGTCACTTAGGGCCTATGGAAATGGCGCCATGTGCAAGAGGAATGGGCCTGGGTTCGAGTCACTTGGGAAACAAATAAATAAGGTTTTATTTTGGCTTCCAGAAGGCTGAGGTGGAGGTACCATGTTAAGGTACTAAGTACTCAGGTACGTTTCCTACTTCTACTAGGAATATGAAATATGTTATTCATAACATGAGAATATGATAAGAATGTGAACTATGGTATATTATGCATATTAATGTTTATGGGGCATATGGTTGTATATTGAAAGGGGAAGTGAAAAGTGGTGATTTAAGACCACAGTAATCTGAAAAGTGGTGACTTACGACCACAGTAATCTAAAAAGTGGTGATCTAAGACCACAGTAATCTGAAAAGTGGTTTCCTAAAACCACAGATGCGGAGCCTTAAGCCCGCAAATTGGTGTGTAGCGGAAGGAGGGTCGACTTAGTAGTCCCCACGGTGTGTTTGGCAGGTATGGGGGTGTGTAGCGGATGGACAATTAGGTTTGGGTTTGGGAATGCATCATTACTTGGATTTTATGTTTTGAATGTGTAACTATTGTATGCCTGATTCTATTATGAGTTAGTGTCGTGTACACATTGAGTCTGTTTGACTCACCCCTTTGGGGAATATTTTTTTCAGGTGATGAGCAATAATGGACCGTGTCGGCAGGAGCTAAAGGTGGCCATGCATCGCAAGGAAAAATTTGATTATTTGGGACCTTTATTTTTATTAAGTATTTTAAATTTTTAGTTTGGGAATTATTTGATGTAATAAGGCCATAAGGCCCAAGTCTGTTTTCTTTATTTCTGTTTACTTTTAATTATTATGTTACAATTTATTTTTGATTAAAATTATAGAAAATTTATTTCTTTTAAAATAAAACCTAAATTGTTTTGTCACCTTAGTTAAATTGGATTTCCAAATAAAATAAATGGGTTTCCAATCTAAGCCCAACCCAAAACGATATTTTTTTCAAAAATTACACAAATTTTCTCTAAGTAGCAAAGAACTTTGAAATCGGTTTACTTTATGAACATACCAGATCCGGTTCAGGAACTTTGAAATCGGTTTACTTTAGGAACATACCAGATCCAGTTCAGGCTCGTGGGCCGGGTGTGGGGTGTTTCAGTTTGGTATCAGAGCCCAGTTTTAAACTCTCGGCCTGTGGGCTAAGGCCCAAAACGTTTTCAAATCGAGCCCAAATGAGTTTCTTTGAAAATAAGCAGGTTTTCTGGCATGGCACCTAAGTCTCCGACCCGCAGTCCGCCAGGTAAGTACCCCTAACTCTATGTGTGTGATTATGTGGTTTATGAATTGTATAAGGGTAGAAAAGGCATGGAACGTAGAATAGCATGATAGGAACTTGAACCCTAGGACTAGTGTACTCAAACACAAATACATAAGACTTAATGCACTAAACAAACCTATGGCTAAGTCACTGAGCTAGGGTGTGGTAACCCCTGTGCGCATGTCTAGGATTGGATCCGGAAGAGCCTGGTATTTAAGCAGTCCTAGTGACTCACCTCCTCTTCGCAGGAATCCTACCTGGTGCGTAGCTTCGGTTCACCCTAACTCAGAGGGCTCAGTAGGTGTGGCAACCTCTGTGCGCATGTCTAGGAATGGTTTCGGTGGGAGCTTGGTATTTAAGCAGTCCGCGTGACTCACCTCCTCTCCACTCGAATCCTGCCTGGTGCGTAGCTTTTGTTCACCCTGACCAAGAGGGCTCGGCCATAGGCTAAACATAATGACTAAAACCCGAAAGGGAATTAGCCATGTTTTAAAAAAAAAAAAAGGAACAAAACAACAAACCCTAGTTTTAAAATTCTTAAAACTTTCTTTTAAAATTTGGGGAAACCATCTTTACAAAATTTTCTGAAAAATTTCTGATTTGTGAAAATTACAAAAATGCCCCTAGTGGCAAAATTACCAAAATGCCCTTGATTTACAAAATATGAACCTACCTAACAGTTTTTCCAAAATTTCCTTATTTTATAAGTGTTCACAAACCCTAATTTGCAAACTATCAAAAATACCTTGATTTTGAAAAAATTTCAAAATTGCCCCTAACTTACAAAATGACCAAAATGACCCCGGTTTCCGAAATTTTTACAAACATCACCATTTGAAAAGGGAAACTCTCAAAAAAAAGAACCCTCAAAGTTTTACAACTTTTGAAATATCCCTAACTTATTAAATTTTACAAATTTACCCTGGTTTTTGGAAAATTACCGAAATACCCCCGAGGTTAAAAATTTTCGAAATACCCCTGGATTTCAAAATTTTTCCTAAATTACCCCGGGAATTTAAAATTACCAAAATATTTTCGACAAAATCACTGAGAAACGTTTTCCTTTTGAAAATTTCAAAAATGTCCCTGTAGGACAAAATTACGAAAATACCCCTGTAGGACAAAATTACGGAAATACCCCTGGGTAGTGGAAACACAATAACGATGAAAATTACAACGTTTGTCTGAATGAACGAAAGTTCATGCTTGTTTGATGGATGAATGAATGAATGGAAAGACTGTATGCTTGTGTGAATACGAAAGAACCACTCCTAAAACTCTTATCATAAAACTTCTTCGCGAGTAAATAAGTGGAACAATGACTAATTCATAAAAATGAGCTCTAGAGGACGTGGTCGTCGTGGAAGAGGTAGAGGAAGAATGACTAGGTCAGAACCCGTTAGATCGGGTCAAGGGTCTGATAATGAGGTACCACCGCCCCCACCGCTCCCAGCTGTTGGTGTGGAGCAGCAAGCTCAGACGGGGGGCGATGCTGTGTCGCGGGCTGTGCTGCGAGTTCTGGAGTTGGTGGCGGGGGCAGGAGGAAATTCGGGAACACATAAGTCTGTGCCTGAACAGCTCCGAGCTAATGGAGCCGAGGTGTTTCGTGGAGTGTCTGGAGTAGCACCCAGTACAGCTGAGTACTGGTTGGAAGCAACGGAGCGCATCATGGATAGCGTGATCTGACCCCTGAGGAAAAGTTAAAGGGAATGGTGGCACTGTTACGCGATGAAGCGTATCAATGGAGGTTAACTGTGCGGGATGGTGCCACGGCTGAGGATCTGACCTGGGAGTACGTTAAGGAAGCGTATCAAAAGAAGTATGTGGGAACCAGGTACACTGATGAACAAAGGAAAGCTTTTCTGGGGCTGGTCTAAGGAAACAGTCTGTTGCAGAATATGAGGCTGAATTCCTGAGGTTGAGCCGGTATGCTCGAGGTGTCGTAGCGACTGAGCATGAGCGCTGTGTTCATTTTGAGGACGGGCTAAGGGATGATCTGAAACTGTTGATAGCGCCGCATCAGGAGCGGGAATTTTCTACGTTAGTGGAAAAGGCTAAAGTGGCTAAAGGAATTAAGGATTCTGCAAGGCAGAACACTGATCGGAATAGGCCAGAAAGAGGTTTTGGATCGTCTGGATCATCTGGGAATAAGAGGCCTAGAGTTGATGGGCCGTGAGGTCAGCAAGTTGGTTCAGAAGGGCGGTATCGACCTTGTGATGTGTGTGGAAAGAAGCACTTAGGAGAGTACTGGAGGAAAGCAGGAGGATGTTTTAGGTGTGGATCCAAGGACCATGTGGTCAAGGAATGTCCTAAGAACTTAGATGAAAGCCGACCGGCAACTCAGAACGTTAATCAGGCTGGTAGAGGTGGACAGCAGCCTCAGCAAGGTCGTGGACCGAACCATGGAGGAAATGGTTCGGGCCGAGGACGTGGAGCACCAAGCAGAGATGCTGAAGGTGCAGGCGCGAGGCAACCAAGGTTGGTTTATGCAGTCGGCAGTCGCGAGGAGGAAGATGTGCCAGATATGACAACGGGTACGTTCCTTATTTTTGGAATACCCTTACTTGCTTTGCTTGTTATAGGGTTAGCTTATTCTTGTATTGCTAGTGAAGTGACTGAAACCTTGGATGTGAACCTAGAGAATGTGCCTAGAAAGTATGATAGTTCTTTAAAATCAGAGTGCACAGCAATAGCGTAGCAGGGTGAGTTAGACCGTACGATTGTTCGTTAGTAAGTAATTTCGAGGACGAAATTATTTTAAGGGGGTAGAACTGTAACATCCTGGAAAGGGCCTATGCATTTTCGGTTTAATTGTGCGAAATGACAAGTTTTAAGTGCTATGAGTAAATTTTTGATATTTTTGGAAACCTGGAAATGCATGAAAATGAAAATGGAAATGAACATTTTTGGAAACCTAAAAATGCATTGGACATAAACATTTTTGGAAACCTGGAAATGCATTGGACATGAACATTTTTGGAAGCCTGGAAATGTAAGGAAATGGTTCAAAAATGGAAAGTGAACATTTCTGGAAACTTGGAAATGTAAGAAAATGACAAGTATACAGAGTCGATCGAAAATTTTAGGAAACTTAGAAATAACCTATAAATGTCGAATTTTAAAGTTTAAAATAGGAAATTAGGGCAAGGAGGCCTTAAAAGAAAAAGTTGGTAAGATTTGACACACAAATAGGCTTGGAAAAGTGGCCTGAAGGTGTCACTTAGGGCCTATGGAAATGGCGCCATGTGCAAGAGGAATGGGCCTGGGTTCAAGTCACTTGGGAAGCAAATAAATAAGGTTTTATTTTGGCTTCTAGAAGGCTGAGGTGGACGGTACATGCTTCTAGAAAAGGAGGTGTTTTATTTTCATAAATATGTGATTAATAAGGTGATAATAAAGGATTTTTATTTGGATTATTTCGAAGAGATAATAAAGGATTTTTATTTGGATTATTTCGAAGAGATAATAAAGGATTTTTAATTGGATTATTTTCAAGGGATAATAAAGGATTTAAATTGGATTAAACTCTTTTATTTGTGATAATTAAAAGATAAGGTTATCAGATAGAGGAGTGGTGGCCAAGAAAGGGACTCCTTAGCTGATAACTTTGCCTATAAAAGGGAAGGAAGGAGGGCTACTCATCAGTTTGGTTCTTTCTCTGCTCTACCGAAAATTCCCTAGCTCACTCCCTCTCTGCGAATTTTCTTCTTCTCTTTTCTTCTTCTTTTCTCTTCTACTGTCAAGTCGAAACCTTTTTGATTCCTGTTTAAGTCTCCATAGCCGAATCTCTGTGGCTTCAAGGGTGCCGTCAATTGTGGTGATAAGGTAAGAATAATGGATTTTTGTTGTTTATTCTCTGTCAACCAAGATTTGGGAACTGATTCTTTTGGTTGTCTTTTGGCCGAATAATAAAGGAGGAATTCCGAGATTTCAGATCTAAGGATTTAAGGGATTTCAACATCTCCATAGCCAAGGGTTACTTTTCGGGATTTGAAATCACAAGGTATGTGTTTAAGATATTCGGTCAAGGCTATTTTAAATATTTAGATCTATTATCAGAAGCCAAAAACTAACCTATGGAGTAATATAGTGTTTAGCCGAATTCACAAGGGAGGAATACAAAGATCCAGCACTTGATTTTTTTTAAAATCAATTCAGTTACAAGGTAAGTAATACAAATCCTAGTTGTATTTGGAAAAATGGCCGAATGGTCTTTTAAATAGTAAGTGATTAACTTATGTAGGGTTTGAGATCTAAATCTGTAATCGGTTCTCTTCGGGATTTTCGAGGACTTCATTAAGCGAATCAGGTGTGTACTCCACACTACTTTGTAATATGAATTATGGTTGCGTGTATTAAAATATATGTTAATGAAAATATGAGCATGGCTAAGGTACCATGTTAAGGTACTAAGTACTCAGGTACGTTTCCTACTTCTACTAGGAATATGAAATATGTTATTCATAACATGAGAATATGATAAGAATGTGAACTATGGTATATTATGCATATTAATGTTTATGGGGCATATGGTTGTATATTGAAAGGGGAAGTGAAAAGTGGTGATTTAAGACCACAGTAATCTGAAAAGTGGTGACTTACGACCACAGTAATCTGAAAAGTGGTGACTTACAACCACAGTAATCTGAAAAGTGGTGATCTAAGACCACAGTAATCTGAAAAGTGGTTTCCCAAAACCACAGATGCGGAGCCTTAAGCCCGCAAATTGGTGTGTAGCGGAAGGAGGGTCGACTTAGTAGTCCCCACGGTGTGTTTGGCAGGTACGGGGGTGTGTAGCGGATGGACAATTAGGTTTGGGTTTGGGAATGCATCATTAATTGTATTCTATGATTTGAATGTGTAACATTTGTATGCCTGATTCTATTATGACTTAGTGTTGTGTACACATTGAGTCTGTTGACTCACCCCGTTGGGGAATATTTTTCAGGTGATGAGCAGTAATGGACCGGGTCGGCAGGAGCTTAAAGGTGGCCATGCATAGCAAGAAATTTATGATTTGGACTTTCAATTTATTTTAAGTATTTTAAGTTTTACTTTGGGATCATTGATATAATAAGGCCATTGTGGTTTACTTTATTTTTCTTTTATTTATTATGTTTATGGATTTTTATCAATTAAAGTTTAAGTAAATTCCTTTTAAAATTAACTCTAAATGTTTTATCACCTTAAATAAATGGGTTTTAACATAAGATAAATTTGTTTTCAACTCAAGCCCAACCCAAACAGTATTTTTTTTTTAAGTCACACAAGTTTTTCTCTAAGTAACAAAAGAATTTTGAAACCGGTTTACTTGAGGAACATACCAAATCTGGTCAAAGCTCGTGGGCCGGGTTTGGGGTGTTTCACATCGAGGTGTGATATGGTTGTGTTATGGAAGAAGTTTGATTTGGCAATTAAACTACAATAATCAAATCTGTTTGTATATTCGCAATATATCTGGAAACACAACTGCATAACATTTGAGTGGCTTATGACCACAATTTGGTGTGTTGGATGGATGGGTTCTTGTAACCCTAATTGGTGTGATTGGATGGACGGAGTTGGTGTGTAGCGGATGGGGGTAGGATTGTTCTATATGATATTGCTATGTTAACCATATTACAATATATATATATATATATATATGATTTGTTTGTTCTGATATGTGCATATGTGCATGATTCCGTAAATGATTTTCTAGTTGCGGGCCAAGGTACACATTGTGCTTTCTAACTCACCCAATTATATTACTTTATCAGGTAATCAACGAACTTAGGATTAAGCAGCGTTTGGGAGCTCGGATTGGTCATTCTCACATAAGTCGGTTTAATTTATTTAATTAAACTTTATGGGCTTTTTATTTGGGACTTTTTATCGATTTTTGGACATTATTTACCCTTTGGGTTTTTGATTGGTTTTATTAAACTAAAACTACATTCTAGATGATCTTCGTAAACTAAATCTGAACGTCCATTTTTTTTTTCAAATTAAACGAGTTAAGGATTTTTCCGCTGCAAATGTTTAATTGAGAAATCGAGATTTTATTAAATAAATAAATAAAGTTGATAACATGATTCTTTTCATAAACTTGAGAATATATTAAAACGTTTTGGAAGGCACACTCTTAACAACTGTCAAGTTTTCTTAAAAATAAAGTTAGACACTTTTTTTTTTGAAATTACTGATATAAGAATAAGATATGTTTAGAAAGCAAATTATCAAAATTTTGGGAAATTAATGTGACCTTCAAGATCCGATCATAACATCTAGATCGGGTTTGGAGTGTAATAATATTTTACAAATTTATAAAAAAAAAATTAATTATTTAAAATTTACTACCAAAGGAAATTGAAATAGTATATTTATTAATGTGTTATTGAGTTGGAATTTTCCATCGTACTTCAATATAGTTTATTTTTTTCTCCTGTTTATTTTTAGGCCTAAAGCAATGTAAAGAAAATTTACATTAATATAA
Organism: Gossypium australe; assembly: GCA_005393395.2. Classification (NCBI taxonomy): domain Eukaryota; kingdom Viridiplantae; phylum Streptophyta; class Magnoliopsida; order Malvales; family Malvaceae; genus Gossypium; species Gossypium australe. Next base: position 102,094,230 of record CM016624.1, read on the forward strand.
TATTTTAAATTGTAACACCTCAAAACTGGCCTAGACGTTACGACCAAATTTGGAGAGTTACAATAACCAATTTTGAAAAGTTTGACTTGTATTACTTAAAATTCAAATAGTTTAAAGCCATTTAAACAAATAAAAACAAACCATGTAAATCCAATCTTTAGAACAACAATCTAAAAAGTTGGTACTAATATAAGTCCAGATAAACTAGTAAAATAACTAAGCTAAAAATGACCAAGCTCCTTCTATGCCAACCCACCTAAGTCTAAGAGTTACCTGAAATTCAAAGAAGCAGACAAAATGAGCAATAAACTTAGTGTGTAACATATATAAGCATTAGCGGAGCAATATCAGGCATACTTTAGGGTTTTCTATATTCAGGCAGTTTTCATAATCAGAAACGAAAGCAGAACATAATATAATAGATACTGATGCAAAGCATATCAGATACATATTCAACGTCTTACTCCCAACCGCTACACACCATTTTCGTCCACTCCTTCACACCATATAGTGTATCAAGTACCCTTCCATCCTTACACACCGCGTAGTGACTGTATATCACATTTTAGAATAAGCTGCCAGTTCAAAGTGTGATAAGTTGCCAGAATCATATATATATATATATATATATATATGTGTGGCTTGATTTAACTGTTCACACTTCCTCCTTTAACACAAATCCCACCCCAATGCAAATGTAGAACTAACAAATATCAAAGTCGTATATGTAGTGATACAAATTTAGATTATATCCAAACAATACAGATCATATTTTACTCAACAAATATCGCATCAGACATATGTACAAATAATATATTACACAATAACAAATCATCAGATATTAAGCTTTATAGCTTAATTCAAATCATACGGACCCTACAGAAGGCCTACATTCGATCCGAACAATATTTACGGCCCTAGGGAAAATTTCAGAATTTTGGCCCACACGCCTGTGTGGATTCACACGGCCTACTAGGCTGGCCTGTGCGGCTCACGCTATAACACCCCTTACCCGTATTCGACGCTGGCACAGGGTACGAGGCATTACCAGACCTAAACACAAGCAAACATACAAAACCGAGACGTAATTTCCATCCAAATTTAAAACTTTTCACATACATTCATGTCGTCCCTAAAACGAGCCTACGAGGCTCAATACATTCTTAGGAAGTGGTTCAGGACTAAACCGAGAACTTTAGAAAAACATACAACACTTAGAAAATTTCTCATGTTACAGGGCTCACATGTCCGTGTGGTCTAAGGGACACGCCTGTGTGACCCTTAGACACGCCCGTGCTATAGGCCGTGTTCAAAATAGGGAGCTCTCTGACTTGTGCCACACGGTCGTGCCACACACCCGTGTGCTAGGCCATGTGGTCGATTTAATTCTCATGATTTTTCATAAAATAGGTGCAGACTTCACACGACCAGGGCACATGCCCATGTTCGAGGTCGTGCCGTCCACACAGCTGAGACACACGCCCGTGTGCTCAATACTGAGCATTCTGTTTTGCAACAATTAAGGTGCAAGGGACACACGACCAGAATACACGCCCATGGGGAAAGCCGTGTGTCATAGACGGCCTAGACACACGCTCGTGTGTCTACTCGTGTGGACAAAATAAGGCTATTTACCAAGCCATTTTGTCACCCTTCCATGCACAAACCTACACAACAAATATAAAACCATTCCAAGAATATATCATCAAGCAAATCAGCCACAACTAAGGCATCAACACCCCATTCACGTGCTATCATTTATCATACACAAACATCACATATATCTCAACTCAAATCATGCAATTTCCCACATCCATGAAAAGCATCATCATATGCATATATATATATATATATATACACTTAAACCAATATTAGCCAATTTTAATGGCCGTTTACAAAATGAATTATCAACCAACATAAGCCAACACATTTGGCTAAATCAATTATTGTAACAGCCCGATTTTGGGTCTAGTCGAAAGAGTGGTTTCGAGGCCACAAATCCAACGTAAGAAAATTTATTTTTATTATATTTTTATGTCCTACGATTTCACGAAATAATTTGGTGAAAATTTTGTTTGAAAATTACGACGTTTGGGCACTCAATTTAGTCAAAAGGACTAAATTGCAAAAAGTGCAAAACTTGAGTTCTAGAAGCTAGAGGTGTCTAATTGCTATGAAATTTTAAATTAGAGGTCCTTAAATGGTAATTAGACCGTTGGATAATTTTTTTGGACAAAAATAGTCATGGTTAGGTGAATTTTGAAAGAAAGGCATTAAGGGCATTTTAGTAATTTGGTAAATAAAGCCAAAAGAACATGAGAAAAAGATGTCATCTTTTTCATTTCTTCATGCCTTGGCCAAAAATACCATGGAATCCATGTCTAGGGTTTTGTTCAAGCTTTCCAAGCTCCATAGTAAGTTCGTTCTTACCTCGTTTTTAATGATTTTCACATTTTTGAAATCCTTGTAACGTGATCTATCTATTTCTACCATTTATTTGAGATACGATGAGGGTCTAGAACTCAAGGCCATTTACAAAATGAATTATCAACCAACATAAGCCAACACATTTGGCTAAATCAATTATTGTAACAGCCCGATTTTAGGTCTAGTCGAAAGAGTAGTTTCGAGGCCACAAATCCGACGTAAGAAAATTTATTTTTATTATTTTTTTGTGTCCTACGGTTTCACGAAACAATTTCATGAAAATTTTGTTTGAAAATTTCGACGTTTGGGCACTAAATTTAGTCAAAAGGACTAAATCGCAAAAAGTGCAAAACTTGAGTTCTAGAAGCTAGAGGTTTCTAATTGCTATGAAATTTTAAATTAGAGGTCCTTAAACGGTAATTAGACCGTTGGATAATTTTTTGGACAAAAATAGTCATGGTTAGGTGAATTTTGAAAGAAAGGCATTAAAGGCATTTTAGTAATTTGGTAAATAAAGCCAAAATAACATGAGAAAAAGATGTCATCTTTTTCATTTCTTCATGCCTTGGCCAAAAATACCATGGAATCCATGTCTAGGGTTTTGTTCAAGCTTTCCAAGCTCCATAGTAAGTTCGTTCTTACCTCGTTTTTAATGATTTTCACGTTTTTGAAATCCTTATAACGTGATTTATCTATTTCTACCATTTATTTGAGATCCGATGAAGGTCTAGGGTTTGACCCATGTTAGAAATTTGTGTATTTTGATGTTTAATGGTAGATTATGCATGTTTATGGTTAGAGAAACAACTTTTACTAAGTGATTTTCGGTAAAAATGCCTAAAAGGACTAAATTGTAAAAGTTATAAAATATGTCATAAAAGTGTGTTTTAGTGGAAAATGTTGTAACACCCCAAACCCGGCCTAGACGTTATGGACAAATCTGGCGTGTCACATGGAAGTGTCTTTCGAAAATTGGACTTGTTGGTAAGAAATCGTTTCTAAGTTTAAAACCCCTTTATTATTATTTAACAAATTGTCTAGTCAAAACGTTTGTCGTATTAGCTGCTATTGTTATAATAGGTTGATTCGAAATCGCGAAAGCTTTTGAAAACTCTAATGTTTTAATTTCGTGTCTTCAAAAACAATAATTATTTTGAAAATTCGTCTTCTCCTAAACTAACAGTTTAAAATAAGTAAGCAAAACCCAATTAAAAATTTAAACAAACATAAATGGCCTTATTACATAAACAAAACCCAACACAAACTTTAAATTTAAATGAAAGCAAAATTAGAACAGCTGTAGTTGTGTGGCCACCTCCGAGCCCCTCACAGCACCAAATCGCCTATGGCTGAAGATTACCTGTACAGTTAAAAGGAAAGGGCGAGTTTACGAAAAACTCAGTGTGTAATCCCCTATCAGTCAGTCCGTATACAACATGCAGTAATAGTTTGGGCCTGAGCCCTATTCAATGATAGCACAATGTGGGTCTTAGCGCAATACAGTAGCAGTGTGAGCCTTAGCCCAATAACAAATCAGTACAGTGCAATAATGCAACCCATCCCAATCCAGCCAACTCACCACTCCATACCACCAACACGCCATGTCGGGATAAAATCAACCCACCCAGCCAACACACCAATATCGCAGCAAAGCTGCCAGTAACAGTATATGTGGCAAAGCCACCAGTACAGTATACTTCCTCCATAACAGTATCCCAACCCCATGCAGTATGTCATGTCATAAATCATACGTATATGCAGAATATCATACTCAGTAACAGTCATCTACAAATCATGAACACATCAGTCAACCTACCTTTAGGGGTATAACGGTCATTTCCATCTATTAGGGGCAAAATATTCATTTCACCCTTTAAGGGTATTTTGGTCATTTTACCTACTTTGGGGTCTCGGTCCAGCTATCGACCTCTCAGGAGGTCCGTAGTCGCCTCGAGCGACTTCGGTAGCCTAAATGGTCATAACAGTGTAAATGGGCCCACACGCTCGTGCGACCCATTCAGCTCAAATTTCGCCATGGCTATGAAACCTACATCGCCCAGTCCAGTATTTGCCACAAACCATGGATTTCATTCGTGTGGGTCCCACGAGCCCATTGGGCCTACACGGCCCTTTTTTGGCCCAACGGGGTCTATTATGGCCTAAGCCCATGAAAATGCTCATGGAGGTCTCTACAGTCATACGCCAATGATTCATGGGCTCAGTTTGACCACACAAGCGTTCATACGCCCATGTGACCTCCAAGCCCAATTTTTTGGCTTTTCAGCTTTTCGGCTTTTCGGCTTTTGCCGTTCTGCAATCAAAACAGTGTGAATACACACCTATTTATGCAACCACTCCAAGTTTCTCAAGCACCCAACCTTGACTGAGTAATATGCGATTTACTTCTCTTAGATCGCTGACTAAAACGATCAAACGCTACTTGCCGATTTACTGCAATAACAACATATCTCATAAGGTAGAATCATTCACAAGTGGCTTAAATCCATGAATATCAAACTTGTAGAAACATAGGGATATTCGACCTATGCTCAAAAAACCCAAGATAATGTTTTTACCTTAACTGAACGATGAATGAAAAAGGTTTTGATTGCTTCAGTCACTTGCACCCCTTCACTCCATTAAAATACCTAGTACCCAACAAACCACCACATCGCAAGGAAAATACAAGAATCGCAACTAGAACCCGTAAGAAGAAGCATTCAGCTTTCAGAAAAGATAGAAGAAAACGGATTTGAACACATAAAGAAATAACAGAGAATCAAAAGAGGGAACTTATGAGTACCTACCGATTCGTCAGAACTCTTGCAAGACCGAAACCACAACACCACAGTAGAGTACGGGAACAGTCGGCCAAATCCAAAAATAGAAGAACACCGAAAGAAAAATAGAGAAAGGAAGGAGGGATATACTATTCGGCTGGATTTGAGAAAAGAGAATGAAAACAAGGAAGAAGAGCGAATCAGCTAGGATAGAAATAGAAAAGAACCAAAAGCCGATAAATGAAAGAAAAGAAAAGGAGAATTTGGTAGATGCTAACACCAAAATGTTTCTCCAATGTCGAAAATGACAAAGATTTTCCCCAGCCGAATTCTCAAAGCTAGAGTTCCCCCAAACGACACAACACTTCCTCTCAATCAAACTCCTTGATTTTCTCTTAGTATCCCTCCCCTTATCCGTCCTTGAATTACTCCACCAATTTTTCCCCAACTCCCCCAATAACTCCCTTCAAATTCTATTCAAACTCCCCTTAGCTGTATTTCAGTCCAACTCCACTACCTACACAGCTCAAGTAGCAAAATAAACACTCCATTACGCAACCCAGGACTTGAACCTCAGACCTCACAATTACACAACAAGCCATCTTGCCACTAGACCACAAGCTCTTTTTGTCATAAAACAAGCACTATTATTTATAAGGCCTATATGCCAGTGTCCAGATTCATTTACGAGCAAAACTAAAAATTCTGCAAAAGCCAGGACTTGAACCCAGGCTTATCTAACACTCTCATACACACCCAAATCACTTAGCCATTAAAGCAAACAAGCAACTTATGTCAAACCATGCAAAAAATTAAAGACTTAAATTTTTGGGGCGTTACAAATGTGGGCTGCTATAAGCATGAAAAGGATTCGGCTAGGCTTGGGTTACAAAGAAATTGAACACATTTCATTTTACGAGCTTAGGGGCAAAAGTGTAAATATGTGAAACTTTAGGGGAAAATGTAATTTTTCCATAATATGATTTTTGGATCACATTGAATAATGTGACAAATAAATAGACTAAATGTGATGTTATAGATCAAAGAAAACGAGGTTCGGACCTAGAACGGGGGAAAAAGAGAGAAATTGACGATTAGGTCTATTTTACCTTTGGTATTGAGGTAAGTTTGTATGTGAATAATGTATTATTATGTTTGTATTTTAAATATTTTAAATGCTTCGTTAATGTGTGGAATGAATGATTAATTCTATGGATATAATCGACAAGTTCCAATAAGTATGAAAAATCTCGTTTGAACCTTAGGAATAGAATAGGATACGGGTGACGTGTCACTAGGGACCTATGTGATATATATGTGCTTATGTGATCCGGGTGCTGGTCTCGTGTAACACCCCTAACCCGTATCCGTAGCCAGAATGGGGTTACGAGGCATTACCAACAAGTCTCAAGTTTTATACAATCATATAACCACTTAAGTCATATTAAAATATATTTATGTACCAACATAGCATTTACGGATTATATCTCAAAATTCAACTGAATTTAAATCGAACACATATACATATATATATATATATGACATTTGATTTCATAATAATATACATACACTCACTAAACCAAAATCATATGCGGCATTATCATTATTAAACCATGACCAAACATACTATATACATTTATTTAGGTAACAAAATAATGCACTATTTCATATGCCTAATTTTACCGTATTTAAAATACAAACGCATAATCAAAACACCAGTCGACTTTATGCATCAATCATGTTCTTCATTATCCATTTACTATGTACCCAAAACAACTAAACCATTAATTCACATCCATTTGACTATTATATCAATCACCATTTTCGATTCCAATAGATAGGTTCATAATATAATTAGTTAAATAACATTTTAATTACACATACACAGCATACAAGACATATATATATTTAAATTAAGTATAGTCGAATATACTCATACATTGAATAACCTACTAATTATCTCACAATTAACCAAACCTATTACATGAACATATAACATAAACATTACTTAATCAATTTATATGTCACTTCACACTTCCAAATATATATCCATCCTCCAATTTATAACATAAAATACATTTCCAAAGTAACTTTAGATTAAGGCCGAATATACACTAACTCTTTAATACTTTTTAGCAAAATCATAAAGTAAAATATGACCATCTCATATATTTACATCACATAACCGAAATAGTCATTCTTTAGTCTTTAATAAACTTTGCATTTTATCATTTTAACCAAACCACATCTCAAGACTATATCATCAAGCATCTACCAAGTATATCACATACATAAGAAAAGCATATTACTTTCAAAACATGTTTAAACCATAACCAACTCAACCAAATATTAGTAAAGCATACTAGGCACATCTCACATATATACCATGATCGAATTTGCATAAACTTAAGCAGTATAACTAGCCATTTTCGCATGGCTTGTAATTACAACATCAAAATTAACCAAAACATAAGCTAGCCTGTACATGCCATAGACTTTAAGTTTATATACAAAAGAGGTACCAAAACTTTGATGATAGTGTGATGAGCTTCAACTGTGATCCCCGAGCACGAGATGAGCACTCCAAAAAAATCTACAATACACAAACAACCATAAACAAAATAAGCTTCCACAGCTTAGTAAGGTTTAAACAATTCATATGCGAATAAGCTTATTCAAAAATTTCATAACTAATCTCATGTATATCATCCTTGCCGAATAACCAAATATTCAAGAATAGAATCTATAGTAACTTGTATTTATATAACTATACATATATATATATACATATATACTTTACCTATTTCCATATATCACCATCATGTATTAATAATTAGCATACTCATTTCGTACTTACCAAATCATATACCTCTATTTCGAGTTACCATGAATTTCAAGAAAATATTCATAACACATACCTTAAATTTACTTACCTTTCACATCTTAACCATTCATACATAGCATAGGGTACTATATTCGATCATCCTCATAAACATAACAGCATTAGCAAATAAGATCGATTAACAAACCTCTTACCTGCTCACTAGGAAATAAGATTTAGTAACGTGTCGCAACTTAATGTCGTTACTTAACATTTCCGCACACTTAGTGCCATTTCCAGTAACGTATCGCATACATAGTGTCGTTACTTACATTTCCGCACACATAGTGCCATGTATCTGGTTTCGCACACATAGTGCCCGGTTATAAGCTCGTACACTTAGTACCTTTTGTAAACCTGTAAGTCGTTTAAATGTGCGTGTGTGTATATATATATATATATATATATATATATATATATATATATATAACCAAAATCCAATCCACCACCATGTGCATAATGTATACATGTAAACATAACTTCAATATCTCATACCTCAAATAGAAATATCATATTCGGCCAAATCAATAGCATGTAACTAAATTACCTTTAGATATATTCATGTCATAATTTAATGTTTCTCAATCCAATTGCAACATTTACATTTAAATATTCATCTCATGAAATAATATTCGTATTCCAAGAAATATCATATCAAGATATTATATACCAAAATTCACTTTCATATTTGACTATGTGCCATTCTTTATGCTTAATTTCATTAACATGGATACATGTATAAAAGACATTCGATTTAACTTAATTGTTTAGAATCTTACCTCGAAAGTTGACAAATTAAGCTTCCCGGCTACTCGTTTAATTTTGCTTTTCCCTGATCCAATTCCTTTTCTTTTTGTTCTTAATCTAAATAATTCCAAATTAAACTCATTCAAATATATTTTCATTCAATTTAATCCAAAAATACATAATTATGCAAATTGTCGTTTTACCCCTAACATTTACAACTTTTACAATTTAGTCCCTAATGCACAAAACACAAAACACACATAATTTGAGTTCACTCCCTAAGGGCTGAATGTTCATCATGCTTGTATAAGTCCATACAAGCCATTTATTTAGCATTTTAGTCCATCAACTATTTAATTTTTGTAATTTAACCCTTGATACTCAATTTACTCAAAATCTCCAATTCAAAACATATTGATTTGAAGCATAATCATAATATTCTACCATCAACATTTCAAAGTATGAACATTCATCAATGGTCGAATCATCTACATGCCTCAAACTCAAAAATTTCAACATGGGTTGGATAGTATTCGAAACAACGAACTCAAAAATGTAAAAATTTTCAAAAACCGAGCTCAATTACTAACCTTAATATAGCATGCAATGGCCGAATGGTTTGAAGCTAAAGTTTCTTCTTCTCTCTTTTTTGTTTCGTGAAGATGATGATGAAAATGGGGAAAATAAAACATGTTTCTCTTTTAATAATATTAATATATTTCATATCATTCCACTATCTTATAATAATATATATAATATACTTTAACAATAATTTAAGGTCAATGTCGTCCACTACTACTTATTTAAAGGCCAAATTGCAACTTCAATCCCATGCAAAAAGAAGACCATTCAATTTGGCTACTTAATTCCATAATGGCTATTTTTCCTACTTACTCAATTTAGTCCTTTCACTTAAATTAATCACCCAAACAAAAAAAAATTAATCTACAATATTTTAGCACATGCTCAAACACATAACATAGATATCAAATTAATAATTAAAATATTTTTCTAACCAAGATTCATGGTCCCGAAACCACCGTTCTGGTTAGGGTCATAATTGGGCTGTTACATCTCGTACGTCTACCAGTGGCTGGGAAGTCCGGCATGTGTTGTGGATACCTGACAGCTTGTGTGAGCAGCACTGCGTAGTGACGTCTTGACTAACAGCTTGTGTGAGCAGGCCCGTGATTAGCTTGAGAGCGAGCATTTATGTGATATGAGATATGAGGTAGCTTTAGCTACATATATGGCACTTATGTGCAAAGATTTTCTGTGTATCCATTTAGTATTCCAAGTGTTCAACAGGTATGCCAAAGATGAGAAAGCAAGTGGTTATGTTACGAGATGGTACAAGTATGTACAACAACTCATGAGTAATGAGCTCAGTGTATGATGAACATTCGGTAAGAATTTATTCGAGTAAGTTACGCTTGAGAAATATCGATAATCTTATGATTATTGATCTACACTTAGGATAAATGGATACATGATAAGATTTGATAATGATCAGGTGATAAGTTTATGAGCCTAATTGAATTGTGATATAGTATGGTGTATTTATTTAAATTGTGTTTCATTGGATATGAGAAAAAGGAAGGACAGGCATAATTGTCGAATAAAGTCATTATGAGAATATAGTAAGATACGAGCTTAGACAAGTGAAAGGTGGTTAAACTATATGCTGAAATTATGATTACTCATAATTAATGTGCATGTGATTAAGAGGATGGAAATAACTTGTTAAATAATGTGATATGTTATAATGGGGACACTATGGTGGTTAGGCTAATACCAAGGTATGTAATTGGTATTTATAAGTTAAAAGAGTAAGCAATATGAATGAATAAATGGTAAACTAGAGATTTAATGCAAATTATAATAATAATACTCTTATGGATGGATAAAGTAAATGAATGTTAATAGTTGTTTATTATGTGCATATGAACTTACTAAGCTCTATAGCTTACTTCCCTTCCTTTCCTATCTCTTATAGGTTAATTTAGCTAGCTCGGGTTGGAGATTGCTGGAGATGCTATCACACTATCAAGTTATCATTTGGGTGTAAGTGAATGCAAGTAATTTAAGTTTATGTCATGTATAGGGACTTTATCTATGGTTAATTATGTCATTGTTAATGCGGTCATGTGTGTTGGCCTATTATGGTTATGGTCCAATTTGTATATAGCCATGAATGATGGCTTATGTTGATTATATGATTATTCATGTGCATATGCCAATGCCTTATGACGTGGTTTATATTTGCTTGATATGTGATGGATGTGGTTAATAATCTTGTTGTTGATTAGATAAGTTGACTAATGTTGGATACGAGTCATTCATATGATAATGTCCTTATGAATATGAAGTTGGTATGAGTTGTATTAGTAAAGCATAATGCTATTAGAATGATGGAAGTGAATATGTAAATGATAAGTTATTGCTTGATTATGTTTGGTTCTGTTTGAAGGCATTTGTATGCCATAAAATTTTCCATGTGATATTGCTTGAAGGTGTACAAGTGAGGGTGACAAAATGGCCTAGAAAATAGCCTTTTAATTTTCCACACGGGTAGACACACGGGCGTGTGTCTAGGCAGTGTGTGACACACGATCTGCCCTCAAGGGCGTGTGATCCGGCCGTGTGTCCCCTACACCTTAATTTAGCAAAACAAAATGTCCAGGATTGGTCGCACGGGCTAAGACATGGCCATGTGTCTCGGCTGTGTGAGGGACACGGCCTTGGGGCATGGGCGTGTGCCCTGGCCGTGTGAAGTCTGCACCTAATTTATGAAAATCATGAAAATAAAATCAACCACACGGCCTAGCACATGGGTGTGTGACTTGGCCGTGTGGCTACCATTTGTTGCTGACGTCATAAAAAAAATGCACCCTAAAATTGACACGACCTAAGCACACGGGCGTGTGACATGCCACACGGGCGTGTCCATTGACCCACACGAGCGTATGCCCCTAAAATCTCAAATTTTTTTTGAGTTTCATAAAATCTTCCTAAGATCTCGGTTTAGTCCCAAACTACTCATGAAGCATCTTTTAGGCCTCGTAGGCTCATATAAGGGACGTTATGAATGTGTGTGAAAGGTTTTAATTTGGAAGGAAATTTACTTCTCGGTTTTGTATGATTGCTTGAGTTTATGTTCGATAACGCCTCGTACCCTGTTCCGGCGTCGAATACGGGTAAGGGGTGTTACAATTATGGCACATAACAAAATGACCAAGTCCCTATACATGCCATAACTCAAAATATTAAAATCAATGGTACCCAAAATATTAAGTTGATAGTGTGAATGGATCTCCGACAGTTTCCGATCCCCGAGCTGGCTTGGTGGCACTATAAGATAAGGGAAAAGAAAGGGGAGTAAGTTATATAGCTTAGTAAGTTCCTATGCAAATAGTAAGCATTATAATCACACATGTATCATACAAATAAACATGATGAACTTGCCATAATTAATATCAAGATTTTCTAATCATAACTTACTCATTCATAACCTTACTAAGGGATTCATCACATATCGAGCTCATTAGTAAATGAGTTTTACGTACGTACCTGTACCAACTCGCAACATAATCATAATCTTTCACAACTTTGACATACTCGTTGAATTTCCCGTTGAACCACTTGGAATACTAAAGGATACTCAGGAATCTCACACACATAATACCATACCAATGTCATATCCCAGATATGGTCTTACATGGGATCTCTTATCGATGATAATAGCCCAACTATGGTCTTACACAAAGTCTCTTATCGATGCCATATCCCAGATATGGTCTTACACCTAATCTCAAATAACCCTAATGTCATGACATTCGTATCCTACCTATTCTTAAGGTTCAACCAAGATTTCTCGCTTGTCAAACTTTATCGATTACATCCAAGGAGTCAATCATAATTCATACAATATTAAAGCATTTAAAACATAAATAAAATAATTCATTATTTACATACGAACTTACCTCGGTACAAAAAAATAGTAGAAATAGACCTAATCGTCAAACACCTTATTTTTCCCCCAATCTAGGTCCGAACCTCATTTCTCTTGATCTATAATAAAAAAAATTTAACTCATTTATTATCCATATTTCTCAATTCAATCCAAATATCACATTATGGCAACATTACATTTTTGCCCCTAAACTTTGACATTTTTACATTTTGGCCCCTAGGCTTGTTAAATGAAATCTATACGATTTCTTCAAGACCCAAGCCTAGCTGAACCTCTTTCATGCTTATAACAGCCCACATTTTTCATTTAATCACACTTTTACACACATTTTAAAATCTTTTTGCAAATAGGTCCTTTTGACATTTTCATCAAAAATCACCTATCAAAAGTTTTTTATCTAACATTAAACTTGCATAATCTACCATTAAACATCAAAATACACACATGTCAAACATGGGTCAAACCCTAGACCTCAATTATCTCTCAAATTAATGGTAAAAAATAGATATATCGAGTGATAACAACTTCAAAAATGTAAAGAGCATTAAAAACGGACAAGAACGGACTTCCAATCGAGCTTGAAAGTACCCAAACCCTAGATATGGCTTCCCTTCTAATTTTCGGCACAAGCATGAAGAAGATGGACTAAATTTTGGCTTGATTTTTGGTTTTTAATTCATTTAATTACCAAATGACCAAAATGCCCTTCATTTAAAACTTTGAAATTTTATCTCACCATGTCCATTTTTGTCCAATAACTTAACAGATGGTCTAATTACCATATAATGACCTTAAATTTAAAATTCCATAGCAATTAGACACCTCTAGCATGTAGAACTCAACTTTTGCACTTTTTACAATTTAGTTCTTTTTGCTAAATTGAGTGATCAAACGTCAAAATTTTTGAATGGAATTTTCATGAAATCATTCCGTAAAACTATAGACCATAAAAAATATAATAAAAAAATTTACTCCGTCGGATTTGTGGTCCCGAAACTACTGTTCCGACTAGACCTAAAATCGGGTTGTTACACACACCACATGGCTGTGTGGCTCATATCAATGCCTCACATGATCTGTCACCGGCCTGGCACACACTCGTGCGACTCAAGTCAGAAAGTTACACGGCCTGACACACACCCATGTGACTCCAGTCAAAGAGTTACACTGTCTGGCACACGGCCTAGCACACGCCCATATGACTCAAGACAGAGAGTTACACGATTTGACACACGGCCTGTCACAAGGCCGTGTGGCGTCGACAACCCCAATTTTGACTTTCACCGATCATTGATTTCTCTGGTTTTCGTTACACACCTGACACAGTTTTAATATATCGACGATTCTGGAACCTAAAAATGACAACCAATTGTCCAATCAAATGATTTATTCGCAACCAAATTGTTAAATTCACATACAACACGGAACTACATCGGAAAAACTTCGACACAAAACCCCAATTCGAAAATCAAACACTCACCCTTGCACATAACAACAATACACGTATCTAATTTGTTGGAGGAACGTTATCCTCAAGATCTTCGCCTAAAAAAAGTCAAATGAACACTTAAATAGATAAATCAAACAAAAAAAAAGCAAAAAACCAATTTTGAAAATTAACGAACGAGAGCAAGCGTTAATAGAAATTCGACAACAGAACTTGTGCGATTAACCTTTCAGTCGAAAACAATGAAATACTCAATTCCCCCGACAGAACAACAGCAAAAATTAACGGTAGGAAATAAAAGAACAAGGTAAACAAAGAAGAAAAAGAAACGATAGGAAAAAAGATAAAAGAAGAAAAAATGTAAAGAGGAAGAAGGAAAAAGAAAAACAATTTAATTAATTTAAAATAAACTAATTTTACGGAATAGTATAAAAATATATTTCCTTATTGGATAAAGGTTTAGACAAAACAAATAGCAAAATTTTTCAAAAATGGGACTTGAACCCCAAATCTCAAGCACACAATTAAAGCTCTAAATCACTGAAATAGATACTTAATTTATGATGGAATTTAATAAACCAAGAGTTCAAATTTTGGGGCGTTACATAAATATTTCAATTTTTATTTTTATCAAAAAAAAAGAAATTTTAAATATGAGACAATTTGTTTATTTTTATATAAAAATTTTAGTTGTTACTCGTTATTATCTTAATTTTGCAATTTTGATAATTGTAGCCTAATTCTAATGAATATAATAAACATTCTTTTAAATAATTTAAAAACAATGGACTATGGTGTTAAATTTTAGAATTAAATTTAACTAAAAACTTTTTTAAGTTGTGATCGCATGCTAACCTAAACTTTTATATTAATATATAACAATCTAAGCAAATTTAAAATTTGTAATAAAAATATCAAAAAATAATATTTTAAAAACTTTAATAAATTTTTTTTAGACTAACATTATAGTTAAAAATTAATTCACCCTTACATGCCAGAAAATCACCAAATCTTTTGTCTAAAGGCAAAATATTAACACCATCATGACATGAAAGATGCATGAATTTGGAGTAGAAGGATTGAAACAATATGATTAAAAATTTTAGTTAAAGTGCCTTTACTTTAATTATTTAAATAATATTTATTTTAAAATAAAAACCATTAATATGTATGCAAAAACTTTGTTTAAATACCTGCAAGAAAATAAAAACAAAAGTTTGTTTAGATATTCCATAAACTTAAAAAGACAAAAGAAGTGTTAAATTAATTGTAGTAAAAAAAAGAAGAAGAAATGATTGTAAATATACACATCACCTCAAATGACTGCAGAAGTAATGCCATTTAGTAGTAGTACAATTTCAAGGCTTATTATTTGGACGTTCGGCTACTTGAACCCTTCTTCGAGCAAATAATTAAAATTCTGTATAGAAAGATACAATCAAAACCAAAGGAGATGGAAAACATAATCTGTATCTCAAGGAGAAGTTTATGTATAACACCAATAGAAATAAAAATAAAACACTACACTAATGAAAAGTATCACAACCCTCTAGAAACAGACAATAAACAAATAGCTCCATTTAGTCCTTTACCAGATGAATGCTAGCCTCTCAAATCAAACAACTTGTAGATAACATGATTTTATTTTTTGAGATAAAAGAATGAGTTTTAAAAGGATGAAAATCTTTGGGGTTTTAAAATTATAGGTTACATTAGATAATAAGTATGTAACACCCCAAATTCAGCTTAAACGTTATGGTCAGATCCTAAGGTATTACACTTCCCGTTTGAAAACTCAAAATAAAATCTAGTTTTGGAAATCATGTGATCTGAAAATATTATTTTTGGCAATACTCTTACATGTTTTTTATTTTTGGCAATACTCTTACATGTTTTTTCTTTTACGAAAATTATGCGCAAAACTTATTTATTTTACGGAAAAACACTTAATTTGATGCTTAGTTTTTGCAGCGAAAATTTCAAAGTTGATAATTTGAAAATCGTGATTTCCAAAAGTGAAAACGTATAATTTTACTGATTGCACATATTCTGAAACTTTCGTTATTAACTTTTGTAAACTCATTTCAAATTTGCAACGGAAAAATCATTAGCTTGTTTAATTTTGAAAACCAAGCATTTATTTTAATTGACAGAAATCATGCAAAAATCATTAACTAAACAACAAAAATCCGCAACCAAAATTTAATCCAAAAATCAAAAGTCCAGAAATTTAATTATTAACAATTCAAATCATCATATGCGACGAAATCGATCTGAGTTCCCAAACACCACCCAGTCCTAATTTTGTCAATTACCTGAAATGGTGAAATGAAAGGGGTGGGCTATAAAGCTTAGTGTGTAACTTAACTAAACCAGAAGCATAGATAACAGATCAAATAGCTCGGAATAACGTAGAGAATTCATCAAGTTCAAATGAGCAAAATTGTGCACAGATGATTATGCCAATGCAGTATTTTTGGAATACATAATGCATATTTTTTTTCCAGAAAACTTCCTACCCAACTCCGCTACACACCAATTAGAGTTTCCCAGAACTTGTACATCCTAAAACACACTAACAGATAATTGTGGACAAAGCCACTTGTAGTTAAACTGCCAGATCAGATATATATGGTTGAGCCACTATATTTGTAGTCAAGCTATCAGAACAGATATGTGGTTAAACCACCAGATAGTGCAGATCATTAAACTACCAAAACTTCCTTCTTACAATATTATCCCAACCCCATACAATATGACATGGCATGCAAATTCAGAATCAAAACGGTAAGCATGTTGAACATGCAATCGTATATTTAACAGAAAACAGTAGGAATGAAATTTCATGCTTTGTAGAACAAATATGTCCAATTTCAATAACAAAAAATCAATTTACTCAGAATAGCCACAAGGTCACATGCCATGTGAATTGGAACAAAACATAACTAATCAATAATCTTATATACTTAGCTAATCAGAAACATGCTAACAATGCTCATAGATTTGCATATCAGAACCACACTATATAAGGCCATATACCTCCAAAACCTATGCAATCATATCAGAACAACAGTTTTCATTTAACAGACATCATACATACCGCTTATCAAGACCTATAAAATCACTGGCCCCGAAATGTACCTCAAAACACGGCCTTAACTAAAATTTACAGAAAATAGGCCCGCACGACCTAACACACGGTCTGGCACACAACTGTGTGGCTCACATGTTCTGGCACATAGCCATGTGGCTCACACCTTTTGGCACACAACCGTTGTAGCGTCGACAGTGAGTTTTTTGGCTTCGCGCCATTCGTTGTTTTTCTAAAAAAAAGGTACACACATTATCGTTTTTCGATGCTAACACCATAGCAAGAATTCCAAAACCTAAAACGACATTTTGAATGTGTGAATTATCAATTATAAACTCAATTCCAAATCATTAATCCAGCCGCAAGCGCTAAACATTTGACCTTAATAACACTATTTAGGCACTGGATGTAACGCCCCAAAATTCCTAGTTTTTTTTCTGTTAAAATATGACACAAATGTGTATCTGCTTCAGTGGTTAGGTGTTCTGAGTGTGTGGGAGGTCCCAAGTTCAAGCCTTGCATTTGGCAAATTTTGATATTTTTCTGATATAAAGCCCTATCTCTATTCAGTGGGCTTATATTTGATTGTTTGTAAAAAGCTAGCAGAATGGGCCTGCTGGTCTGGTGGTTTAGTGGATTGTTAGTTGGCTGGAGGTCCTATGTTCGAGTCTCTGCACAAATAAGGGAACTATTTTTGCTTGAGGCATGTGGCGTGTGGTGGAGTTCAAGTTAAATTGAAATTCTGAGTAGGGGATGCTAGTGGGTGGTTAATTGAGAAAATTAAGGGATCATGGGATTGAGGGGTTATCATAGGTTAGGTTAGATTTTATTGTTTTTACACTTTTTTCCCTAAAAAGCTTGAACGGCAACCTTTTCCCTTCTTATTCTCCCTCTTTTTTCAATTTGTTCTCAAACGCTACTAATCTCTTTACTATTCATTCGTATTTACTTTTCCGGAGTTCACTCTCTATTTTCGTCGGTTGTGGTAAGTGAGTTTGATGCTTTGTAATCTCGGTTTTTAATATATTAACTGGAAACCTATGTATACTGTTTTGACAATCGAGAATCGGGTGTAAGGGGTTGTCTAGTGCCGAATTGTAGTGGAGAGCATTTGGGGTTTTCGAGGTAAGCGTTAATTAGATGTTCTAAATTTTTTATAGTGTGTTGGTTTCAGATTAATCGTGGTTTTAGGTTGATTTTTGGGCATTGAAATGTCGTGTGTAGGTTTGGAAGTGCTCGTGGTTGTTTTAGCAGCATAAATGATACAGGTGTGTACCCAAAAATACAGAAAATAGGGTTTCGACAAAAGTCGATAACCCTACTGTCGATGCCAAACGGGCATGTGGTAACCCGTGTAGTAGGTCGTGTACCATAACACGGGCGTGTGATGGACGAGGCCAGGCCGTGCGCGCAAGACACAGCAGTGTGATAGCGAGGTAGGCCGTGTGTGACACACGGACTAAACTGATATGGGCCGTGTGGGCCACACGGGTAGTCCACACGGACGTGTGGGATTCTGGGCCAGGCCGTGTGATCCACACGGCCAAGGCCA
Organism: Gossypium australe; assembly: GCA_005393395.2. Classification (NCBI taxonomy): domain Eukaryota; kingdom Viridiplantae; phylum Streptophyta; class Magnoliopsida; order Malvales; family Malvaceae; genus Gossypium; species Gossypium australe. The sequence continues at coordinate 102,113,128 of CM016624.1, forward strand.
TATTGGGCCGTATGAACCACACAGGCAGGCTACATGGGTGTATGAGCCCATTTAACTTAAATGTGTTCTAAGGTTGCAGAGGTCGCCCAAGTCGACTGTGAACCTACTGTAGGGTCGGTAAGCACTACTTAGACCCTTAAATGTGTGAACTGTATGTATGATGATTATATGAATGAATACTGAACTGTATGTATAACTGGTACTCTTGTATTAGCATGTCATATATTGTATGTTGCATTGCATCAAGTTGGGATGTTGATATTTGGAGGAATTGTACTGAAAGGCTCTTAAGCCTATTATCTGACAGCTCAGCTGCAATTTACTGATTATGTGCCGCATTTGGTAGTATATGGAGTGTAGAGATGGGTTGGTGTTTTAAACCGCCCATAGAGTGTAAGGATGGACGGAGATGGTGTGTAGAGGCTGGTTGGGTAGGACTCTGGTTACTGACTGATATATATCTGATTCTGTGATGGGTTTAGGCCCTAATGCATATTAGATACTGAAAATGGGCTAAGGCCCGAACAACTACTGAAACTGAAATGGGCTTAGGCCCAGACTACATTTGATTGATAATCTGTTGTTTAATTGTATGCATGTCTTCTGTGGGGATTACACACAGAGTTTATGTAAACTCACCCCTTTCTGTTTTATCTGTACAGGTAATCCCAGACTTAGACGGATTGGTGCGGCAGAGGACTCTACGGTGACCACATGTCTGCTGAGCAGTTTTATTCCATTTACGATTTTTAATTCCTTTTTTTAGAGTAATTTTGATGTAATATGGGCTTTTGGACTGTTTGCTTTTGTTTTGGGATTTTTAACTGTTTTTATGAAATTCTGAACTGCAACAAAACCTCAGTTTACTAAACGCAACATTTCTCCTAAACGCGTACGATTTTCTTAAAATATCATGGTTTAAAAAGCTTCCGCTACTGAATATGTTTTTAAGCGAATCAAATTAACGAGAAAATAATTTTGAAACCAACGAGAGATTAATAGAAGATAATAAACGGAAACGGTTTTAACTTGTTAAGTTTGATTTCAAATTCCATTTCATGTGACATCATCAGATTTCGCTATAACGTCTAGACCTGGTTTGGGGTGTTACATTTAGTGGTATCAGAGCCAAGATATAAAACTCAGTTGTGGATTTTGGGTTTTAAAACTTGAAAGAACTGATTTTCAATTGACTTGAAATAATTTGACTGAGAATATGGTACACCGAGTCTCCGACGCTGATCCTATAAGTATTCTGATAAACTGTTATAGATAGCCTATTCTGAAACACTCTAATTAGTATATACTAAAACTTTAGTGAAACTGAAACTGATAGAGACTGTATTTAAGAAAAAAAAACTTCAAATATATGATACTACCTACATAAAACATCTGTTAGTAACTACTAAAATTGTAACTGATTCATAAAATTTGTAATACAGATAAATCCAAATAGACATGAGCACAAGAGGCATCTGTGGACGTGGTACTAGAGGCCTAGGTAGAGGCCGTAGGGGGCTCAAGCTGAGTCTTCATCTCTGGGCAACATGTCGAATCTGGACATGAGTGAGACACCCATGTCACCTGCTACTGAGACTGGGTCTCAAAGTCACTCGGTTGGGGACGACGCTCTGTCCCAAGCCATGCTGAGGATGCTACAAAGGATCACTAGGCCCAACACTGGATCTGGGGGCCGAGGGTCGGTTACGGAATGACTCCTGTCCAATGGAGCTGAACTTTTTAGGGGTGTTATTAGAGTCTCCCCTAACGTGGCTGAGTACTGGATGGAGGCCACATAGAGGATTATGAAAGATCTGGACTGTACCCCTGAGTAGAAATTGAAGGGTGCAGTCTCCTTGCTTCGCGATGAGGCGTACCAGTGGTGGTTGACTGTTAAGGAGGGCACTCAGCCTGACTGTCTGAATTTGGAGTTCTTTAAGACTTTGTTCCAGAGTAAATATGTGGGAGCCAATTATGTTAGTGCTAGGAGATATGAGTTCCAGAATCTCACTCAGAGAGACCGATCTGTGGCCGAGTATGAGGTCGAATTGTTGAGATTGAGCCGCTATGCTCGAGGCATGGTAGTCGATGAGTATGAGAGATGTGTCTATTTTGAAGATGGTCCTAGGGATCATCTAAGAGTGCTGATAGCTCCGCAGAGGGAGCGCGAGTTTTCTGTCCTAGAAGAGAAGGTGAAGATCGCCGAAGAGGTTAAGCGTGCTGAGCGCCAAAACAGAGACCGTGAGAGGGGTAAGAACGAGAGGGATTCGGAGCCCTTGAGTTCAATACAGAGACCTAAGAAAAAGGCCAGGATTGATGGGCCGATTAGAGTTGGGCCTCCTATTGCTCCTACTGATTGCAGCTATATGGAGATTGAGGTAGAGCCATCAAGGCGAGTGTTGGAAGAGGACAATGGCTTGTTTGAGGTGTGGGTCATTAGACCACCTTATTCGGGAGTGTCCGCTGAGGGCCGATCAGGTGCAAATTCTGGGTTCTGGTACTGCACAGCCACAGAGGGTAGTTCAGCAGCCACCGAGGGGCCGTGGTCAGGCTAGGGGTGGTAACGGTATGGGCCGTGGACAGAGAGCACCAAGCAGAGCTGCTGGACAGGTTGAGGCGAGGCAGCCTGCTCTTGTTTATGATGCTAGTCACCGAGAGGACAAAGATGCTCCAAACGTCATTTCCGGTACGTTCTTAATTTATGATGTACCTTATCTTGCTTTGATAGACATAGGTTCCACACAGTCCTATATAGGTAACACTGTGTCTAAAAATTTGGGGATTTTGGTTGAGAGTACTTCTAGTGAGATGACTGTACTGAGTCCACTGGGGCAATCGATTCGGGTTAGCAAACTGTATAGAGATGTTCCACTAGAGGCTCGAGGGTCGGTATTTCTAGCTAATCTGATGGAGCTTCTGTTTGGGGAGTTCGACCTGATTCTGGGTATAGACTGGTTGGTCAAGCACCGTGTCAGTCTGGACTGTGCGACTAAGAGGGTCGTCTTGAGAATCAAGGAGGATAATGAGGTAGTTATGATTGGAGAACATCGAAATTATTTGGCTAATATGTTCTCTGCACTAGTGGCTAAGAAACTGGTTCGTAAGGGTGTGAGGCGTTCTTGGCCTATGTTAGTGTTTCTGTTTCTAGGGACTCTACTGTGAAGGACATCAGAACTGTAAGGGATTTTTTGAATGTCTTTCTTAAAGAGCTACCGGGTTTACCTCCGAATCAGGAAGAGGAATTTGGGATTGAGTTTCTTCCTGGTACAGCTCCAGTGTCTATCGCCCCTTATCAAATGGCACCGAAGGAGCTTACAGAGCTTAAGGCTCAACTGCAGGAACTTTTAGATCGTGGTTTCATTCGTCCCAGTGTGTCTCCGTGGGGAGCACCGGCACTGTTTGTTAAGAAAAAGGATGAGACCATGAGGATGAGTATAGATTATCGGTATTTGAACAAGCTAACTATCAAGAACAAGAATCCGCTTCCAAGGATCGATGAATTTAATTGATCAATTTCGAGGGGCTTCAATATTTTCTAAGATAGATATTCATCCTGGGTACCATCAGCTTAGAGTTAAGGATGTGGATATTCACAAGACTACTTTTAGGACTCGCTATGGGCATTATGCGTTCCTTGTTATGCCTTTCGGGTTGACAAATGCACCGGTCGCATTTATAGATCTGATGAACCGAGTGTTTCAGCCCTATCTAGATCAGTTCATCATAGTTTTTATCGATGACATTCTGGTTTACTCTAAGACTAAAGAGGAGCATGATGAGCATCTTAGAGTAGCACTTCAGATTCTGCGTGAGAAGCAACTCTATGCTAGATTCAGTAAGTGTGAGTTCTGGCTTTGTGAAGTCACTTTTCTGGGGCACGTAGTGCCTGCTGAGGGGATCCGAGTCGATCCTAGAAAGATTGAAGTTGTATTGGATTGGAAACAACCGAAGAATATGTCTAAAATTTACAATTTTCTGGGTCTAGCGGGTTATTATCGGCAGTTTGTGGAAGGTTTCTCTCTGATTGCAGCGCCCTTAACTAAGCTACTACGTAAGGGTATACCGTTTGTCTGGACTGATACGCAGCAATCGAGCTTTGAGAAGCTCAAAACTGTTCTGACTCAGGCTCTTGTTCTAATACAGCCTGAATTTGGCAAGGAGTTTGTAGTATATAGCGACGCTTCGCATGTGGGTTTGGGTTGTGTTCTGATGCGAGACGGTAAAGGTGTAGCATATGCGTCTCGTCAACTTAAGATGCATGAGGCAAACTATCCGACCCATGATTTGGAACTGGCCGCCGTAGTCTTTGCTTTGAAAATCTGGAGGCACTATCTGTACAGTGAGAGGTGTATTATTTACACTGACCACAAAAGCCTCAAGTACCTCCTAACTCAGAAGGAGTTGAATCTTAGGTAGTAAAGATGGATTGAGCTACTTAAGGACTATGACTGTACTATCGAGTACCACCCTGGCAAGGCCAATGTGGTGGCCGATTCATTGAGCGGTAGGGCGGTGACTGATTTGAGGGTAATGTTTGCTCGCCTTAGTTTTTTTGATGATGGGAGCCTGTTGGCCGAGTTACAAGTTAAGCCAACTTGGATTCAGCAGATTCGAGATAAACAGTTGGGAGATGAATCTCTGAGTTTACAGTTCCGTCAGATTGAGAGTGGCAGTACTACGGACTTTGGGCTAAATAATGATTGGGTACTCTGTTTTCGAGGTTGGATTTGTGTACCGAATGATACTTATTTGAGGCAATCTATTCTGAGAGAGGCGCATAGCAGCCCTTATGCTATGCATCCTGGTGGGAATAAGATGTACCGAGACCTTTGGGTTTTGTGGCCGAGATCGAAACGGGAGGTTACTGATTTTGTGGCACAATGCCTGACATGCCAGTAGGTTAAGGCTGAGCATTAGTTACATTCGGGTTTGCTACAGCCGGTCAAGATTCCACTATAGAAGTGGGAGAGAATGACAATAGACTTCATTAGTGGGTTGCCCTTGACACCCACTAAGAAGGATTCTATCTGGTTCATCGTGGATTGATTGACCAAGTCTGCGCATTTTATTCTGGTTAGGACCGACTATTCTCTTCAGAAGTTGGCGAAGCTCTACATTTCTGAGATAGTGAGACTGCATGGGGTACTAATCTCAATCATTTTTATAGGGATTCTCATTTCATGTCTCGATTCTGAAGAAAGTTACATGAGGCTCTGGGTTTGAGATTAGACTTCAGTACTGCATTCCATTCTCAGACTGATGGTCAATCTGATAGGGTGATTCAGATACTAGAGGATATGTTGAGGAGTTGTGTTATCAATTTTCGAGATAGCTGGAGGATTATCTACCGTTAGCCGAGTTCGCCTACAATAACAGCTTCTAGACGAGTATTCAGATGGCACCTTACGAGGCTTTGTATGGTCGTAAGTGTCGTACTCCCTTATGGTGGGCTGAGTTGGGCGAGCGTCGAGTATTGGGTCCTAAGCTGATTTCTGAGACTGAGGATAAGGTACGACTGATTCGGGATCGTTTGAAGGCGGCGTCTGATAGACAGAAGTCTTATGCTGATCTAAAGAGACATGAGATTGAGTATTCTGTGGGGGACTTCGTGTTTCTTAAGGTTTCGCCATGGAAGAAGGTTTTGAGGTTCGGTCGTAATGGTAAGCTGAGCCCTAGGTTTATTGGGCCTTACCGAATTCTGAAGTGAGTGGGACCGATCGCTTATAAGTCAGAGTTATCTTTAGAGTTAGACCCTATCCACGATGTTTTTCACGTCTCGATGTTATGGTGTTACCGCTCTAATCCTACTCATATTGTCCCTATTGATGAGATTGAGGTTAGGCCAGATTTGACCTTCGAGGAGGAGTCGATTCAGATTCTAGATCGCGATATAAAGGTTCTTCGGAGGAAGTCCATCCTATTAGTGAAGGTGTTGTGGTGGAATCATAGCACTGAGAAGGCCACGTGGGAGCCTGAGGATGCGATGCGTCAGCAGTATCCTCATCTGTTTTGATCAAGTAAATTTCGAGGTTGAAATTTCCTTTTAGGGGGTAGAGTTGTAATGCCCCAAAATTCCTATTTTGTTTCTGTTAAAATATGTCACAAATGTGTATCTGCTTCAGTGGTTAAGTGTTTTGGGTGTGTGTGGGAGGTCCCAAGTTCAAGCCTTGCATTGGGCAAATTTTAGTATTTTTCTGATATAAAGCCTATCTCTATTCAGTGGGCTTATATTTGATTGTTTGTAAAATGCTAGCAAAATGGGCCTACTGGTCTGGTGGTTTAGTGGAGTGTTCGTTTGCTGGAGGTCCTGTGTTTGTGTCTCTGTGTGAGCAAGGGAATTATTTTTGCTTGAGGCGTGTGGCATGTGGTGGAGTTCAAGTTAAATTGAAATTCTGAGTAAGGGATGCTAGTGGGTGGTTAATTGAGAAAATTAAGGGATTGTGGAATTGAGGGGTTATCATAGGTTAGGTTAGATTTTATTTTATTTTTACTCTTTTTCCCCAAAAAGCTTGGACGGCAACCTTCTCCCTTCTTATTCTCCCTCTTTTGTCAATTTGTTCTCAAACTCTACTACTCTCTTTACTATTCATTCGTATTTACTTTTTCGGTGTTCGCTATCTATTTTTGTCGGTTGTGGTAAGTGAGTTTGGTGCTTTGTAATCTCGATTTTGAAGATATTAATTGGAGACCTATGTATACTGTTTTGACAGCCGAGAATTAGGTGTAAGGGGCTGTCTAGTGTCAAATTTTAGCGGAGAGCGTCCGGGGTTTTTGAGGTAAACGTTAATTGGATGTTCTAAATCTTTGATAGTGTGGTGGTTTCAGATTAATCGTGGTTTTAGGCTAATTTTTGGGGGTTGGAATGTCGTATGTAGGTTCAGGAGTGTTCGTGGTTGTTTTAGCAGCATAAGCGATACAGGTGTGTATCAGGAATGCAGAAAAAAGGGTTTCGATGAAAGCTAAAAGCCTTACTGGCGACGCCACACAGGCGCGTGATCAACGACGCCAGGCCGTGCGCATAAGACACAGCCGTGTGATGGCTAGGTAGGCCGTGTGTGACACACGGGCTAAACTGATTTGGGTCGTGTGGGTCCACACAGGTAGCCCATATAGGCATGTGCGATTCTGGGCTGGGCCGTGTGGCCGTGTGATCCACACGGCCAAGGCCATATTGGGCCGTATGGGCCACACGGGCGTGTGGGCCTACATGGATAGGCCACATGGGCGTGTGAGCCCATTTAACTGAAATGTGTTCTAAGGTTGCACGGGTCGCCCAAGTCAACAGTGAGCATACTGTAAGGCCGATAAGTACTACTTAGACCCTTAAATGCGTGAACTGTATGTGTGATGATTATATGAATGAATACTGAACTGTATCTATAACTGATACTCTTGTATTAGCATGTCATATAATGTATATTGCATTGCATCGGGTTGGGATGTTGATATTTGAAGGAAGTGTATTGAAAGGCTCTTAAGCCTATAATCTGGCTACTCAGTTGCAATTTACTGATTATGTGCCGCATTCGGTACTACATGAAGTGTAATGATGGGTGGATGTTTTAAACCCCACATGAAGTGTAGGGATAGAAGGAGATGGTGTATAGAGGCTAGTTGGGTAGGACTCTGGTTACTGATTGATGTATATCTGACTCTGTTCCTGGGATGGGCTTAGGCCCTAATGCATATCGAATACTAAAACTGAAATGGGCTAAGGCCCGAATACTACTGAAACTGAAATGGGCTTAGGCCCAGACTGCATTTGATTGATAATCTATTGTTTGACTGTATACGTGTCTTCTGTGCAGATTACACACTGAGTTTAGGTAAACTCACCCCTTTCTGTTTTATCATTACAGGTAATCCCCAGACTAAGACAGATCGGTGCGGCGGAGGGGTCTACGATGACCACATGTCTACTGAGCAGTTTAATTCCATTTACGGTTTTTAATTCCTTTTTTTGGAGTAATTTTGATGTAATATAGACTTTTGGACTATTTGCTTTTGTTTTGAGATTTTTAACTATTTTCATAAATTTCTGAACTGCAACGAAACCTCAGTTTACTAAACACAACATTTCCCCTAAACGCATACGGTTTTCTTAAAATATCACGATTTAAAAAGCTTCCGCTACTGAATATATTTTTAAGCGAGTCAAATTAATGAGAAAATGAGTTTAAACCAACGAAATATTAATAAAAGATAATAAACGGAAACGGTTTTAACTTCTTAAGTTTGCTTTCAAATTCCATTCCATGTGACATCGTCAAATTCGACCATAACGTCTAGGTCGGGTTTGAGGTGTTATGTAACACCCCTTACCCGTATTCAATGCCAGAATAGGGTACGAGGCATTACTAGTCTTATACGCAATCAATCAAACAATTTCGAGACTTGCCTACAGGGCCTAAATCATACTTTAAGGGTGGTTCCGAATCAAATCGAAACCTTTTGAAGCTTCTTAGAAACAGTCCACACGCCCGTGTGGAGGTAGGGACACGCCCATGTGGCATATCACACACCCGTGTGGAATTATTTTCCAATTCAAACCTACAGGGGTTTTCACATGGCTGGACACACGCTCATATTTACTTGTACATATACCCTGCACTCATTACCACAAAGTCACATGAAATATTTACTTAGCCAAGTTTCTTGATAAACTCTTCGGAATAATACTAGTACCCAGTGGTTTCGCATACAGCCCACCATTTATCAATATTAGGGTGGTATCGCACATAGCCCACCAAATGATAATATAAACGATGGTATCACACACAGCCCATCGTGAATAAATAATAAGGTGGTATCACACACAGCCCATCATGCATTTACTACACATTACAACCTTTACAAATAAGCCCCAGTTAGGTGTTTTCATGGCAACACCTTTCACAAAAGTTATTCCTTATCCTACTATCATTCATTTTCTTCCATAAAAACTCAGCAAACAACATAAACACTCTCATAGAAAGTCCCTAAACTTTCAACCATTTTGCAAAATAGTCCCCTCATTAGCTAGCTTAAGCTTTAGGGCTTCCAAAAAGTACAAAAATTATCAAGAAAGACCTCTAAAATCACTTACTTGCAAGAGAATAGCTTGGCTGAAAGTTTAAGCTCTAAAAACCCCTATTTTCTCTTCAAATTTCGGTGGAAGAAGAAGGGTGAATAGTGAAAGATGATATCTCCTTCCTTTATCTTATTTTATTCATTTTTTAATCACCTGTTTTCACCAAATTCTTACCAAAATTAATGCTCTTGTCTCCCTTGTCCCTATGGCCGGCTAACTCCTATTATTGGCCTAATTGCAGTTTAAGGACCTTTAATTTAATATTCTAAGTCTATTAGACACCTCTAGCTTGTATAATAGAACTTTCGTACTTTATGCGATTTAGTCCTTTTTCACAATTAAGCATAAAATTGCTAAAATTAAAGTACCAAAATTTCCATGCATCCTCATAATCATGTTATAACACATAAAAAAATATCAAAATAATTTTCTTCAACCTCGAATTAGTGGTCCCAAAACCACTGTTCCGACTAGCCCAAAATCGGGTTGTTACAACTCTCCCCCCTTTAGAGATTTTCGTCCCCGAAAATCTTACCGGTAAAAAGGTTTGGGTACTATTCCCTCATGGCTTCTTCCGGTTCCCACGTAGCCTCTTCCATACCGTGTTTTATCCATAACACTTTCACTAAGGCTATGCTTTTATTCCTCAACTGTTTAACCTCTCGAGCCAAAATCTTAATTGGTTCCTCTTCATAAGTCATATCCAGTCGTATCTCAACTTCGGCCGAAGGAATCACATGTGAAGGATCGGAACGATATTGCCACAACATCGAAACATGAAACACGTTGTGTATTCTCTCTAACTCTGCCGGTAAAGCCAACCGGTATGCTACTGGCCCAATCCTTTCAATAACCTCATATGGCCCTACGAATCATGGACTCAATTTGCCCTTTCGACCAAATCTCAATAATTTCTTCCACGGGGATACTTTCTGTAACACCCCAAACCCGGCCCAAACGCTACAACCGAATCTGGTATGTCACTTAAGGGATTTTACAAAACATGTCGCATTTTAGAATACAACTACAGGTTTAAACATTTATACCGAAAACTTAATAATTCATTAATTCATATAAAATATAAAGTTATAAATTACCTTGGTGAATTTTAAACAAAAACTATAATTTCATACATGTCTTAACTTAATTTAAAACATAAAACTTAAAAGCCTAGTAATAAAAGCCCAACATAAAACCAAAACATAAATAATAGTCTAGTGGCCCATGGCCTTATTACAATAAAATTTAAAACCCATTAAATAAAAATATAAAATAATAAACTGGAGTTTTCTTGTTAAATCCAAGAGTTCTTTTGCATGGCCACCTTGCGCTCCTCTCCAGCCCGGTCCGATACACTAGGTGCTACCTGAAAATGTTAAGAAATTGGTTGAGTCGCGAGACTCAGTGTGCAACCCTTATGAACCATTAGATTTGGGCCTTAGCACCACAGAACAGAATAACAGTTTAATATATATATATATATATATATATAACAAAAAAATTATGCAAGCCCAAACCAAATCCTAAGTTTCCATCCGCTACACGCCTCCCGTACCAGCAGTTCACACCATAGGGGATTTCTACAATCAACCCGCACCGCTACACGCCATTGATGGAAGTCGTGCTGCTCATCGTCAGAGTTGTGACAAAGTCACGAGGCTGAAATGGCAAAAAGCCACCAGAAACAGAGTTTGTGACAGAGTCACCAGGCTGAAATGGCAAAAAGCCACCAGAAACAGAGTTTGTGACAGAGTCACCAGGCTGAAATGGCAAAAGCCACCAGAACATATCACTTCCCCTTTTCATCAATTCCCTAACCCTAAGCATACAATGAAATCGTCATACAAAGTATATCGTTTTAACAGGAATAATCACTGAAATAGGACAGAAGTCACTAACCTGTTGATCAGCCTTTACCCTTCAAGGGTTTTCACTTGTTATGCCGGGATTTCGGCATTTAGCAGAGTATAGCAGATTTATACATATGAATATATATTAGGAAACAGTCTAACAGTGAGAAAGGTTACACACCTGATTAATGTCGATACCCTTGCTAGACCGATCTACAACTTTGCTAAAAAAGCCGGAAAGATGTGAAAATAGGGCCTCTCCTATATTCGGCCAAGGGTTAGTAAATCCTGAATTTACACATTGAAACTAACAGATCTTCTTACCTTGAAATATCAAAAGTAACATGATTCGAGTGCTACCGATCTATAACTCAGAGATCTATGCGATTGACTCCACTAAAGTTCCCTTCAGATTTCGACACAAGTAGGCACCACAGAAGTAATTCGGCAATCACAGGAGATGAGATCTAGGGATTTCGGCTTTTTGGAAAATCCTGGAAAAAGTATAAACAAGAGAAGGCTGATGTGTCTTTGGCTTTTAAAATACTTGAGTGAAGAGTTTCGGTTTCTGACAGGAAAAAAGAAGAAGAAAAGAAAACAAGGAAGACACTTGAAGATTTCGACTAGGAAGAAAAAGAATGGAAAGAGTTTCGGCTTTTGAATCAAAGTGAAGATAAGGGAATAGGCTTAGAGATTTCGGCTTTTACAGAGAATGAAGAAGAAGATGGAACTTTAGGAGTTTTCGGCTTTTACTCAGAGAATAAGAGAAAAGAATGAGAGAAAAACCCAAATGCTGAAATTGAAGAGATATTCCCCCTATTTATAGAAATTTCGGCACTTACCTAACCTTGCAGATAAATCCTATCTTTTCTCCTTTATCTTAATCTACTAGCTCATCTAAAAGAGACTTAATTATCTCTAACTCCTCCCTCCTTTATCAGCATATTATCCACATATTTTAATCATTAAAATCCCTAAATTTTAGCCTTTATCTGCTTATTATCCACATATTTTAATCATTAAAATCCCTAAATTTTAGCCTTTATTTGCTTATTATCCACATATTTTAAACACTAAAACCCCTAAATTTTAGCCTTGTTGCCATCCACTCCACCTAATCCTAATGCCCAAAATTTAGCTAACTTAAATTAAAAGAATTGGGCTCCATGAAACTTAAATTTGGGCCCCTTACTCCCTTGTGTGGCGTCACCTCCTAAGATTGGGCCACAAGCCCACTTTGGTATTTTAAACATAGATACTACCTTTTAAACCCTATAATGCCCAAACAGATAATTTTAATCAAGGCCTCTGCCTAAGCTTGAGCCCAATTTGGACCCCTAACACTTAAATTAACACATTAAACATATCCACCCATTAAACGCATAGGCCCAAAAATTCATGATGTTACAGTTCTACCCCCTTAAAGAAATTTCGTCCTCGAAATTTCCAACTAACTATTAATCGTACTACCCAAGTCTCACCACTATGCTTTCGCTGCGCACTCTAATTTAATAATATATAAACATTGCACGCATACAGTTTCTATACCCAAAAATATAGCATCCACACAAAACATACCCGACTTAATAGTGATTGAACAATCCTGAGCCTTATGCTCCTCAGACCCGCATCTTAAACATGTTCCTGACTTCCTCCAACTTTCACCAGGATGGCGCCTTCTGCAATATTCGCAAACCCGGAAGTTTGGACGTACCTTAACATGCTTCACAGAACGAGACTGCAACCCTAGTAAACAACGGTCTCTTTTTTTCTTACAGTCCACGCACCCAACCCGAAGTGTTTCACCGATTTCTTTAACCTCCTTCAGTACCTCCCTAACTAGCTGAGTCAGCACATCAGTTCTAACATTTCCACGGCCTCGGCCGCGGCCTCTTCTTCCTCTTCTAGCGCTCATCGTTCATTCTCGTATTATCAGAATTAGAAATTTTATGAATTATTAATTTCTTTCACTGATTAATCACGAACAATCTTATGAATAGTAATTTTAGAGGTAGTTTTTTTCAAATTCGAACCTATCTACAGTTTCAGTCTCAAGTTTACCTTCTAATTCCAAGAAGCGCACACATTCAGTCATCAGACATTAGCATACAAGTGCATCCACAAACCTACATTCATCTTGGAGGAGTATTTTCGTCATTTCACTACCCAGGGGTATTTCCGTAATTTATCCTACAGGGGTATTTTCGTAATTTTCAAAATAGAGTTCTTTGTTGATTTCATAAAATAAGGGTATTTTGGTAATTTTTGCAATCCAGGGGTATTTCGATAATTTTGTAATTCGGGGGTATTTCGGTAATTTTATAATTCGGGGGTATTTCAGTAATTTTACAAATCAAAGGTATTTTGGTCATTTCACAAATCAGGGGTAATTTGGTAATTTTACAAATCAGGGGTATTTTGGTCATTTTACAAGTCAAGGGTATTTTCAAAAATTTTTACAAAACTAAGGGGGTATATATATATATATATATTTTTTTTAAAACAAGGGTATCTTGGAGAATTTGATTTCAAAAAAATAATAGTAGTGTTCAGGTGTTTGTATGTTTTTAGTTGTTGTCGTGTGTTGTATGTGTTTTTTTTTTAAGGAAAAATTTTGTTGACTTTGTAAATCGGGGTATATTTGCAAATCATGGTATCTTGGTACTTTTTTTTCAAAAAAAAGGGTATTTTAGCAATTTTGTAAAAATAATATGGTTGGTCCCTTTCGAGTTTTAACTATAGATTTTGGCCCATCAACAAATCCTCGTGGCTAGGGTGAACAGTCACTACGCACCAGGTAGGATTCCAGCGAAGGGGAGGTGAGTCACTAGGACTGCTTAAGTACCAGGCTCTTCCGAATCCAATCCTAGACATGCGTATGCCTGTTGCCACACCCTAGTCTTGCGACTCGTTCACGGGTTTGTTTAGTGAAATTAAGTCTTATGAGATTTTAGGAGTTGTTTTAGCTAGCCCTAGAGTCCATCAAGTTCTAATCTAACTAATCTAGGTCCCATAGAGCCTATTAAGCCCACATCTATATATTTCACACAATGGTTCAGAATACTTACCTGGCGGACTTGGGCCGGAGACGCAGGTGCCATGTCGAGCTAACAAACCTATTATCATTTAAAAACATGCATGTTTCAAAACTCATCTTTAGAAAATGTTTTGAGCCTAAAAACCCCCAGAGCTGAGTTTTGAATCGGGCTCTGATACCAATTTGTAAAACCCCAAACCTGGCCCAAACGCTACAACCGGATCTGGTATGTCACTTAAGGGATTTTACAAAACATGTCGCATTTTGGAAAACAACTACTAGGTTTAAACATTTATACCGAAAACTTAATAATTCATTAATTCATATATATAAAGTTCTAAATTACCTTGGTGAATTTTAAACAAAAACTATAATTTCATACATGTCTTAACTTAATTTAAAACATAAAGCTTAAAAGCCCAGTAATAAAAGCCCAACATAAAACCAAAACATAAATAATAGTCTAGTGGCCCATGGCCTTATTACAATAAAATTTAAAACCCATTAAATAAAAATATAAAATAATAAACTGGAGTCTTCTTGTTAAATCCAAGAGTTCTTTTGCATGGCCACCTTGCGCTCCTCTCCAGCCCGGTCCGATGCACTAGGTGCTACCTGAAAATGTTAAGAAATTGGTTGAGTCGCGAGACTCAGTGTGCAACCCTTATGAACCATTAGATTTGGGCCTTAGCCCCACAGAACAGAATAACAGTTTAATATATAACAAAAAAAAATTATGCAAGCCCAACCCAAATCCTAAGCTTCCATCCGCTACACGCCTCCCGTACCAGCCGTTCACACCATAGGGGATTTCTACAATCAACCCACACCGCTACACGCTGTTGATGGCAGCCGTGCTGCTCATCGTCAGAGTTGTGACAGAGTCACCAGGCTGAAATGGCAACAAGCCACCAGAAACAGAGTTTGTGACAGAGTCACCAGGCTGAAATGGCAAAAAGCCACCAGAAACAGAGTTTGTGACAGAGTCACCAGGCTGAAATGGCAAAAGCCACCAGAACAGATCACTTCCCCTTTTCATCAATTTCCCAACCCCAAGCATACAATGAAATCGTCATACAAAGCATATCGTTTTAACAGGAATAATCACTGAAATAGGACAGAAGTCACTAACCTGTTGATCAGCCTTTACCCTTCAAGGGTTTTCACTTGTTATGCCGGGATTTCGGCATTTAGCAGAGTATAGAAGATTTATACATATGAATATATATTAGGAAACAGTCTAACAGTGAGAAAGGTTACACACCTGATTAATGTCGATACCCTTGCTAGACCGATCTACAACTTTGCTAAAAAAGCCAGAAAGATGTGAAAATAGGGCCTCTCCTATATTCGGCCAAGGGTTAGTAAATCCTGAATTTACACATTGAAACTAATAGATCTTCTTACCTTGAAATATCGAAAGTAACACGATTCGAGTGCTACCGATCTATAACTCAGAGATCTATGCGATTGACTCCACTAAAGTTCCCTTCAGATTTCGACACAAGTAGGCACCACAGAAGTAATTTGGTAATCACAGGAGATGAGATCTAGGGATTTCGGCTTTTAGGAAAATCCCGGAAAAAGTATGAACAAGAGAAGGCTGATGTGTCTTTGGCTTTTAAAATACTTGAGTGAAGAGTTCTGGTTTCTGACAGGAAAAGAGAAGAAGAAAAGAAAACAAGGAAGAGACTTGAAGATTTCGGCTAGGAAGAAAAAGAATGGAAAGAGTTTTGGCTTTTGAATCAAAGTGAAGATGAGGGAATAGGCTTAGAGATTTCGGCTTTTGTAGAGAATGAAGAAGAAGATAGAACTTTAGGAGTTTTCAGCTTTTACTCAGAGAAGAAGAGAAAAGAATGAGAGAAAAACCCAAATGCTGAAATTGAAGAGATATTCCCCCTATTTATAGAAATTTCGGCACTTACCTAACCTTGCAGATAAATCCTATCTTTTCTCCTTTATCTTAATCTACTAGCTCATCTAAAAGAGACTTAGTTATCTCTAACTCCTCCCTCCTTTATCAGCATATTATCCACATATTTTAATCATTAAAATCCCTAAATTTTAGCCTTTATCTGCTTATTATCCACATATTTTAAACACTAAAACCCCTAAATTTTAGCCTTGTTGCCATCCACTCCACCTAATCCTAATGCCCAAAATTTAGCTAACTTAAATTAAAAGAATTGGGCTCCATGAAACTTAAATTTGGGCCCCTTACTCCCTTGTGTGGCGTCACCTCCTAAGATTGGGCCACAAGCCCACTTTGGTATTTTAAACATAGATACTACCTTTTAAACCCTATAATGCCCAAACAGATAATTTTAATCAAGGCCTCTGTCTAAGCCTGAGCCCAATTTGGACCCCTAACACTTAAATTAACACATTAAACATATCCACCCATTAAACGCATAGGCCCAAAAATTCAGGATGTTACACTTTCAAGAATACTTTGTCGCCTACTTGAAACTCTATTTCTTTCCTTTTAAAATCTGAGTATGACTTTTGTTGATCTGAAGCAGCTTTCAAACTATCACGGATCACTTTCACTTTCTCCTCGGTTTCGTTAACTAGATCAACCCCGTGAATTTGCTTCTCACTAAGCTCTGTCCAATACAATGGAGTCCGACACTTGTGACCATATAGAGCTTCGTACAGTGCCATCCGTATACTTGACCGATAACTGTTGGTGTAGGCAAACTCAACCAAAGGTAGATATCTTTCCCAACTACCTTCGAACTCTAAAACATAGCATCGTAGCATATCCTCAAGAACTTGAATCACTCTTTCAGATTGGCCATCGGTTTGAGGATGGAATACAGTACTAATATTCAGTTTTGTGCCCAAGGCTTCCTGCAACTTCTTCCAAAACCTCAAAGTAAATCTTGGATTTCTATCCGAGGTAATAGACGTAGGCACCCCATGTAATCTCACCACCTCAACAATATACAGCTCGACCAACTTGTCAAGTAGGTAATCCACACGCACCGGTATAAAGTGAGTCGATTTTGTTAATCTATTAACAATAACCCACACAACATCTTTCTTTTTTGGAGTCATAGGTAACCCCGTTACAAAATCCATTGTGATTCGATCCCACTTCCACTCGAGAACCATCACTGGCTAAAATAATCCCAAAGGTACTTGATGTTCGGCTTTCACTTGTTGACAGATCAAACACTTTGTAACAAACTCAGAGATGTCTCTTTTCATACCCGGCTATCAATACAACTTCTTCAAATCATTTTACATTTTTTTGCTGCCCAATTGTACTAACAAACAACCACTGTGTGCTTCATGTAAAATTTTTCGGATTAACTCATCATCCTTTGGTACACACACTCTGTCATGAAACATCAAGCAATCATTTGAACCAACCCAAAAATCAGAGTCATTTCCCGATTCACACTGAGCTCTTTTAACTTGCATATCACTATCATTCTTTTAAGCTTCACATATCTACTGAAGAAATAATGGCCTAGCCCTCAACTCGACCAACACAGCACTATCATTAGACAATGCTAAACTCGTATTCATAGCTCTCAAAGCATACAGAGATTTTCTACTTAAGGCATCAGCGACCATATTTGCTTTTCCCGGATGGTAATCGATTACTAGCTCATAATCCTTCAGTAATTCGAGCCATCATCGTTGTCGTAGATTCAAATCCCTTTGGTCCATCAAGTACTTTAAACTCTTGTGATAAGTGAAGATTCGGCACCTCTTACCATATAAATAATGACGCCAAATCTTTAAAGCAAAAACAATCGCAGCCAACTCCAAATCGTGAGTCGGATAATTCTTCTCATGCGGTTTTAGCTGTCTCGAGGTGTAAGCTTCTACTTTACCCTCTTGCATCAACACACAGCCAAGACCATTTAATGACGCATCACTGTAGACCATAAACTCCCTCTCCGACTCAGATTGTACTAAAACAGGCGCCTCAATCAACAATGCTTTCAATCTCTCAAAACTCTATTGGCATTTCTCAGTCCATTCAAACTTAACATCTTTATGCAACAATTTCGTCATTGGGGTAGCAATCATGGAGAACCCTTTCACGAACCGTTTGTAGTATCCTGCTAAACCCAAAAGGCTTCTAATCTCTGACACAGTTCTTGGCGGTTTCCACTCCACAATAGCTGACATTTTGCTCGGATCAACTCTAATTCCATCACCCGACATAATGTGCCCTAAGAATCTGACTTCTCGGAACCAAAACTCACTCTTGCTAAATTTAGCGTACAATTGCTTGTCTCTTAGAGTCTGCAACACAGTTCTCAGGTGTTCTGCGTGTTCACTCTCATCACGAGAATAAATTAGTATTTCGTCAATAAAAACGACTACGAACGTATCCAAATACTGCCGAAAGATACGGTTCATTAAATCCATAAATATTGCAGGAGCATTTGTTAAGAAAAATGGCATTACAAGAAACTCATAATGGCCATACCTCATCCGGAATGAGGTTTTTGGCGCATCTTGCTCCTTAACCCTCAACTGGTAATAGCTAGACTTTAAGTCTATCTTAGAAAACACTGTAGCTGCCTTTAATTGGTCGAACAAATCATCTATCCTTGGCAAAGGATACCTATTCTTCACTATTACCTTATTGAGTTATCTATAGTCTATACACAGTCTCATCGACCCGTCTTTCTTCTTCACAAAAAGTACCGGAGCACCCCACGGTGAATAGCTCGGTCTTGCAAAACCCTTATCCTTTAAATCTTGCAACTGAACCT